>CM053771.1:29744418-29761099 GCA_028658325.1 Potorous gilbertii | reverse complement strand
TTATGATATTACCCATTTATATGTAAATCATGAACCCCATTTGATCATATCTTGGTATACAATGTGAGATGCTGGTCTATCCTCAGTTTCTGCCAAACTGCTTTCCAGTTTTCCCAGAAATTTTTGCCAAATAATGAATTCTTGCCACTAAAGCTTGGATTTGGGGTTTTGTCAAGCACTAGATTACTATAGTGACTTGCCCAAGGTCACTTAACCCCAATTGCCTCATCCTGGGTCATCTCCAGTCATCCTGATGAATATCTGTTCTCTGGATTCAGATGGCTCCAGAGGAGAAGTGAGGTTAGTGACCTGCACAGCCCTCCCTCACTCAAAACAAAGTCAAGTGCAAGTCATGTCATTATTTCTCTGATGGCATGGTCTTCTTTGGCAGTGAAGGATGAACACACACAGATTACTGTTGTCATTTACTACTGTATATAACGTACCTAATCTCTTCCCCCGATCCACTGCTTTATTTAGTTGCCTGTACCAGATTGCTGTGAGGATTACTTCTTTATAATATAGTTTGAAATCTGATACCATGATGCCACCTTCCTTCACATTTTTATTTGATTTCCCCAATATTCTTGACCTTTTGTACTTCCAGATAAATTTTGCTATTATTTTTCCTAGATCTACAAAATAATTCTTAGATAATTTGATCACTCTGGCACTGAATAAGTAAATTAATTTAGGTAGAATCATCATTTTTATTATATTGACTTGGCCTGCCCATGAGCAATTAATATTTTTTCAGTTGTTTACATCTGTCTTTATTTGTGTACAAAGTGCTTTGTGTACAAAGCTCATGGAGCTCCTGGGTTTGTCTTGGCTGGTAGACTCAAGTATTTTATATTGTCTGTAGTTATATTAAATGGAATTTCTTTTTCTACCTGTTCCTGTTGTGTTTTGTGGTAATTTATAGAAAAGCTGATGATTTTATATATTGCAAATGGAAAAGTTGTTCATATTTTTCAACTTTTATTTAGTTATTTTTCTAGGATTTTCTAAGTATACCATCATATCATCTGCAAAGAGTGATTGATAATTCTGTTTCCTCCTTGCCTCTTTTTATTCATTATTTCTTTTTCTTGTCTTATTGCGATAGTTAGCATTACTATACAATATTAAACAATAGGTGGTGATAATGGACATCTATCCTTGCCTTTACTCTTGATTTTACTGAGAATGCTTCAAGTTTATCCCTATTACATGTAATGCTTGCTATTGGTTTTATACAGCTGCTATTTATCATTTTAAGAAAAATTCCATTTATTTCTATGCTTTCTACTGTGTGGTTTTTTTTTATAGGAATGCGTGATGCAGTTTGTCAAAACTTTTTCTACATCTATTGAGATAATAATATGATTTTTATTGTTTTATTACTGATATGGTCAATTATGCTTATAGTCTTTTTCCCAATGTTGACCAGCCCTGCATTCCTGGTATAAATCCTATCTGGTTATAGTGTATGATCTTTGTGATATATTGTTGTAATATCCTTGCTAATATTTTTTTTGCATCAATATTCATCAGGAAAATTCACCTAAAGTTTTCTTTTTCTGTTTTTCTATCCCTGGTTTAAGCAGGAAGAATTTGGCAGAACTCTTTGTTTTTTCAAGTAGTTTATATAGAATTGAAATTAATCGTTCTTTAAAGGCTTGGTAGAATTCACTTAAAAATCCATCTGGTCCTGGGGAATTTTTTCTTAGAAAACTCATTTGTAGCCTGTTCAACTTCTTTTTTAAAACAGAATTATTTAAGTATTTTATTTCCTCTTCACTTAATATTTATAGTGTAATAGGGTAATTTATATTTTTGTAAATATTCATCATTCCACTTAGATTATCAATTTTATTATCATATAATTGGACAAAATAATTGCTATATTAAATCTTCACTGGTGGTATATTCTCCTTTTCATTTTTGATACTGGTAATTTGATTTTCTTCTTTATTTTTTAAAATCAAATTAACCAAGTTTAATTCTTTTTTCATAAAATGAGCTCCAGTTTTATTATCAGTTCAACTTTTTTAAACTTTCAATTTTATTAATGTCTCATTTAATCTTTAAAATTCCTATTTTTGTGTTTAATTGAGGATTTAAAATTTATTCTTTTTTTAGTTTTTTTTGATTGGATGCACATGCAGTGAACTGTTCACTCTCTTTTTTATTGATATAAGCACTTAGACATATACATTTTCTCCTAAGAACAGCTTTGGCCACATCCCACAAGTTTAGTGTGCTGTCTTATTGTTGTCACCATCTTCAATAAAATTATTGTTTCCATGATTTATTCTTTGACTCATTTATTCTTAAGGAATAAATTATTTAGTTTACAATTAATTTTAATCTATGCTATGAAAGTCCTTTATAGAATGTAATTTATATTTCATTAGGGTCTGGAAAGGGTACCTTTAATATTTATACTTTACTCCATTTGGTTGTGAGGTTTTATGCCCTAATACATAGTCAATTTTTTGTGAAGGTGCCATATACAGCTGAGAAGGTTTACTCTTTTCTATTCTCATTGAATTTACTCCGGAGATCTATCATATCTAACTTTTCTAAAATTCATCTCAACTTCTTTCTTGTTTATTTTTTGGTTATATTTATCTAGTTCTGAGAGGAGTCAGTTGAGGTTCCCCACTAGTATAGTTTTACTGTTTATTTCTTCTTGTAACTCATTTAACTTTTGGATGCAAATATGTTTAGTATGGTGCATATATGGTTAGAATTGATATTACTTCATTGATATCTTTTAGTAAAATGTAGTTTCCTTGATTATCTCTTTTAATTAAGTCTGATTTTGCCTTATCTGAGATCATAACTTCCTTTTGTACTTCAGTTGAAGAGTAATAGGTTCTACTGCAGTGCCTTATTTTAATTCAGTATGTGTCTTTCTATTTCAAGTGTGTTCCTTGTAAGCAACATATTTTGGGATTATGATTTCTAATCTATTTTGCTATCTATTTTGTCATCATTATTAATGCCATTTAACAAATATAAGAAATGATCATGGTCAAACAAAGCCAATCCATATAATGTCTGTTTCCAAAAACAGTTTGTATCCATCACCACCACTGTGTCAGGAGGCAGATAGCATGCTTTTATCATAGGTACTTTGGTGACATGGTTGGTCAGGGCTTTGATCAGAGTTCTGAAGTCTTTCAAAATTTGGTGGCGGTGGTTGTTTTTATAATGTCATTATCCTTGTATAAATTGTTCTGGTTTTCTTCTCTTAACTGCTCACTTCACATGACTCAGCATTCTCTGAAATCATCTCTTCTGTCATATCTGATGGCACAATAATATTCCATTACATTTATGTATAATTTGTTCAGCCATTTCACAGTTTTCTCAAAAACATTGTTAGCCCTTAGATTTTGAAAAAGTAAAATATTATTCCAAGGGAAAAAAAGCTTTTCTTGACTTACATGAACTGATACAAAGTGAAGTAAGCAGAACCAAGAGAACACTGTATAAAGTAGCAGCAAATTGTACGATGATCAATTATGAATAACAATTATTCTGAGCAATACAATGATCCAAGATAATTCCTAAGAACTTATGATGAAAAATTCCATCTACTTCCAAAGAAGTAACTGATGGAGTCTGAATGCAGAGCAAAGTATACTTTTTAAACTTCATTTTTCTTGGATTTTTTTTGGTCTGTGTTTTCTTTTGCAACATGGCTAATAAGGAAATATGTTTTGCATGATTTCACAGGTATAATCTATATCAGTCTGCTTGCCTTTTCAAGAAGGGGGAAGGGAGAAAGGGAGAAAAGAATTGGAACTCAAAATTTTAAAAAACAAACATTTAAAAAATCTTAAATTTTTTTACAAAAAGAAAATGAAAAAACAAAAAGTTTTTCCTGATGTCAAGATTAAATTTCCTTCTTTGAAGCTTCTTATTCTGTCTTTCAGGGTTAAAAAAAAATAACCAAAGCCATGATGAGAAAGTTCACCACAAAGGGGATGACCTTCCTCTTATTTTTCCTTCTTGTCTCCTACTCCAGCCTAAACCCCTTAAATCTGTATGATTGTTTAGATGGCTTTGATAAGATGGTAGGCACCAACTCTATCTCTTCCTGAAAGATGGAAGAGACTAATTAAGAAAAATCATCCTGACCCTACAATTTCCCAATCTGAGAATTCAGATTAAGATTTTCTAAATCCAGAACAATGAATCCATTTACTGAGCTAACCAAGTGGGCTTGAGGTTGGGTTCTTAGGACCAAGCCTGATCACCTACTTTGTCATTGCCTCCTAAGAACCTCTAGGCCTTACTATCTGACTTACCTCTACAACTTTCAGATCCCTGGTACTGTTAAATGACCTAATATAATCCTTAGGACCTCTGAGCCTTGCCATCCACCCTTCCATTATGTCTTTTACTCTTGAGACCCTTAGGTGTTTCTTCCTGTCCTGTAGCTAAACTTTCTTTTATGTGTTGTCTCCTCAATGAGTATGAACCCCCTGATACTGTGTTCCTTATTTTCTTTATATCCCCAGTACTTATCACAGGGCTTAATACATATTAAGTGCTTAATAGATGTTTTATCATTCATTCATTTATTCATTCAAGCCTATTCCCTTTTCCATTTGGCAGACTTTCAAATGCTCAAAGTCAATTATCAACAGTACTCATCCGTTAGTCAAATGAAGTTTTTTAGCAATAACTGGGATATAGATTTCTCTGAAAATTATTAGCCTGACTTTCGAAGCATGCTTAAGCAAATAAGCCTTATCATTTCTATTAAAAAAAAAAAAGGTTGATGGTTCCCAAGGACATTTCATCTCTTGACGCCACAAAATGATCTGGATAAAGGTTTTTTCCACAGGTGACAGGTCTCTAAATGCCCCCTGAAAAATCAGAGGCATCAGATGGAGAAAAGGGGACAGCTGCCATTATAGTAAGCTCTTGATAAATGCCTGCTGATTTATTGATTGATTATTTCTTGTAGAGAAATAATGGTGTAGAGAGGGGAGGTACTTTGAGTAATATTACTGAACCTATGAATTTGGTCTTTAAATGACTGAGTTGAATTATATCTTATCCTGTATTCAAATGTCTCCTCCCAAGCACAGGGCACTATAAGAACACGGTTAATCTGCTGTTAATTTGCAGGAAGAAATTCAACCGCTTGGAAATCAAATGAAAAAATGAACAAACAATAATCTCTCCTGAAGTTGTACATTGGTTCAAGCAACCTCGAAAACAATTTGGAATTATGTGAGAAAAGTTACAAATTTGGTCAGAGCTGATCCCACTTTCGGGCCTGTATCTGCAAGAAGTTAAGAGCAGAGGGAAAAATTCTATATATAACAAAATATTCAGGGTAGCTTATTTTGCGACTGGAAAGAACTGGAAACAAAAGTGGGTGGTGAGACATCAATGTGGGAATGACTGACTATATTGTGCTATGCGAACACAAGAATAGGAACAAGGACAGAGACTGAACCTGGGAACCCCATTTCTATGTGAGGAAACTCCCTTTACTGATAGAGATCAGCAAACTGTATAACAACTTAAAGCCTTAGAAAGTTATTTAGAATATTGAGAAGTTAGGTGATTTGCCTATAGTGTTGTTCAGTCATCTCAGTTGTCTCTGACTCTCCATGACCCTATTTGGGATTTTTTTGACAAAGGTATGGGAGTGGTTTGTCATTTCCTTTTTAAGCTCATTTTACAGATGAGGAAACTGAGGCAAATAAGGTGAAGTGATTTGCCCAGTCACACAGTCAGTAAGTGTCGGAGCCCAGATTTGAACTCATGAAGATGGGTCTCCTGATTTAAAGTCCATTGCACACACTGGTAGGACTTGACTTAGTTCTCCTCCTGCCTAGCCAGCTCTATCCCCTATGGAAGATAAAATGACTGTGACGAATGAAAGACTGAGTTTCTGGGTAATTAATGATGAAGTTGTCAATTAGACTAGCAAATAATCAATAAATTGATAATAAATCTCTCTATGCAACCAAATCATGGAAATCACTGAAATGCTTAAAAATCTTTGGAAAACTGGGTGACCCTGACAGGCAGAGATCAACCCTGATTGGTGAACAGTCAATGGAGGATAATGAGGTGAACTAAAAGCCTTCAGTTTCTCCAGCTGAGAACATAGCTTGATCATGATACTCAGCTGCCTCCAGATATCTGGACAAAAGAATCTGTTGCCACCAAGACAACTTAAATTCACTGGTGGGGAGGCATAAAATCATTAGGCATAAGCCCAATGCTTTTTAGGGCCAGAATTGACCTAAACTATATTCTCTTTGTACTTCAATCAGAAACAAGCTCTCCCAAGATTGAGGAGAATGGTCCAGAAGGGTTTAATCAATCTCATCACCAGCCTTGTCCTTCAGAGACTGGCTGACCTACAAGGACTGGTCCCTGAATGAGGAAGTAAAGGGGAAAAAGCCTCCAGTCTAGTTTAATAATTAGTTACTAATAATAGAAAAATAATCATTTTTCTCATGACAAATATGAGGAATTAAAAGAAATACAAGAAGACTTTTGAGAATGGATGTACAGTAGTGAAGGAAAGAGAGTCAAGAAGATAATAAATTCAAGACAGTCATGTACACAAGAACAATGGTTAAAAAACTGAAGTCTGGTAAACTGAAAAGAGTGAAAAGTCCAGGCTGGTCCTGGACAATGAAACACAAAAATCCCTTCTCTTTCTAAAAAGGAGGGGGCTATGGGGTGCAAAATAGTGCCAATGCTTTCAAACTAGATGGCTTTGTCAGTTAGTTTGGCTTAATTTTTTTTTCTATGTTTCAAGGAAGAATTCAAAGTTTGTGTGTGTGTGTGCGTGTGTGTCTGTGTGTGTGTAAGGAAAACTGGGGGAAAAAACAAAAAAAATGACATTAATACAACTTTCTTGAGTCTTTGCAGGGATACTGTCATGATGGTGCATCTTTAAAACTTGAATGAGTTTCTTGGAGCCCGAGAGAACTTTTTAAATGGATCCATGCTGGAATGAAATCCCCTCTACAACATACCCCTAATGTGGGTGTCCAGACTCTTCTCTAAGACTTCTAGGGAAAAGAAACTCATTCCTTTCTCAAAGCAGCACATTTCACTTTTGGACAGCTCTCTCAAATTATTATGAAGTTTTTCCTGGTATTGATCTAAAGTCAACTTCATGGCATTTTTCTTCCACTGTTCTTGGTCCTGCCATCTGGGGCCAAACAGAATAAAATGAATCCACCATATGTAAACCCTTCAAATACTTGAACACAGCTATCTCAACCCACCATTCCCTCAGCCCAAATCTTCTCTTCTCCAGGCCATATATTGCTAGTTCTCTCATTTGGCACAATCTTGAAACCTTTGGGAGTAGCTGGGTGGCATAGTAGATAGAGTACTGGGCTTGAAACCAGGAAGACTCGACTTCATGAGTTTAAATCCAACCTCAGACACTTTGCTAGCTGTGTACCCTGGGCAAGTCACTTCACTGTTTGCCTCAGTTTCCTTATCTATAAAATGAACTGGAGAAGAAAATGGCAAACCACTCTAGTATCTCTGCCAAGAAAACCCCAAATGGGGTCATGAAGGGTCAGACATGACCAAAAATGACTTATAAGCAATGAAACCCTTCACCATCCTAGTCCTCCCCCCCCTCTGGAAAGTCTCCTACTTGTCCTGGTCCTACACAAAATGTGACAACTAGAGCTAAATATCATCCCCCAGATGTAGTCTGGCTTAGGAATGACAAGATAAGTACCAACCTGACTCTTCACATTCTGGCAATCTGACTACCTTGTAGCCTCGTAGACCATTAGCTTTTGGCCACTATGACATACTATTGCCCTCCCTGTCAGGGAAAGAACACTTGCCAATGCTTCACTTGTAGAAGTGGGACAACACCCTGGGTCAACTTTTTGTAATCTCCAACCCTGCTACCCTCTGGCCAGCTAGTCACAAAGGAAGGCAAGGCCTTTCACTCAGATCCAGGAGTTTGCAATGGAGTGGTTTGGAAAGATGTTAGAAGGGCAGGGAGCTCATTTAAATCAGTGGAAAATCTCTTTACTGTAAAGAGTCTCCGTTGGTGCAATGGATAAGCTTAGAGACAAGAGACTAGTATCGAAACTCTGACTATTAACTTTGTCATCTTGGGCAAATCACACAATGTCTCTGGACCTCGGTTTACTCATCTGTGAAAATGAAGGGGTTGAACTAAATTGACTCTAAATCAATAATCTGGACTTTTAAGTGCATATCTCCATAATAATATAATTGGAGAAGGGGAAGAGGGGTGGGGAATGGGACATTTTCCATACTGATGGATGAAAAACAAATCTTCTGACATTCATGAGGTGCTGTTAAGGTTATTTTATACTTCCTCCTTATTTTCAGCTTCTAGAATTCCTGGCTAATGTGCACCCCTCACCACTACATACACACACCTCTGAGATCTTTCCTGAGCCTGCCATTTGTTAATGCCTTTCCCCCTTAGAAATTATTTTGTATTTACTTTCCAACCCTTTTGTATTTATTTATCTGGAGGCAGGTTGCTCTCTGCCCTGCCACTCCAAATTAAGCTTTCTGAGGGCAGGAACTGTTTGAGGTTTAGGGGAAGGGGTTGCTTCTTCATTTTTTTCTTTGCATTCCCAATTCATAAGGCACACAGTAGGCACTCAACACATGCTTGTGGAATGGATGAATGAGTGAATGAGTTGTGGGTGTGTGGCTATAGACTCTACCTATGAAAATTCCATATTATCTCAATACCTTATTCTTGGAATAGCTGGAGCTAGGGCTGAGTTTGTGGTGTGAGCTTGGTATGCTGGATGTTTTTGCATTCCGGATAGAAACATCCCAGAGGTTGTGGAAGCCTTTGGCAACAGCAGTGGAGTTCCTGCCCTGTCTCTTCTGGCCATCTTTTAACTTTCCAGGAATCATCAGAAACCCAGAGGAAAAGCCCAAAGCTCGTTACTGAGAGAACCTCTTCTGTAGGGGGCAGAAAATGTTGACCTCTTCTGTTTCACAGCAGGACTTTCTCAGGAAAAAAAAAAAAAAGAGTGTTTTAAGATTTAAATGTTCACGTAGCCTGGCATAGTTCAGGGTTTTGTGGTTTGTTTTTCAGTCGTTCTAAGTGAGAAGGCCAGCATCCAACTCCTTTTATGATTAACTAAAAGCAGTGAGATGGCCTTTTTTGTGAAGACCTAGACAGCAGTCATCACAGTTGTTTCCATAGCAACCCTGGGCATGGCCAACCTCACCATTATGAAGAGTTTATTCATTGTAGGATAAAAATTACAATTTACTGAAAGGACACAGCACCTAACAGAACCTGTTCCTGGCTCCATAGCTATTTACTAGCTCCATGATCTCGGGCAAATCAACCCGATCCTCATTTTTTTCCATAAGATCTATTTGGATTTGATTAGTTAGATGGCTCCTTTCCATACTCTGTGACTTCATAATTCTGCAATGAGTGATAGATGCCTTTGAGTATTTGAGAAAGTAGATTAATTACAGTGGTGGTGTTGAGGTTCAGGGGTGCTCGGGACACCAAAATACCAACACATGGTGTCCTGCCCAAATGAATTTGACTCAAGCCTTCTTTCAGTCAAAGAAAAACAATGTTTATTAAAGATACAGTGTATTGTCCAGACTCTTAAGGAATCTCAGCGTTGACTAGACTCTTTACGGAGTCTGAGTATTTATAATGATGCTTGTGTTGACAAGTGGGCCAGATAGTATCTGAGCTAGATTGAATCTGTGCATTTTCATGGAGGCAAAATGGATCTTATATACAGGAAGATTGTGGGAGAGATTTAGGATCAAATAGTCTGAACTAGAGGAGGGGTTTAGGGGGGGTCTTGATGGAAGTGGCCAATAGCTGAGATGACTAGAGGCCAGATACCAGGAACTAAGAAAGTGGGATTTTGATGGGATCTAGGGTAGGAAGTAGCCAGAGGCAATCCAGAGGTAACAGACAATGTAGCAGTAGGCTAGGTTTAGGGTAACAGATTTGGGCATGAAAAGCCAGATCAAATGGGAAGATTCCAGGAGAATTTTTCAGGGCTTATGGAGAAATGGGACTCAAATTCTTTTTGGGATAAAGCATGAAGGTCTCAGCTTGGGCCTGTATCCCATCATGGGGGGTAAAAAAGCTTGTCGATCACTAAATCTTGTCTTCTTCACATGAACATCTATCTATCCCTGTTTTCCCCATCTTATACTTGAATCTGAATAGAAAACTACATTCATCCCTGCTAAGATTTCAGGAGGACACGTTTGTGTCTCTAACCCATGTCTGGGCCAGGAGGTTGCTAAACCTTGGGCCCAAAAGTGTCAGACTCGAAGTTTATGGGTTACCTATGACAAACAACATTCTGAGATTGGCCCTAACCAGATTAAAATGCAATTGGGAAATATTTAACAAGATAAATAAAAATACAATAAAACACAGATAATGTTAACATGTGGTTTTCTAAGTCAATATGCAGCAACCCACAGGGATCCTTATGTACAAGTTTAGCTGCCAGTTTCTATTTTAATTTGATGCCATTTTAGAGCTCTTTGGGACCTTTTTGATCCAGACCCAGTCTTTCAATGTATTAGTAGGCCTGTCATCCATACATGGAACCATCAGTTATAACAAATGGAGAAGTTTTGAATGCTGCAGATAAGTTCACTTACCTTGGTAGTGTACATTTCAGGGATGTACACATTGACAATGAGGTTGACGTATACATTGCCAGAGTTAGCTCCGTGTGTGGGAGGCTCCAAAGGAAAGTTTGGGAGAGAAGAGGTGTTAGACTGACTACCAAACTGAAGGTCTACAGAGCCATCATGCTGGCCTCATTGTTGTATGCCTGTGAAACATGAACAGTCACCAGCATCATTCCAGGAAAGTGAATTGCTTCCATTTGGACTGTCTTAGGAAGATTCTGAGGATCACCTGGCAGGATAAGGTACCAGACACTGAAGTCCTTGCTCAACTAGAATGGCCAAGCATTCAAACTCTGCTTCAGAAAGTGTAGCTCCCAGATTGGGCTGGCCATGTAGTTCAAATGCAAAATGTACACTTGCCAAAAAGACCATTTTATAGAGAACTCGCATGGGGTAGGCGATCACATGGTGGTTAGAAGAAGTGATACAAGGACACTCTCAAGGCCTTTCTTAAGAACTTTGGATTTGACTGTGTAACATGGGAGACACTGGCACAGGACCGCTCAGCATGGTATGCCCACATAAGAAAGGGTGCTGTGCTCTATGAGCAAAGCAGAATTGAGACAGCACCAAGAAAATGTAGGATATGCAAATTTAGAGTATCCACCCCAAATATTCACACAGACTATCTGTGCCCAAGTTGTGGTAGAGCATTCCGAGCTCATATTGGTCTGATCAGCCACAGCTATACACACTGAAACTTCACTTTATCTTGGTGATGTCATTTTGGTCCTCTTGGAAAAGGGATGACAACAACCAACCAAGGCCTGTCATAGGCAATGTCATAAAATTAGAAAAGGTGTTTACACACCCCACAATTCAAATTAACATAACCAAGAAGACACTTCATGTTGGATACATTTATCTAGAGAGACTGCTTCTTTAATCAACTTATAGAGTCAATCAAATGCATAAACTAGATTTAAACAATTTAGTCAAATTGGGAAAGAGGGAAGTGGGTGAAATCGGACGTAAAATTTCTTTGGGAGTAGTTGAACTGGGCACATCTGGGCTTTCATATACCAAAGAAGGTCGCAGCAAGAACATTCTAGCCTCTAACGAAGCTTTGAGTACTTTGAAAAACTGGACCCCTACACCTATAACCAGAGGGCATCAAGGAATGGAAAGAATAGAAAGGAGTATGACATTTCTTCTTCCCCGCCATTGACAATGTCAACAGAGATAATAGAATAATAAACAATACATCCAATTTAATGATTAAAGAGAAAGCCAAGGAAAAACATCTAGAAGAAAGAGGATCTCTTTGAGAGGCTAAGAGATGTAATTTCAGGACTCTGCAAGGGTCCCAACCTTTAAGACATATACCAAAAAAAGGATTTTATCACAAGGCAAAAAGGTTTTTATTTTCTAAGCTTGAGCCCACTTTCCATGGGAGTCGTCTGTATGTACTTGTGGGATAGCATGTCCCAGACATTTGGGATGATGTTTTTAATTATCCCTTTCTACACTCTAATTATCTCTGTTGACTACCAACCAAAGGGGAACACAACAAATGGGAGCCTTGTGTACAACAGTAACAGAATACCTCCAACCCCACACAAATAAAATAGTGAGGGAAACAATAGTCAGCCACCTTCTGTGGACCCAGTGTTCGAGTGTCATTTTCACTCACAGAATAACTGGATGTGCTTGGTGGTTTTCATGTGAACTTTGTTACCATTTAAAGTTCTCTGCACACACATAGTTGTAGAGGTTGTGCCTTTTCCTGGTCCTACTTGTTCTCCCTGAATCTCTTCAAAATTTTCCCCATATTTCTTCGAATTCTTCATATTGATTTTTCTTGATGGTTCAGTAAATATTTCATCACATTTATTCATTTGGTTGTTCCATACTTGTTGGGCACACAGTTTGTTTCAAATGATTAAATATGCCATTCTCCAATATGGAGATATAAAAAAGATATAATAAGACAGTTTTAAATGGTAGTAATAACAGACATTTTTATTGTACTTTTACATTTGCAAAGCATTTTACATACACTATCTTGTTTGATCTTGATACCCATAACAACTCAATGAGGTGGGTACTACAGGTATTTTGATGTCCCCTTTATAGATGAGGGAATAGGTAGCCATCAAAGGCAGGATGGGAATCCAGGTTCTCCTGATTCCTAGTCCTAATGTTGAGGTTAAGGGTTCTTAGGACTGCAAAATACCAACATGCCCAAGGTCCTGACCAAATCAGTTTGACTCAAGTCTTCTTTCAGTCCAAGAGAAAAACAAAGTTTCTTAAAGATCCACCATATTGGCCAGACTCTTAAGGAATCTGTGTACTTTCTTGGAAACAGGTTGGGTCTTATATACATAAACATTGTGGGAGGTTATCTAGGGGTGGTCTAGTAGTCCGGGAGGAGGGGCCTATGGAGGGACTTGAAGAGGAGTCTAAAGAGGATCTTGATGGGACTGCAGTGACCAGAGATCAGACTCCAGGAACCTAGAGAAAGGGATTAAGGATGGGAAGTAGTTGAAGGCTACCTGGAGATAATGGACAATGGAGGGCTAGGTTTGGTTAAGGTAATAAAGATTGGGGCATAGTGACAATGAAAAGTTTATGGCCTTAGGCAAACACCAGATCAAGTGGGAATATTCTAGGAGAATTCAAGGAGGCTCCCAGAGCCTATACCCCATCATTATGATCTTTTAAGAAGGAACACAAACCATCAGCAATCAATTGAAAGTGTTCAAAATCATTAATAATTATAGCAATGTAGATTAAGTTAAATCTAAGATATATAAAATTGTCAAAGCTAGGCATATCTCTAACATTCCAATGGATCTGTGATGATTATATATCAGTGTAAATAGTCTCCTCAATGAGGTAGGACATAACCCATCCATCCTAGCTCTTCCCATTGACATTCAACAATATCCTTCTATAACTTTACCATAGACAATTTGCCATGTGCTGAGGTTATCTACACATTATAAATACATGAATGGAACACATGGACTGACTAGCCATCAATTATTCCGCACCCTATCTACATGGCTAGCCCATCTTTGTCAATCATATTTTCTTTGAGGACAAGCAAAGATAACAAGGGGAAGTTGGATGGCGCAGTAGATAGAGCACTGGGCCTGGAGTCAGGAAGACCTGAGTTCAAATCCAGCCTCAGACACTTATTAACTGGGTAACCCTGAGCAAGTCACTTCACCCTGCTTGCCTCAGTTTCCTCATCTGCGGAATGAGCTGGAAAAGAAAATGGCAAACCACCCCAGTATCTTTGCCATTAGAAAACTCCAAATGGAGTCATGAAAAGTCAAACATGACTAAACCAACTCACCAAAAACTTCAGAGATAATAAGAGATGACATTCAATGTTGGCATGACTGTGGCAAAAGACACACTAATACAGTGTTGTCAGAGTTGTAAATTGATTCACTCTTTTTTGGAAAGCAATATTGAAGTATATAATACGACTCATAAAAACAATTCTTATACCCTTTAAATCAGAGATCCTACACCTTTGCTTGTGCCTGAGGGAAATTATTGACAAGGGGGAATAAAGATTTTGCTAAACAAAAATAGTCTTAGAACATTGTTTGTCCCAGTTAACCCTGGAAACAAACTATGTGCCCAGTAATTGAAGAATGGTTGACTATATAAGTGCAATAAAGGATAAATATGAAGAATTCAAAAAATATGGAATGAATGAGTCAATAAGACAAAACCAATTTTTAAAAATCCTGCAGATACACTGACAATGGTGAAATTAGAATGGAAAATATTAAACAGAACAAAGTGTTTACTGAATACACAGGACAACTTTGTTATTACCTTCTTAAGGTTAATATACGTGGCTTTGTTTCTTTTGACAACTGGTAAATAGCAGTAAATGTGCAAACATTGACAAATAATAAAAAAGGAACACTGTGGTGATATCATGACAAGGTAATAGAAGAAAACTTTTATGGGGAAAAAATACACATTAGTATAATATTACTTGGGAAAGCAATATAATACAAGTGTAGGATGTTGGCTGCGTTCTGTACCAGGGTGAACACGATGTAATCAATGACAATAATTTCTGGAGAAAATATTAGAATAAGTCTGACTCAGAACCCCAAACTTCAATTGGTGTTAGAGTCTTCCCTTCTCAGGTTATATTCCATCTACTCTGGATGTGATTTGTATATGAAACAAGACTCTGGATTTAGTCTCCCAACCCACATGTGCACAACTAGGTTGAGTTCCAGAGCTGGTGTGGCTATATCTTCTTCTCAAGTTTTTAAGAATACTCCTGATGGGCAGTGGGGTTCTTCAGACACTAATAGATTGAGCACTCAGTTTCATGTATGCTCCCTAATATCAATTACCAGTGATGACTGTCACCATTATCATTTGCTAGTGACCATAAGTATCTCCCTAGTACCATTTAACCAGTTGATAGCTCTTTGATATTATAAATAAGCAATTCATACTACTTAACTTTTATATAGGGATAGTGACTAAGAAGATATAACAAGAAAAGAATTCTAAACCTCATCTTTCTGTACAAGGATACACTATCCTCGGTACCACTTTGGTTCCTAGGAAGAGTGGTCCAAAATTCAAAGCAGTTGTTTCAAAGCATTTGCCGCAGCAAGGTCACTTCAGAATGGAATCTAGCTGTTGGATGGGGTCATTTTTTTCTTACATGAGATAGAACCTTCCAGGTCAATCCATTGGCAGGTAAGTCAAGCAGGGCTGTATTAGCTCATTTGGCTTGGCAGGTACCTAACTCTATGGATCCCAGTTCCTTGGCCTCTGGTCATTCTTCCAACTCTTTAGAGCTCACAGGGCCATAGTCCTAGGACAGTTCACCTTCTAAGAGCAGGAAACATGATTGATACAGAAAACCATGTGTTTAAGGCCACACAGAGGCCGTTATGGGAAAATAAGGGTGAGAGAAATGATTCTTTGAGGACCAGTATTCAAACTCAAATCAGTATGTCAGTTCATTATGATTTTATAAGAGATAATGATTTTGATTATCTTAGCAATTATTTTACTATATTCATCCAGTAATACATATCTAGTCAATTACCTAGTAATAGATTTATATCTGTTCTTATGAATTACATTATATGAATTATATCTTATTCTTATGATTAAACTGTATTAATCTATACTCTGTATGTTACATAGGAATGTAGATTTTAATAGAAGAGCCCTATAATAGGTCTCAAGACTTTAATATAATGTTCATTACTTGTTTATCTGCTATGGAGCTCACTTGCACAACCATAGGAATGCTGACAAAGATATTTCTATCCTGTTTTGCTCACGTTTCATGACTAAACCAAATATGGGTAGTGGCAAGTTACGGAAAGTCCTCCCCAATACGTTCTTGGAACATGTGTAGATTGTGCCAGCTCCTCTTGCTTAACTTAAAGAGGGTTTCCTCCATCTTATGACCACCTAGTCAGTAGAGATATTCCTTGCTTCTGCTGACAGATCATTTTTCCTTATTTTGACTTAAACATCATATGTCAACCAATGGGATTCTACATTTCACCATGCCTCTTTTGCATATTTGGGTACCAAGCTCTATAAATACAAGGTCCCAAAAGAAGGGGGCATCTCAGATCACACAGAAGATCTGACATCCACTTTGTTAGAAGGGACCATGAACTCTTTAATAAAGCACCATTTACTCTGCTTCGGTCTCTTTTATTGTAGGTAAAATACAGTAGTATTAGTAAATAGTAAAATTAGTAATTAGTAAATTAGTAAATAGTAAAAAACAATAGTAGGTAAAATTTTAATCCCTACAAGCATCTAAGAATGTTCTCTCCAGAGCATGCTTCCCTCCCTGTTACCAATAGACAGTGGGTAAAAAGATAAATCTGGTCAGTTTGTGCCTTTGATATATATGTGTGTGTGTATATATATATATATATATATATATATATATATATATATATATGTATGTATATATGTATATATGTATGTATATATGTATATATATGTATGTATGTATATGCAC
>CM053771.1:29653012-29743918 GCA_028658325.1 Potorous gilbertii | reverse complement strand
AGTAAATAGTAAAATACAATAGTAGGTAAAATTTTAATCCCTACAAGCATCTAAGAATGTTCTCTCCAGAGCATGCTCCCTCCCTGTTACCAATAGACAGTGGGTAAAAAGATAAATCTGGTCAGCAATTATTGATACGATTATTAAGCAATAAGCACCTACTATGTGTTCGGCACTGTTTGCTATATGACCATTAGAGGGAATCCTAAGAACTACAGCTTTCGGATGCCTAGGAGACAACTGCCCGTGGTCTATTACACTCATCTAATCTAAATTACACTAATTAGGTCTAATAGGCACGTGCCTTGTGTCTTCTCACGCAACCAGTATTGATTAAGCACTTTCTGTGTGCCGAGTTCAGAGAGGAGTCAGTCTCCTGCTTTGAGCAGGGTTGGCAGTTGCTACTGGGAAATGATCTGATTGGAGGAGCGCAGGAATGAGGTGGAAAGGAAAGAACAAAATAGTGGAAAAGGGAGAGACGGAAGGAGAACGCGGGACAGTTGGAATGAGAGCTCGAGAAAAGGCACGGACAGAGGAGCACCCACCAAACAGGAGTGGAGCATCCGCACGCATGCGCAAAGGCTCGGCCAAGGATGGGAAAATGACAGGAGAGCCAGCTCGCTCTGGGAGCGGACGGCGCATGCGCGCGCATGCGCGTCGGCTTCGAGCAAGAGAATGGCTGGGGGCGGGGTTAGAGAGAGAAAGGGGTCTGGCCCCGCCTTCGCGCCCCTCGTTTTCGGGTCCGGATCAGGCCTTGGCTTTAAAGCTCTTTGGAGGCCCTGGTTGTCCCCGCGGCTCTCCTAGTCTGGTGGTGCCCTCGGGGGCAGGGCGAGGGGCAGCCAGACTAAGTATCCCTCCCGTGTTGACCCCCCAGTGCCACTGCGGATGCCCCTTCCCCTTCAGGCCCGCCCTCCTCACAGACACACGGTGCCCCTCGCCTTCTCCGTATGCCAGAGGAAGCCCTCGGCCCAGCCCCCGGTTCCTGCCATTCCTAGGCTGGGGGGGCAGGACCCTGGCATGTGCCCTTTGGGGGGCCTCCCTCCCACTAGTTTTCTGCACAGCTGGTGGACCCCCGGTCCGCGCTGTCAACTGAATGGCTCTCCTCTGCTTTGGGGGTTCGGTGTGGTCCCCGGTCTGAGAGCCCCCTGGTTCTGGTTTCGGGGTCCCCAGGACCCCTGGATTCCGTCTTGCCCCCATCATGGGCCGGAAGAAGAAGACCTGGCACGACTATGCGGCCGAATTCACAGCCCTGGGGGTGAAGCTGCGGCGGGTGGAGCCCCGGGGGGTGGAGGCAGCCCCTGAGGATGAGGAGGGACCGCATCCTGGAGCGCCGGTCCTCGGGCAGGCTCCGCAAGCAGCGGGCGGGCCAGGCTCCGGTGCTCCTGTGAGTGCCGCGCTGCTCCGCCTTACCCCCGGCACCATCCGAGCCATCAGTCATCCCTGATTACCGTGGTTGGAGGGCTCGCAATCCTGTGGATTTGGAAGGGATTCATTCCTAGTGGCTGTAGAGGCAACTAAGTGGTGCAGGAGTCAGGAGGACCTGAGTTCGAATGTCACCTTCACTAGCTGTGGGACCTTGGGCAAGTCACTGAACCCCAACTGCCTCATCCTGGGTCATCTCCAGTCATCCTGATGAATAGCTGGTCACTGGATTCAGATGACTGGTGAGATTGGTGACCTGCACAGCCCTCCCTCACTGAAGACAAAGTCAAGTGCAAGTCATGTCATCATTTCTCCGATGGCATGGTCTTCTTCTGCAACGAAGGATGAGCACGCACACACACAGAGCTCATACTCTCCAAGACTCAGTTGCATTAAAAGTGGCCTCCATGAAAAAGATTTGTCTCCTAAGAAAATGTCCTGAAATGAAATCACAGCCGCTAGTGTGGGCTTAATAAATTATTTTTCATTCCTTGCTTTAGTTATCTGTAGGTATTTTTAGTTATAGTCGATATTTTAAAAACTGATTATTGATTGGTAAGAAACTGTATCTTGAATAATTCCTTGTGTGTTGCTTGCAAGGCATTTCTTTAGGGACAGTTATTTATTTTTAGCTAAAGTTATAGGTTAGGTGCACTAACTATTGCATCCTTCATTAAAATTAATTTTCCTCTTTTGATCAAGATCAGTAGCCTCAGACCTGAGCAGCTGATCCTCCTCCATTCTTGTTTTCTCGACCCTCCTTTGCTTTACCAGGAGTTCCCTGTGTCATCAGTACCAATGCTAGCATGGTGCCTTCACCTCCTTCCTACCACAAAGCTTTGCTCCCTGCCCACCCCTGTGCCATCAGCTCTGATGGTGCCACATCTGCCAGAGAAGACCAAACTTCATCTGCCTCTACCAACCACCTTTCTCCATTCACAACTCTTCATGTGAAAAGCCTAGCAGTCCCCTCAAAGCAGACCAGCCAAAGGCTTGTTTCAGAAGGATCCAATGGTGTGATTTCTGGAAATGGAGCAGGATGTCTTTCTAGTAATGGGGCATTGGGAAGCAGCGTTGGCCTTGCTCTCTTTGGTGTAGGCTATGGGAACAAGGCATTGTTTCAAAGCTTAGTGGAAGAAAACAGCCACTGCTTGCTCTACATTGTTGAAGATCAACTGTCTGATGTGGAACAGTTCTTCAAACTGGACTATCTGGTGAACACCTGTGTGCTTCAGGTACAAGATGCTGATGTAGTACTTAGTGATTAACAGTATGAACTCAAGGGCATGCTTCTTCCTGGGGCCATTGGGGGATATCATATCACCTCTTTTGGTTAGTGTGGTTTCCAAGCTCTGGACCAAACAAAGTCCTGGGAGTCAGCATTTCTTACTTACTCTTAATCTGTCTACAAAACAGATGGATCAGGATTGATCCTCTAGTCGGTCAGTTCCCTGTGCCTCCCAAAGACCACTCTGTGAGCTGTAGAGACACAGTTTAGGTTCTTCATTATTCACAGAGCTCTGTCATGAGGCTGGCAATGAATCAGACCCCCCATCCCCCACCACACACACACAATTTTTGGCCTCTCTGACTGTACCAATATGTTTATGATCCAGCTTATTCCATTGCATTCTCTGTGGCTTATTTCTTTTCTTGGCCTGTCACATTTTGATATTTGGTAAAAGTGATAAGCTCTACCTTGTCTTTAGTACTGGTTGCAAGCTGAAAATCCTCAGCTGAAAGGTGATGTATAAATGTAAAGAATCATTGTTAATTAAAATAATAATAAGGAAGTTTTTAATTCAAAAATCCTTTTTTCTCCCTTCCACTCAAAAAGATCAGTGTTTCAGATTGGATCAAAATATATACAGTCAGCCTGCTTTTCTCCTCTCTTTCATCTCTTTCTTTTGTCATATAGGGGTGTGTGAGTGTGTATAGATATTTATAAAAAGTGACAAAATATGTGTATATATACACACACATATATACATATATACACATATATAAGTATTATGTGTATATATATATATGTATATATATATATATATATACATATATATATATAAAACTTTTTATAAATGCTAACCCACCCCCATTGAACCCTCCCTTTTAACAAAGAAAACCATTTAAGCAAAATCAACTGATGCAGCAGTTGTCTTCCTCAGCTTCCACATCTGGTCTCCCCCCTCCCCTCTGCTGATAGGAGGGAGGGAACCTTTCCTTATTGCTTCTCCAGGACTAACATTGTTCATTCATCTTCTCTTGTACTGTAGTCATTGTGTAAACTGTTCTCTTGCATTTATTTTCTTCACCCTGTATCATTTCCTACAAAGCCTTCCATGTTTCTTTGAATTCTTCATATTTGTTGTTTCTTATAGTACAGTGACATCATATTATAGTGGATGGACAGCAGGCTTCCAAGTCAGGAAGACTTAGTCCTACACTGGATACACATTGAATATGTGATCTGGCCATGTTATTTCAGTGTCCCAGACAGCTCTCTGAGACCATCATTTGCAGAGCTGTTGCCAATGGGCGTAGTTGTTCAGTTGTTTTCAGGCATGTCTGACTCTCCATGACCCCATCTGGGATTTTCTTGGCAAAGATAGTATAGTGGTTTGCCATTTCCTTCTCCAGCTCATTTTTCAGATAAGAAAACTGAGACAAACAGGGCTAAGTGACTTGCCCAAGGTCTCACAGCTAGTAAGTGTCTAAGCCAGATTTGAACTCGGGAAGATGAATCTTCTTGACTACAGGCCCAGAGGTGCTCTATCCACTTTGACATCTACTTGACCCTTCATGGGAATTGCTAGATGGATTTTCCTCTCTGGGAGTTCCCTAAACCACTTCGATCTGACCTCCCTGAAATAGCACCTAACATATTTTGTTCAGTCATTCCCCAGTGGTATCTATTCTATTTCCAGTTTCTGGTACTCTTAGAGAGCACGGTTATGAATATTTTGTTTATAGATATCTATATCCATCTCTTTGGAGTATATGCTTAGCAAGGGCAGTGCAGGGCCAAAAAGGACAAACAGTTTAGTGTAAGACCCTCTAGACACTAGGAAAGGTTTTCTGTCACGTTAGATAATATCCTGAAAAATCTTAATATTTAGAATTTGAATAATGGAATTCAGAAGCTTCTGACCCTTGATTAGACAATTTCCACCAAAGTTTTAAATCTATTTTAAGTTTAGAGGGAAGAATATTTTCTGTTATCTATTTTTCTCAGAAATGTATCGTGTTTGGTTGTCTTTAAGAAATGTCACAAGTTTCATTTTTCACTTAATTTGAGACCTGAGTTTATTTATTTTTTAAGGAGTCTTACCAGGCCCTTTAAGAGACAGAAAAAAGAATACAAACTATGTCCCTATCTCCCCCCTTCCCCATAAAACTCCAAAACTCTCTTTAGGAAAGCAATATATAATTCTGCTGTATATATAATAAATATAAACTTCACTCTGAAATAAAAACAAATTCCAATTTAGAAATGCATTCTAACTTGTTCATTGAAATGTTTCCTATTTTCCTAACTCCCTAAGAAATGGTCTCAGCCCTAAGTTTTCTTTTTCTGAGGGGCTTGTCATTTGGGTGTTTGAAATTTGACCATCATGAATATGTTTAAATTGGATGTCTTCTCTGATGTTCTCTCTCCTCCTCATAGTGTCTCTGGAGCCATTATCTGTTCACCCCCTGAATCAACTTCTGAAATAGTGATGGATGCATTGAGAGCAGGTAAGGAAACTACTCTTCATTTCACTCCCTAAAAAGAACCGTGTTTGGATTTTTCCAATGGAACCTCTTATCTGAGAGGTTCTGTCTGCCTTATACCGGACAGTCCACAGGAAAACTTTAAAATAGAGCTGAATATCGATAGATGATTTTAATTAGATCCCTATTTTGCCCCAATCAGTATTAATCAGTTCCATAGGGGGTGTAATTGTTAGTAGTTATTATTGCTTGATATACTTGTATAGTAATATACATTTAGGCTGTCTTGTCAACTAATGTGATTATAGATAGGAATTACATATACTAATACATGTTTTACATATGTTAGATATAAGAATAATTAGAAAATAGATTCTTTCTTATATTAGGTCCCACACCTTAAACTACCAGTTATAAAGTTCACTTGCCTAACCACAAGAATATTGATGAACAAACCCATCGTGGGTCGTATGCCTGGATGTGATATGGAAAATCTCCCAATTTATTTTTGTACCTCTGGACCCCTCTCTTGCCCACCATGAGGAGGGGACCATCTTATGACCACTTAGTCAGTAGAGATGACCTGGCTTTGCCCATCCTCTGACTACCCATGCTGATATGTCATTTCTGACCCTCCTGGAGGGTTGAAAGCAAGGTCTGTCATCCAGTGAAACTTTTATTTTACTTTGCCTCTTCTGAGTGAGGCCTTGTGGAAAGAGGGCCTCTCAGATCACAAGGAAGGTTAAGTGAAGGGGGCTTGGTCTTTTTAATAAATGGTTATTGTCTTGGAGTTCTGCCTCAGTGGCTTTTCTTGAGATTGGATCCCACAAAATTGGAGACCTTCCAGATGTTGTCAAAACTGTGTACTGTAGAATTGGACTAACATTGACTCATAGGAGACAGAGTCAGAGAGACCTTGGAGAGAGTCTGGTCTGAGCTCCTCCCATTTTTGCAGTTGTGGAAACGAATTCTTCATGCCTGGGATTTGCCCAGGATGACAAAGGAACAAGAGTGGTAATGACATTTACATAGTGCTGTCAGGTTCACAGAGAACTTTACAAAAATCATTTCATTTATCCTCACAACAAGTTCTCTTCTTACTATCCCCAATTTACAGATGAGAAAACTGAGCTACTGGAAGTTTAGGGACCTAGCTAGGGTCATAGAGCTGATAATTTTCTGAAGTGGGATTTGAAATTCAGGTCTCCCTAGCTTCAAGTCCAATACTTGATCCACTGCACCACCTCATTTCTCTGATCCCAAAGCAAGTACCATTTCCCTTGTGCACAAAGATTGGAAGAAAAGTGTTAATTCACCATACAAGTGGACATGTAGGCTGTGGATGAACGTTCCCATTCCTGAATGGGCTGAGTTTTGGGTGAACTCGAGAAAAGCAGGTGCCTCCAGCAGCCTGTGGCCTTGTGTGCATTGTCATAACTTTTGCTTCTCTACTCTCAGGAAGAGGGGGCCTCTGCTCAATCTTTCTTGTTTGTCTTTCATGTTTCACTCTTGGTCATTCACTCACATAAGAGGGTTGCCTTCCTCTTCAGAGCTTTTCCCTCCCTGCTGCTGTTTGAAGACCATTATAGATTTGTATATTCAAAACATATGTGTGAAACAACCGAGGGTATGGAGGCTTGTTGACAGTTCCAGTCTTTGTTACAAAGGAACTGTTAAGTAAGTCCTTCTGAAATAGAAAGTAGTTCAGTGCACAGAGTGCCAGGCCTGGAGTCAGGAAGATTCATCTTCCTGAGTTTAAATCTAGCCTCACATACTTAGTAGCTGTGTGACCCTGGGCAAATCACTTCATCCTGTTTGCCTTAGTTTCCTCATCTGTAAAATGAACTGGAGAAGGGAATGGCCAACCACTCTTTGCCAAGAATATCCTTAATGAGGTCATGAAGAGTCAGATACATCTGAAAACAACTAAACAACAATAAAAAATCTGAAATAAAATCACAGGTTAGAGCCTGAGAGAACCCCATGGGCCTCCTAGTCTAATCCCATCATTTGACAAATGATGAAACTGAAGCCCAGAGAGGGCACACTGCAGACAGAGGCCACCTTTGAATCCTGTGACCTGGGGGTAGTCCTTTCATGCTTGGCCTTCAGGTCACTGATCCACTTCCTCCTCTTCCACTTCTGGAGCCATGATCAAAGCAGTGGAAAGGGCAGACCAGTCTGTTGTCTAGTGGCTCTGCTCCCCATCACTGAAACCTTCTACGCCAGACACACTTCTCTGGCTCCCATCCCATGTGCACGTTGTCTTCTGTTAGAAGTGAACTCTTTGAGAGCAGGAATCGGCTTTGCTTTTGTATTCACATCCTTAGTACTTAGCTTATCACTTGGCACCTGGTAATCATTTAATATTCTTTTTCATTCATTCATTTCTAAAGCCACGGTGTTCAACCACATGACCTCTAAGCTTCTTTCATCTCTAAATCCATGAACCTCCCAAATTCCTGGCCCATCTTCTGCAGGCTGTTTTGTTCCAGTTGCTCTACTGCTAGCAATGGTGGATTTGTAGTGACTTTTCCCATTGCTCTTATCCTCCCTCTCCTTCCTTACAGTTGTTCTGGCCAGTGGTTCTGGCAGCAAAAGAGAGAAAGGGAACAGTCAGGCATTTTCACTTCCCTTTCCACAGGGAGCAATAAACATCCCTGTTCTGACCTGCTCCAGAATTCTAGGGGTACCTGTGGCATCTTCAAAGTCAGTGCCGTTTGAGGAGAGGACATTCCTCTTGGCCACAGCACAAGGGAGGCCTTTTCTCCTGAGGAATTCTTTGGTAGAGTGAGTGATGCTGTTACCCAGAGGGGATGAACAAGGAAACAGAACTAGCTTCTTTCCCCACCTGATTCATTGTGGGATCAGTGACTTGAGTTTGTGAGGGGGTACAGTTTGTGACATCTCGGTGACCATTTAAATGAATAGTTCATTTATGTAGTTTTAAGATCAACAAAGATGCTTTCCTCACTCTAGCCCTATGAAGTAGGCAGTGTGAGTAGTGTTTCCCCTAGGAAATACTGCTACATGAATGAATGGATGAGAGGGTATTTACTAAGTGCTTACTATATGCCATTAGCTTTACCAAGTGTTAGGGATATAAATGGAAAAATGGGACATCTTTCTCTGTAAGAAGGAGAGATTGTGTGAAAGAGGGTTCAATTGCTAAGCAGAGGAGAAAGCCCAGTGGTCCTTGTGATGCTAGGTCAGATCAGATGACCAAGCTGGGTGAGTTGGAATAAGTTCTGGCTTTGGGAGATGAGGTGATTTTCCCAAAGTTACATGGCTAGTAAGTGTCTGAACAGGGATTGGAACCCAGGTCTTTCCTGCTGACAAGTCTAGTGCTCTTCCACACAATGTTTTAAATATATTATGTCTCATAACACATTATGATTTTTTATTATTTTTATTTCATTCTTGATATTTTTAGGCAAAGGTGTGTTTTGTGAGAAACTCCCTAGTTTGGATAGACAGATTGCTGAGATGTGTTTCGATGAAGCTAACAGATGTGGGAAATTATTAGTCTGTGGGTTCTACAAGTAAGATCTGTATTTTTGGCTGTGGGTGTTTATTCACATTTGTACTTAAAAATCAGTCTTCAGGAAATTTTTCTTCTGGCTAATTTAATAGTCCCTATGAGGACCCAGAGGATCTCAGTCTATTTTCTTACCTTTTGTTTTTTTCCCCTAAACATGATGAGGGGTTCCAGACAGACCCCAGGTCACAGGAGACCCATGGCAGTTTGCGTAAGATCACGGCAGTGGCACAGAGCTAGACGGTCTAGACAGTTTTGCTAGAAGCTGTACAGTTGGTGGGAGAGACCTTTCTTGGTGGTTCACAGGCTGTTCCTTCCCCAGTGATCAGGCTGTGGATGACTGGGTTTCCTTCTTCCTGTTTCATGTATCCTCCAGGCGTTTCGATCCAGCTTTACAATTCTTGTGCCAGAAAGTCCATGAGAGCCACACGCTAGGGAGGATACATCGGATGGCTGTTGTTAGTAGCCTCTATCCGGAAGCTTCTCTCAGTTTACTAAGGTAGTCAGGTGTAATTCACATCTGTGGAAGTCAGTTCTGTTATATCTTGTCAGGTAACATGGACATGCCCTGAGGCTCTCCTCAAGGCTAGAAAAGCCTATGGGACACGTGCGTTTTTGTTGGGTGCTTCTGTCTACACTGAAACTATCAGCAGTGACTTGGTTTGTTTCTAGGTGGGATCTTTTATAATGCTGCTGTGCATGACGTGGATATTGTCAGTCTCTTGTTGGGAGAGAGTGTTCCAGATACAGTCTTTTCTCTGGGACATGCATTCTGCTCAGGTAAGAGGCCTGGCTTGTCCTACCACTGGCCAGAGTTTCTGACAAGCATGGGGTCTCATTGAGTAAATGGAAAAGCATTTATTGAGCCAGGCTTGGGGTATGAGATCCAGACAGTCTCTATTCTCAGGGAGCATCTGTTCTAACATGATAGTCAGAGTTATGGTTGTTGAAACCAGAGAAGCCATGATGAAAATTTTTGCACAATTTACCCCTTACTTACAGTCTTAATGTTGAAAGAGACCTTTGGAAGTCACACAGTCCAGCCCCCTCCTTTCACAGAGGGGTAAACTGAGGCCTAGAGAGATGAGCACCCAGGTAGCAAGAGACAAAGCTTGGACTTGACCCCCCTGGTCTTCTGACTACAGGTTGTGTCTGGTGCTAAAATCCTTCCTCATAAAGCTCTACAGAGCAGAAGCATGTCACCGGGATGCTTCCAGAGCAGGACACTTCTAAATCAGTTTCCTAAAACCACACTTCCTTTTGCCCCTCAGTCTCACAGCATCTTATCTAGGCAGACAGGTCGGACTCCTCATTCAGGGCTGGTGTTTGTGGGACTAGTCACATGTACTGTAGGTTTTCCATGAGAGCCATCTATCTAAGGGATGCCCTGCCCAGCTACTGAATTGTGAGGACAGGGTGATTATTAATATATACCTAGGATGGCATCCATTCCAGTCCTTCCATGTAGATTTGTCGATTGTTTTACCAAACTAAAAGTTGTGGTCCCTAGGGTCTAAAGGCAGGGATAATGCTTTAGCTAAACTTTATCTCAGCTTCCTCCCACCACCTTCCAGCCTCTCAGAGCATTGTGCGTGCCATAGTTACTCAATGGATATTTTATTAGACTAACCTATGAGACTAGAGCCACAATCCAGACACTTTCAATAGCATCAGTAATTCAGCTGTTGACTGAATCATGCACCATTTCCATACATTAAGAGGAAACAATACAAGAGAGTATTCAACTATTTCATATACATCAGTCATGTCCTACCAACCAGGCTCAGGGCCTGCTGGGGGAAGGGATAATGGCCTACCCTTCTACTTCTGTTATTTCCAAATGAGAGACAGTGTCTGTCTTCAAGGGGCTCCCATTCTGATGAGGGGGGTGGCACATAGAGTGGGGGACAGTGGAAGGGCAGAAGGTAAAGGCAGGTGTTCTGGGGGCTTCATTGAAAAGGCAGATGGTAAGTTGCAGGTGTCCTAATGAGGAAGGAGCCCAGCTTAGTGTCGCACTTTTCAGGATTCCAATGTGGTACATTCACCAATTATTTTCCAGGCATGGTGCTAGGCCCTGGGAATACAAAGATAAAATGAAATATTTCTTGCCCTTACAGAGCTTATAAGCTTATGTTGTTTAGGGAGTGACAACAGGTACAAACATGAGGATATTGCCCTTGGGAAGTGGTGTTTCAGCTGAGCTTTGGAGGAAGTCAGAGAGGAGGAGGAGAGTAGGGCGGGGCCAACCAGGGAATAATGAAAAGAGTCTAGAAATTCAGGAAGCCTTTTATATGACTGCTTTTATGAGTCACAGCAGTTTAGACATTTGAAAATAATACTTATAGGCTGGGGCAGTATTTTTTAATGCAACATCAGGAAAATGGGTTTGTTTATTCTCTAAGTCACTATGAGTCATTAATTGAGATGGAATTCTTAGGGTCACTTTGAAGCCTCGAAGTCCATGGAATGGCAACCATCTTTCTCTGTCCCCCCAGCACTGTGTAGAAGGCTTAATAAACAGCTTGTGGTTGATAGCCTCTGCCTCCTGTTCCACCCTAGCTTTCTGGGAAGGCATTTTTAATTCAGTTTTGCAGTGGGTACTCTGTGCCCAGGGGTGAAAAGTGAAACTGGCCCTACCTTCAGAGAGCTTGTGTTCATTTTGGTCACTCCACATTGGGTTTCAAAGAAAAATCTGCTTTTGTGGGTTCAGATGTGATGTAACCTAAAGTAGCGACCTCCTTTTGTCCAGATGTGGCCTCTTTGAAAGATGCAGACAGTGTCATGATCAGCATGAAATTTCCTAGTGGGGCCATTGTTAGTTTGGATGTCAGTCAACACTGCACCAAAAGCTGTGACCTGAGAGTGGAGGTAATGTGTCCTTTCTTAAATCCCTTCTTGTGATTGTACAAAAAACAACATAGATTAATTCCCAATTTTCTGTACACAAAAGATAAATATGTGACTCAACTCCTCTCCTTCCCCCGCAAAAAAAGAATCAGTTTAGCTCTGGTAGCTCAGGTTTATCCCCCTGTTTGTCAGAGGAAATAAATAGATGTCTCTGTAGCGCCTGCCCTTGCCTGGGCTGGGGAAGGAAGCTACACCAGGCAGTGTGCTCAGGACTTTACAGAGATTATCTCATTTGGTCCTCACAACAACCCCGGAGATGAGGTTAAGTGACTTGCCCAGGGTCACCCAGCTAGAAAGTGTCTGAGGTTGGATTTGAACTCAAGTCTTCCTGACTCCAGGTCAGGCGCTCTCCACACTGTGGCGCTCCCTAGCTACTGGTCTGTTAACTTAATGTTTTGTATGTTTCATGTTCTATCAAAGTACACTTGTTCTTACTCATGATTGGATCCCTTTCCTTTTTCCCCTTTTCTTTGTTTTGTGTAGGCTCAGAACCTAGAAAAAGTTTGCTTTCCTATGAGATTATTTTGCTTGTACATTTTTCATGTTGCAAAGTTCTCTTAAGACAGAAGTACTTTTAATAGTTAAAATTGTTCTTTAAGTGTGATGTTTGTTATATCACTGTTTATAAGCAGTTGGTGCCTTAGAAGTGGGTTGTGTTCCCAGAATGTGTTTGGATCAGGCCGTACTAGTTGACCTCTCTTGTCCCATCTAGCTCCACAGTTGAGCTCCTACTGTGCCAGCCCATTTGAATTGGGAGCATTTCTCCAAAGACATCACTTGCAGTCTCTATGTTAGCCAAGTTAGCCAAGCATCCCCGGACTCACCATCTTGGTTTGGAAAGGAAGGAGAAGGGTCCTTGGCCCACAGAGGCTCAGGTTCTTAAAGGATTGAGCTACACCAGTAAGAACAGAGCCTCAGATCAGCAGGGGATTGGGCCAGAAATGCTTCTTTCCATATTGTTTTTATTGGTGACATTTTAACCTCCATTCACTTCTGAATCTCCCTCCCTGATCCTCTCCCTGGGGCACCATCTCTTGTAACAGAGATTAAAGGTTGATGGAGGTAGGGAGAAAATTGAATTGACCTGTCCTTGGTTCACCCCACGTAGTCTGTGTTCCTCACCTGTGCTCCTTCTTTTGCTGTGAAGGGTGGGAGGCTCATCTCCCTCTTCTCTGAGACTGGGTATGGTCATTGAGGGCAGGCTGCTCCATTTTATCTAGGAAGGATCAAGTCTTTTCTCATTCCAGTGGGATCAGGAATACTCTGAGATGACATCCTCCTCCTCCTTTTTGAGGATGAGAGTTTCTTGCCTGGGTAGGAGTTTCAGGAACCCAAAGGACCTGGGGGCCGTGTGAGAGGCAAGGGAGTCAGCATGAGAAACGGGACTGAAGGCTCAGGGGGTCCAGGCTAAAGGTCCAAGGACCTCAGACCTCCTGCTGTGAGTCCCTGCATGATGCTTGGCCTTTTGACTTCCTCTACCCCTTGTCTTTTCATTTCATTTCTGGTGCTTAATAAATGCTTATTGAACCAAAGCATCCAGATCTCTTTCTGTTGTTATCCCATGGTGCTTCTGGCCAGGCTGGTCCACTGTAGAAAAGGATAGTCCTTTTAAGATTTTCTAAGGCTGTTGCTTTGAATGACAGAGGAAAGAAGGCCTTGGACCCCAATCCAGCCTCTGACGCATGACTCATGCTGGTTGGGTAACATGGGGCAATTCACAAAACCTTTCAGGAGAGAGAGAGAAGAAAGATGAGTAGAGAGAATGAGAAAAAAGAGGGACAGGATGGGAGGGAGAGATATAGATGCAGAAAGGTAAAGAGATGGATAGACAGAATGAGAAAGGAGGGAGAGAGAAAGGGAGGGAGAAGGATGGATAAAGGGAGAATGACAAAAGAGAGGAGGGAGAGAAAGAATGAGAGAACGAGATGGATGTAGAAGGGACGCTGGGTGGAGAGAGAAGGAGAAGAGAAAAATCAGAGAAAGAAAGGAGTGGAGAGAAAGACGGAGGGAGAGAGAGAATGTAGACAGGAAATTACAAGGCTTCCTACATCCCCTCTTGTTTCTCACTTCTGTCACTCTCACCTCCACCCACACATACAAACCTCAGATTATACACCAATATGGATGGGCCCTTATACTGAAAAGACTGAAAACTGACTTGTCAGCATTTCAAAGTAAACAGCCTGGCCACCCACAGCTTTTCATGATGAGGACTGGGGCTGGGTGAAACCAGCAGAGGCAGTGAAGAGGTGGCCTAGAGGTGGGGGGGGGGGGGAGGTGCTTAGGCAGGCCCACTGTAGTGGAGGATGGTGAGCGGGGAGACTGAGGCAGGAGCAGCTGCAGAGCTCTGGGCCCTCAGCACGGCCAGCCTGTAGTGGCTCTGAGGGAAGAGCAGGCTGGACAGGGAAACCTGCCGGGGAGAGGAGAGGAGAGGGAGGATGAGAGGGAAATCCCACCCTGCTGCCTCCCAGAGGCCAGGGGCAGCACCGTCTACTTATCAACACTTGCGGTTGCTTGGATACGAGAGTCAGATCTGTGTCAGTGCCCTCTGTATGTGCCACATCCCACTGAAATAATTCTGAATCATTAAATTCTATATATCTTCCTTAAACCAATTGCTTTCAAAAAAACTGTAGCAAAAACAGCCTAGACTGTTATTTATCTCTGTGAGTCTTTTTTAACAACCTCTCTAACCCTCAGCCTCCAGCAAACAAAAACCCAACAACTAATCTACCCCCAGCTCTATTCCAGTCCTGGTGAATTCTAACACTTTTTTTCTTAAACATTTTCCCCAGGTCCATGGTTCTCAAGGGACATTATGGGTTGATAATCAGAATCCCTTGGGGATTACTGAGCATGGAACCTCCGTGTCCATATACTCATACACAAGTGCCGATCGGTAGCAAGCAGCATATAGAGGACGCTTTTGCCACTTTCTCGGAACCCTTAAAGGTTAGAAACTTCTTGATGCTTAGCAAAAATTTTGAAAGTAATTTACTTTCCATCAAAATAATTCCTTTCAAACCATTCCCAATACGTAGCCTTTGTTGTTCTTGAATTCACAGGTCTTTGCCAATCCCCTTCAGAAATTTTGCTGTGTGACTTTTTCCTTAGTTAGGGTTTTTTGGTGATAATATCAATAGCTGATGTTTACACAGTGCTTTCTGAAGTGCCCACCACTCATCATCTCACTGGATCCTCATCACCACCCTGAGGAGACTGAGGGCCAGAGAAATAGTCACACAGTAGGGAAGTGACAGATCTAGGTTTTGGTCCCAGGCGGCCAATCTAAATGACTGCCCATCTGCTCTCTCAAGAATTTTAGGCCGTTGGACACAGGAATGTGAGTAATCTTTCACTGTTGATATAAATACTTTGTCCACTTTGGGCCTTTGTTGAAAAAGAGCTATAGAGCTTTTGAGAGATGATGATACTTCCTTGTTGGCTAAAACCAGAGGTAGGGCCCAAAGATCATCCTTGAAGGAAGAACCCATTTTCTCATGCTATAGGCATTAAATTAATTCTCTTAAATGAAATGGCAATTTAAAGAGTGGGTCAATATGTTCCTAGATAGATGGATCAGATTTCTTAGTATTTCCTGAGCCTTCATACATGTGGATGGTATTTCCATGGTGGGCACCCATCCACAGAGTGCATTAGATGACTACATTAGAGTGGGTTGAAGAATGGAGAGAGATTCTGGGCTTGGGGCAGTACCACACTGGGAAGTGACTATATCAAAAAGTGCTCATACACTTCTGGACCCTGAGGGTCCCCTCTGAATCCCAACATCTCTTATTTAGAACATTGTCCTTTGTAACCAAGGAATACTGACAGCATGACCTTTGCTTTTTCCCAGGAAACCTTAAAAATGACCCATGGTTTCAGTGGTGTAAGACATACCTTCACAGATGGCATCCTAAATGGTTATGGCCAAAAGTATCTGGCTTATCTCTTCTAAATGATGCAACTCTGAACTTAAATGAGGCAAGTCATTGGCCAAGATACTCTGCATGACTGAGCTAGGTCTCCATGGAGTCCAGAATCACTTGCCACAGAGCCAGTGAATGAATACCTCGCTGTTCTCTCTGAATCAGTTTCAACCTACTGCCTCTGTCCCCATAGGAAAAAAACCCCCAGCTGTCCCCAAAGAACATTTTCTCTGGACCCTTCAGGTGGCTGCAGCAGCTGAGCAGTCCTGGTGGAATGGGTCAGTTGTCAACCTAAGCAATGAAGGACAAGGTGCAAATACAGTATCGACTATCAAGACGGAAATACTGTGAAGAGGGAAGGCCTTACTGAATAGTTGGTGTAGAAGGTGACCTTTTACCTATTTCCATTTCTATTACTATTTGGTGTAGGTGACCTTTTACCTATTTCCATTTCTATTAATTTTAAAAAATTTAATTGCAGTTTTTTGTGACTTTATTTGCACCGAAAACCATAAACTGGGAAAACTTTGGAGAAATGTGTGTATACAGCAATAGTGTAGCAAGTAATTTTCTTAGGATGTTGTGTTAGGCCCAGAAATGAAGCTTGGAGGGCATCATTCTGTCAGTGTGTATTTTTCTTCATGTTTAAAAGAGGCATTTAGGTGAGAAAGGCTGACATTTTGTTTTTAAAAAACCTGTCAACACATAGGCATTATTCATCCTGAGAAACATGCCAGCTATTTACTTAACACACTGTGGCAATGAAACATACTCATATGAAAGTAGTTTTTCTGCCCTGGCTCATATGTATGTTCTCAGGAGTGTGGGGGGAGGAGGAGGGGGAGAAGGTTGGAGTGATGCTCCTTTTTTCCTTTGAGACATAATGGGAAAAACAGTTTAAGATAGGGCTTTTTCCTCCCTGACAGTACAGTCTAGATGGGATTGTGTGTAAATGTTACAGAAAAAGTGTGCCTTCTAAAACGGGCCACTCTGCTTTAAACCAGGTTTTGGGGGTGTCTTTTTTATTATGTCAGATTTACTGCAGATGTTTTTATATATTTGAATTTTCTTGTCCGTAATTTCTCATATTCCTACTTTTTCAAGTAAAAGTTAAGTTTTCTAATAAAGAAATTAAAATGTCATTCTTGTGTTGAATGTGCCAGTGTCACTCCAGTAATTTTTTCTTCGTGGAAGACTCTTTAAATGTATTCTTTTAATACCTACTTGGCAAAAGAATTACTAAATCCACACAGAGTGGTTAACACATGAGACTCAACACTATACTTTGTGGGACTCATTTTTCACCCACATCACCAAGACCTTAGAAAACCATGTGCTTAGGACACATCACAGAGCTTCAAAGCAACAGTCATCTGTGTAGGGTGATTTCCTGGTGACTTTTATAACCTCTGTGAGCCCAACAGCAGGTCTTGTTGAAAGTCCTGCAGTTGGAGGCTTTTCCCTTCAGTACAGGTGTGGATGTCTGTGGGTACAAAGCCTAACTCATTACGGGTATCGTTTGAGCTAAACAGATCTGAGGTCTACTCCCAACAACCTCTTGATTCAGCTGATGTAGCTTCCTATGCTCAGTATGCCCCCAACTTTACATAGTGTAGTGTCCCTCCTACACAGACTGATCCATAGCATATACCTACATCTCAGACAGAGACACCAAACTCTCTGGAATTTGTGGCAGGACCAGCATCTATCAGAATCACTACTCACTGTATTGCTTCACCTCTTCTCCCTTCATTCGCTCACCCCTTCAATATGGGGAGAGGTTATGTGGAGTAGTGGAGAGTGAGAAAGCTTCAATATCAGAAGGACCTGGGTTGAGTTCCATCTCATCCTAGCTGTGTGACCCTAGGCAATTTGCTTGGCTGCTTTTTGCTCTAGGTAACTTTCTAGGACTCAGAAAGTGTCATGCTACACTGGCAGAGGGACTTTACTAACCAAGAAGCTCCCTCTGCTAAAAAAATCATAGGCACAGTGTCTAAGTTACAAAAGCTGTTGGTGGCTCAGTATTCTAGCCCAGTAAGACCTACCCTGGACTTGGAAGAACTAGGTCCTTCTCCAAACCTGATTACTTGGTCAGTCAAGTACATATTTGAGTATTTCTGTGTAGGGTCAAGTGGAAATGGTAAGTACTGCTCTGTTCTTGAAAATGGGACGCATAACCTTGTTAAGTCCTGTGTAAAAGGATCTCAATTATTTTTAAAATTATTTTAATATTATTCTTTTTTAATACTGATACAGACCAGTGATTTCATCTAGTATGGAAGATTCCTTTATTGATGCAGAGCTGCCACCCATAGGTTTAGAGCAGGAGCTTTTAATTTGGGATCTGTGAAATTATTTTTAATATTTTGAGAACTATATTTCAATATAATTTGTTTCCTTTGTAATCCTATGTATTTTATTTTAAACATTTTAAATTGTTATTTGTCACAGTTATTCTAAGCAAGGGTCCACAGATTTCACCAAACAGCCAAAGGGATCTTATGACACAATAAAGTTTAAGAATCCCTGTCACAGAGTTGCTGTAGGTCACTGAGAAGGGCACGTGACTCCACCAGAGTCACACAGCCAATATGTGTCTGAAGAGAAACTTGAACCAGGCCTTCTTATCTCCAAGGCTAGCCCCTTTTTCACTATGCCTTTCTTCTTCTTTTTTTTTTAAATTATTTTATTTGTTTTCAGTGTTCGACAATCACTTCTGTATATCTTAGATTTATTCCCCCTCCCTCCCCCTTATTCCCTTCTCCTTCCCCACTCCCTCCCTATACAATCTTATATAGGTTTTACATGTACATTCCTATTAAATACACATTAATGCTTTTCTTAACTTGGAGGCAGAGGTTTCGTATGCAATACTCAGACTGTGCAGGAAATTGTCCTCAGTCTTGGGTTAGCAAACACAACCCTTCTCAGCCTCCAGAGCTGTTAACCTGCTTGTAAAAGTCTCCACGTTATTGAAAGTAGCAGCATTGTTTTCTGCAAGTCCTAAATAGCAAGCAAGTCAGAATAAATGTGGATGACTTTATTAAACCAGTTTAACTGTTCTCTGCCTCAGTTTCCTCATCTCTAAAATGGGGACAATGGCCTTTGCATCTCCCCAGAAAATAAGATAACATCTGTAATGTACTTTGCAAATCATAAAGCATTATATAAATACTGGCTGTGATTATTATTTATTCTTTACAATCATTCAGGCCCATTTGGTGACTTTACTTGAACTCACAGCATTTGGAGAGTTACCCTTTAACCACAAGAGGCCTTTCCATTTGAACATGTGCTTTATTGTTACAAACCCACAAAAACACAGCTAAAAAAATAACACGTTTTCCCAAGATAACATTACCCAAAAAAAGTTAACAATATTGTTGGAATAGATCCAGTAATACTGCCTGAAGAAGCATGATATAACATTGAAAACATGAATGTTTTTTTTAAAAGTCTTAAAGCATTTAAAGTGCTTTAATTTGCTACTAACATAGAAGCGTGTGTCTGTGTATCCAAAACAGTGGAGAGTTCTAATCCCCCACACTACACAACTCGTACCTGTAGCTGGTTCTGGTTCAGCTCCTAAAGGTGATGTCACTGGGTGCCTGATGGCAAATCACGGTGAAATGACCTTTTTCTCAGCAGAGGAGGATCAGGTCGTCTACACCATCATGTATGACCAATTTTGGACCGTTTTCTTATTGAAAGTTAATATGGTTTAGTGGCCACCGGGGAAACTTCAATAGATGGAGAGCAGTTAACTGTATTACCTAATGATACTGTGAGGAATGGACTTGGAGCCAGCGCCAAGACCAAGACAGTGCCTGGTATATAGTAAACGCTTAATAAAATGCTCCTTACCTGCAATGCTTCAGGAACCAAGGTGAACTCTGGAGAATCTCAGCCCTACCTTCTCCTTTTCTAATCAATCACCCAAAGCAAACTCACCTCAGTCTTCCTGAGTTATGGCCATAAGAATGGGCTTATTTCTCTCTTTTTTCTGTGTCTCCAAGATTTTTACTCCCCTCCTTTCATTGTTTTATTCAACAAGATACCTAAATGTGATAGATAGCCTTTGGAATCTCTGGGCTAAAACGTAGAATTAGGGGAAGATGTTGATTTGAGGTCCTTTAGATTTGTTCTGGAATGTGGACTGACACTTTCACAAAGGGGTTGCCTCTGGCGTTGAAGGAGTGGCTTCGTTTTAATCTTTTTTCGTGCCCAGGAAGGCAAATTTGTCTGGAATTTTTCACTGCATTGGCCTTTTCCATGGAACTTTCTCCCATTGTGTTTAATTGTTTAACCAGATTGGAATTTAACCTGAACTTGGCCTTTTCCAGAGGACTTTGTCCTTCCATCCTAGCCTTTAATTATCAGATAAGGCTAATACAAGTCATGCCCAAATATACTACCAGGGACTCTTGTGAAAACTCCCCTTCCACCCTCCCACACACACACCAAGGCCACAGGGAGAAAAATCTTGTTTTAAGAAATCAGCCTAGCTGTGACCTCCTTAAAATTCAGATGACCCATTTAATCAGTCGAACTTTGTCCCATAAGACAGAAGACATAACTTGATCTAGTCCAATACTTCTTAACCTAGGTTCTGTGAGTTTGTGCTTTTAGAAACATTTTGATAACTTTATTTCAGTATCATTCGATTTCTTTGTAATCCTATGGATTTTTTATTATATGCATTTAAAAACATAAATCTGAGAAAGAAGTCTGAAAGGGGTTCATAAGTTTCACCAGATTGCCCAAGGGTTCTACGGTGAGAAAAAGAATGAGAACTTTTCTAAGTCACTTAGCAAGAAACATGCTGGTTAGCCTAGGATTAGTCTGTGTGAATTGTTACTTATCTGCAAATATGTTGTTTTTACATTCTAGTAGAATGTTGCTCCTTGAGGAAATGAATTTTTCCCTTGTGTAGTCTGTTATTCAGAACACATAGAGCCTAAATAAATGCTTACTAAAGGAATGAATGAATGAATTGTCTTAGGAGGAATTCATCTTGGGGGATGGCTTAGTGAGTGTAAAATTACTGCTTGGCATATCTCCTCCCTACCCACCAAGCCAAATGGCCACACATGGTGGAGTAAAAGTATTCTCACAGAAGAAAATTGAAATACAGAGCAGACTGGTAAGCTCAGTGGTAGGTATAGGGAACTTCCAGATGAGAATACTCCCTCCTCTAACGCACGTTGGCAACCTTCTTTGCAAATTATAATCTTGGAGAACTGCCATATTGAGAGGTAAAATTACTCATCCAGCGTCATATATGGAAATGAATGCCCAGATCAGATCCCTCAGTTGCAAACATGTAATTATCCTTTCTACAGGTGTAGTACCCTAACTTGGGATCGAGAATATATTTTTAGGCTTTCCAAAAGACTCCCATAAACTGGTGGCATGTTTTGAATGAATTTTGCTATCACTGTTGGCTGACAACCTGCTGAAAAGATGGGCATGGAGATCTTCACCACATGTTGCAAATAAAACATTAAAAAAACCGAAAACAAATCCTGAACTTCAATGTAGAAAAATGTTTCACTTTATCAAATATGAACAAATACCAATAGTGTGAGAAATACACTGTCCATCTCTGTGCTGAACAGAGGTCATCTGAATGTCAATTTCTGGGGCCCCAGCATTCCAATGGGGTGGTCAGTTTCCCAGAAAAGACTGAGCACTTCGGTAAATCCATCTTTCCCCACTGAATTCAGACTCCAGATAGAAAGAAGCGGGGGAGGGATCAGGGAGTTTTGGGTGGAAAAGAAGGAAGTCAGGGTACAGGAGGAAAAGGAGAAAATTCTAAAAAGACTATTTGATTCTTGTCCAAACTGGTCATAGTTTCTAAATGGATCTGATTCACCCTCAAACTAGCTAGAAAAATGGCCCTGCTCCGCCTCGTTAGTAGGGGATGAATAAGCCACTTTGAAAATGGACTTGAAAAATCAATGATTTCCTTTACAGAGCAGACACAGGGGGTGAGCTCAGGAGTACAGACAGCATTTGAAATACAAAGACGGAGCTGAGCTTCTTTTCGAAGAACTGAAGGATGTTGAAAAATACTTTTTTTTTTGGCAGTCCATCAAGAAGGCAGATCCCCTTGTTACAAAGGGTCTGAAAGCTGGCAGAAGCTTCAGAAGCTGAGATGCAAAAGATTTGAAGTCAGTTTTCATGACACTCATCTTCCCCATTCAGATATCTCTGAGTGGACAGAAGGAGGGTGGAGGGCAGAGAAAAACACTGTCCCTCATTTTTATATTAATCATCTCTCCATAAAACATGACATGTACTGTACAATTAATCAAGTGGATGCACAAATAAGTCTGTGCAGGACTACAAAATATCTACAGAATATTCAGGTGGCCCATCTGGAATGGGCTGCTTTGAGGAGCTTCCACCCTTCCACCTCTCCCAAACTGAAGGACATCAGAAATGTCTTCTTGGAAGCAGGGGCCTAGCAGATGGACAGACCACCATGGCTGGCCCTGAGCTGCTTAGAGCTCAAAGCTCCAGTCCTGGAAACAAAGACATGAAAGAAAAAAAAGCACAACTTTCTCCAGGGGCTTAAGGCTGTATACTCATCACTATCTCCCATACCTGGAGCTTTTCTTTTCTTTTTTTTGAGTGTTTCCTTTGGAAGTCAATCTGGTTGGGGGAACTCACACCTTGGGAAGCCCCTCTGGATCTCCCCCAGTCTTCCCTTCCCCATCCTCAGTTGATCTCTCCATCTGTGAACTCCTCTTTAATGGACTGTTTGCGGGATTTGCAATCAGGGAGGTCGAAGCCAAAGTCTGCCCACTCGTCCGCCCCACTGCGGTTGGGAATAGTGATTGTGTGGCGGACTCGGAAATGCACAGCCTCCATCACACGCTGGCGCTGAAGCTCCCCCGAGCTCCCGATGGAGATGGTGGAAGCATTACTACTCGAGCGGATAAGCTGCTGGGCCCCATAGTCATGGCTCTGCTTCAACTCCTGAAGACCCCTCCAGATGGTCATTCTGTATTGGTCAGGAATCTTCAGGGCCCCAAGATCCTACAAGACCCATGTAGCAAATACACCAAGATTAGAAAGAGATTGATGGAGTGGGGAGACTGGGGGCAAGAGCAAAGTGTTCCCTCTCATCTTACTGGGGACAAAGGAGTGATATCTTTCTGTCTTTGGTGAAAGGGAGTAGAACTTCCACTCTGGATCAAAGCCAAATCCTGGTGTTTATGGGGCCATACCTTACCATGGAAAGCTTAAAAAGCACATATTGGCACAGAACCACCAGGTGCTAGGTGGGAATGTCCTGTGTGTTTGACAAGAATGTGAATATGAAGGGAGTAGATATCTGTACTGGAACCCCCAGGACTGACATTCAACCGCCCATCAATCAATATTAATTGACTAATTTCATCCACAAAGTCTCCATAACAGAACACAGCTCTCAGGATAGACATTGACTCTCTTAAATAAAACACGTGTGTGCGTTTCTAGAGTCGTTCTTGGTTCTATAAGAAGAGAAGCATGCATGGGAGGGCAAAGCCTTGGGCCTCTCTAGTTATGGAAATAACCACATGCCATCTTATTTGATAATGTCAATTGAAATGGAGCTCAGGTATAGAAATGAAATACCAGAAAATGGCTACCAATAGGAAAAGCTAATTGAACAGAGTTGTAAGAACAAGTTGACTATGACTGGAGGCCCAGTGGGCATCACTGGCCTACAATGTTACTGGGAAAGACAAAACAACAAGGGTAGTAAATTAGTAATCTGCAGACATTACAAGGCTACTCCCTTAAAAAAAGATGGCAGGGGAAAGACAGACTGGACCTATAGATTCAAGGCCAACTTTGGAAAAAGTGAGTATAATCCCAAATCCACCCCCAACACTGATGTTAGAAACATAGGCACCACACTTGATGAGATGGGAGTTAAAACTTTCACTCAGACACAGCTTGGCAATCTGATGATCCCTGAACTGGGTCACTGGAATGAAGGTAAGGAGGCAACAGTTGGTTACTGAGCACACAGAATGCCTTCCTCCAGGAGTTAGTGATGACAGCATCTGAAGGTTGAGTCTATGCAGCTGGCCCTAGCTACCAATGACAAACCACTGTCTCTCCTTTGTTGATGACCCTGGACTGGCAACAGCCCCGGGAGAACCCTGAGTGGACTGAGTCCAAAGGAAGCGGAGGAGAGGGCAGGGTGTCCAAGGGGCTAAAATGGTGCCACTCATAGAGTCCTAAGGTCACGATTTGTATTTCTAGGAATTAGAAAACATGGGTTTGAATCCTAGGTCTAATGTAGTTACCTAGGGCATGTCACTTATCCTGATTTTCACTTTCTCGTCTATAAAATGGAAATAATTATAGCATATAATAGGCCACTAAGAAGAATGTGCTTTGTCCTGAAGCCTTCTGGTGTGAGCTACTGTAAATCTGTCTAGCCATAGCAAGGGAATGATGATAAAGTCTCAATAACAATTATGCGTGTGTTTGAAATTGGAGACATGTTAAATCAAGCAGATTTTTAGCTCAACAGAACCACATTCCAATTGATTAGACTAAAATAATATTTATTATTTATATTAACAATAATGTCACTTTGTTTTAGTCACTATCTCCAGGGCACTATCAGTTCTATGAACAGTAAAAACTAGTGGCATTCTAACAGATGTAACCTAGAGGAAAGCCTTTAACCCTCGGGTCCCAATTTACTCATCATATTAAGAACTTACTTTAATTATATAATGCTTTAAGATTTATAAAAGGGTTCTGGACAATGAGAGGACTGGATTGAATGATCTCTGAGGTCCCTCTCAGATTGAACTTTCTGTATTCTATGATCCCTCTTCGCTACTGATACTCTATGTTCTAAAGTCCTACCCATCTTGGATGCCTGTGTTCTAAGTTTTTCCCCAGCTCTGACCTTCTCCCTTCTACGGTCCCTCCCAGCTCTGATCTGTTCAGATTCTGTATGATAGATACCGTTAACCAGGAATAACATTATTAGTGATTACCATTTCTACTGCATTTCTGTAACTTTTTATGGTTTCAGAACACTCTATAGAAGCTCTCATTTGAGCATCCCAGCACCACTGTGAAGTGTGTAGAGCAGGTAGAGGCATTCTCATTTGCCAGATGAGAAAGCTGAAGTCAAGTGACTTGCCTGAGGTCACATAGGGAGTGAGTGGCCCAGGCCAGGAATAAACCTGTGTCCTCTGAGGACAATTTCTCAGTGCTCTTTCCACTAGACCAAGGCTACCCCAGGAATAGCTTTGTTGAAGTGAATATAAAAATAATAAAATATAGAAACTCTAGTTCTTTCAATCTTGCACCACGTGTGTTCTCAGCGCTATACCATGAAGATGGGAAGGGTCATCAGTATAGGGGATAGTAAAGTCATCTATGATTCAGTAGGTAAATCCTATGGAGTTGCCCCAGACATTGAAAGGTAAAGTAACTTCTCTGGGAATGGTCAAGCAGCCAAGAACATATCATAGACAAGACTTAAACCCAGGTCTGTTTGATTATGCCTCAAAGTGCAGTCAGTATCACTTAACTACACATAGTTTTCTTATCCAAATCCATCTCTTTTGACCAAAATTTGTTACGGCTTGACTTCTAAATCATAGTCAAGTTGAGGGAATGGAAGACCCAATTCTTTTTTTTTTTTAAAAAAAAGGAGGATAGAAGCTCAAATGCAAATCTGGATTATGGAGGAAGGAAGGCCTTTTCCTCAGAATTAGACAGAAACTGGAAGAAGATGCTCTTTTCCTTTCCATGACTGTCCCCCCCAATCTTTGTTTTTATTTTTTTTCCTAGATGTTGGGAACTTAGACCCGATAGAGCCAGTGGAAAGAAGAGATCTGCCCAAGGCATTTACCTCTATGGTTAGATTCTGCAGGTGGTAAATGTTCTGCAGCCCTTGGGATGTGAAATACTCGATGCAGTTTGGACACCCCAATCCTGTTAAAAAACTGAAGAAAGAGGTTGGGAAAATAAAGATGTTAACTTCTTAGGTATGCAAGCCCTGACCTCATACGTCATCAGGATAGAATCTGCAAACCCTTAGGATAAGGGCTGACTCTTTTCAGTGACCCACACTGGGATTCCTCCTGAGGCTTCCTCTTTTAACATACCCTCCAAGACCTCAGGACTAGAGATATATCAAACTTTGGATAAACTTGAAGGTAGATAAATATCAGTAATGTAAGTCAATGTTCAGCTCTTTGTTCCCCCCATCCCTCTTTTCCTCTGGTTGGCTTTTTTTCTCATAGAATCATAGACTTTTGAGCTGAAACAGAAAACCAAGGCCATAAAGGTCTCATAAGTAGTAAATAGAAGAGCGAGGATTTGAACACAGACTTTGTCTCATTAACAATGAGAATAAGCTAAATTGAAGCGCTTCCACAATCTTCCTTGCAGTATCTGGAATTATCTCCTCTTTCCAGACTCCACTTACAGTCTGTGGAAGGTATAAAGAAAAGTGGACCCCACCACATGGGTTGTTCTGCCTACCCTGAGTCTCATCACTAGCTATCTGCCCATTTAAACTGCCCTTAGAGACTGTTGCCATGGCTAGCCCAGCCCACAGTACTCCCTTTAGTTGTACAAGGAAAGACATTCTGGAGACCTGAGGGACTTTTCTATACAATGGTCATGGCCTGGGATCCCAGCCTTTATCCTCCTCCAGACCAATTAAAAATCAGATATGGAAGACTCCTTCAGAATCTCCTGGAATACACAGATAGTTTCCTATTTTTTGTATTTCTCATCCTCCTCTCCAGCCCCCTGATCTTACTGAAAAAAAGGCTCCATCCGCAGTCAACACTTTCTAACCAGTAAGACCTGGTAATGACCACTCACTGTAAAGTATGTCCCAAAAGTCTCAGTGCAGATGGAACTGTTTATATTTTTTGGCATGGTCCATCAATTCACTCAACACATCCTCCCTTGAATCACAGCCCTGATCTCTAGTCCAGAGAAAGTTCTGTGGGATGGTTCTCAACGATATGGCTCTTATAAAAAATTGACCTGAAATCCCCACAGTTCCTTTGGGTTTGCATGGGAGGAAGGGGGTGAATCTAGGTGCTGAGTACTGAAGCAGAAGGAAGCAGATACTTTCTTTTCCTTCCAATTTCAATAGGAGGATACATTTTTAATAATGGGAAAAAGGAAGTTTCTCAGTGCTCACAATTTGACTGAAACCAGCGTAGAGAGCCAATAACCATATTCTTCCCTTGACACCAGGGCAAAGAGATGACCTAGGTAGTGATTTCTCAGTTAGAACGAGTGACCAGTTAGTGGAGTGGTAGCAGCAGACAAGTTCTAAGGTTAGTGGACAAGAGAACAAGGCAGGGTGCAGGGAATGGGAAAGCTAAGCTAAGCAAAACTATCACACATGTCCACATGCCACATGGGAGGGGCCCAGAGATAGGCATACCTGACGAGGCTGGGGTCAGCATTGTACGGGGGAGGAGGGGTGCAGTGTGACCCTGAGACCATGGACTGGGAGGTGTGACCACCATTCATTTCACCATTGGACTGCATGGGATGACTGTGGCTGTTCAGCATTCCAGGGCCTGTGGACAGAAACAGCAACCCGCTATTGGCAAGAAAGGAAACTCCCTTGCTTTACCAGGTGAGAGACTGGGGAAATTGGGAGAGATCCCCCTTTGGTTCATTAAGGACCATCTGCCACCTTTTTCTTTCAAAGCATGTTGACCTCTTCCTGGGTCCTAGTCTCTCCACCACTCTCTCCCCAAATGTCCTAGTATTCATTTTATATATATTCCTCATACTTGAATGTGTACAGCTTGCCCCTCTTTTTAGAATATAAGCTTCTTCAGGCCAGGAAACATTTCACTCTTGTCATTTTATCTTCAGAAATTAGCATTTAATACATGCTTGTTGAAATTGTGGATACTCAGATCAAAATGGAAAAGTGGACTGAATGTCTTAACACACCCCTATTTCCTTGTCCCCCACCCTTCTGGAGAATTAAAACAAAACAGAAGAAAAGTTACCTTTCTCCTCATGACCTAGGCACACAGGACCCCCGCCCCCTTAAGGGCCAAGAAGGCATGTATCAATTTCTTTAAAAGTCTCTTGGCTTGTATTTCTCCTGTCCATCCAGCCATTTCTATTTTGTATTATAGCTACTTCTATGGATGTCCTAGAATATGAATTGCATGAGGGTAGGAATTTTTTTTTTTTGGTCTGAATCTCTGATTTCCTAGGTATGGGGGAGCTCCCAGTATGGAAACTTCCTCTACCAACAGGCAGTGACTCTATAGCTTATAGTCTTAAGAGAGTTCCCTGGGTTGTTGAGAAGCTAAAGATGGCTGGTCCAAGGGCACAGAGTCAGTCAGTAAGCATCAGAGGTGAGTGTTGAACTCAGATGTTCTAGACTTCAAGGTTTATTCTATCCATTATGCCACCCTGCCTTTTATGTTCATTGGATTGGGTTCCATTGAATTGATAGTGCCTCCCTTGAAAATATACATAAGATTACTGGTCATTCTCTGGTGCTGCTCCTTATTGTCCCATCTCTGTTTATCCATATGGGAATGAATGTCCCCTATGCTTGGAGCTCACTCCCTCCTCATTTCTACCTGTAAGAGACCTCTCCTTAAATCCTCCATGATCTAAGAAGATTTTCTTCCCTTCAGGAATATGTTGGGTATTTCATCTGGAGGGTGTAGCTTGTTGTCTCCTTAAGGGCAGGGATTATTTCATTTTTGTCCCCAGTGCCTCCCACAGGGTGTTATGTAGAGTAGATACTTAACAAAATCTTGTAATTTTGTAAATTTGTAAATTTCTTAGGTATAGTAGACACTCAACAAATGCTTATTGACTTGACCTGCTTTCTCCTCCTCCTCCTCTTCACACTCTACCTCATGGTATGCCTACAAGTCACACCTTCATCTCCCCCCAACCCAAGAAATTAAATTCTTTGAGGGTAAAAACAGTATTATTTTTCATCTTTGCATTCCCTAACACCTTGCACACAATAGTTGCTTAATATTGTTAAAAATTCATATTTTAAAAGAAAACATTTGAATTGATAGAAAACTGGAATGAAATGATGAAAAATTTGAACTCTCATTGTAAGGGGGTATTACTAAGACATCAATAAAACCCAGCTGGGCTTCCCAGGATCACAGGCACCAAGCAGATAGAGGAAGTTTTTCTTCACCAATACTATAAACTCAGCCTTCTCACGCTCTCACCTTCTTTCTCTACTGAGCATATTTTGAGTTGGAAGGCCACAAAAAAGTCCCAATATCTCATGGATGATATTCTGAAGGCCAACATTTTTGGATGCTCTCTACCAGCCTATCCATTTCCACTCATTAGTCTGGTTCTTTTATGTATCTCTGATTGGATATCCTATCATCTCCAGGGGGAGTTTCCTGCCCCCAGTACCACCATCAAAGCAGGCTTACCCATGGGCCCCAGATTGGGCCCTCCAGTGGAGCCATGCTGCTGAGGCTGCCCCACAAGCTGGTTGACTGAAGGCAGTTTGTTGATGCCCCCATGGACTTTGTTCATGGGCGAGAGGACTGGGCCGTAGGAAGAGGGCGCCTGTAAGTGACTCCTGCCAGGGAAATGAGAATAACAAAGATGAGACATCACACGTGTAAACCAAGGAAGCCTTTCTTTGAACCCACAACCTAGTTTTCAGAAAGATTTCCTATTATTTTATTTTACATTTGTTTTATATTATTTCCTGTTTCTCTCCCTCACATATTTCTATGTTCCACCGAGATGGGCCGACCTTTTCCATCACTGTGCCTTTGGCCCTTGCTTGGAATGCTCTCCCTGTTTCTGTCTTCAAATCCTTGGCTCCCTCCAAGGACCAATTCAAGTACCATGTCCTAAGGAGAACTTCTGCTCCTCTCTCCCACATCTTCAAATGATCATGGATCTATATTTATATATGTATATAGAGAGATAAATATAGATAGATAGTTATAGATATTGCTACCAATATCTATATATGTATGTATACATAAAAATATTGATATCTACATCTACACATACATCTAAACACACACACGCCCACACGCACAATCTATGCGTTGCATCACCCCAGCAAAATGTAGGACAGAAGACAGGGACTCTCTTGTTTTTTTGCCTTCATTTTTCCAGTGTTCAGCCCAGCACTCGACATACTGGAGGTCTTAATAAATGTTTGTTGGGGACAGCTAGGTGGCTCACTGGATAGAGCACCAGCGCTGGAGTCAGAAAGAGTTCAAATCCGGCCTCAGCTTCTTACTAACTGTGTGACCCTGGGCAAGTCATTTAACCCCTTCCAAATAAGTGCTTTTTGAGTGAATTAAATAAATAAATAAAATTATCTTTCTTTCCTCTCACTTTATAAAGCTATTCCCATGTTTCCGATCTTTTAATTCTCTGTCAATATTTCAAGGGTCCATGGTTTCATCAATGTGGGAACAGTTTCCCTGGATACAGATTTCAAGCCTTCCACCATTTTGTGAATTTCTGTGCCTGGGAAAAATGCTGGTGATGAGCCATTAGGTACCACACAAGACTGGACTATGGATGGAAACACACGGCTAGTAACTAGGCCTGTAATTAGAGTCTTCCTATACAAAGAAGGTGTTGTGGTTGTTGATGATAATGATGCCTTTAGATTTTTGCAAACCTTCCAGGCAAAGTGTTTCCCTCATAACAACCTTGTGAGATAGGCATATAATTATAATTACCATATACATTTTACATTGAGAAGCCAAGTCAGAACAGTTAAGTAACTAACCCAGGATCACATAGTTAGTATGTAAAGTTACCTTTTACTAGCCTAAAGAACAAGGGACTTTAAGGGGAGGACAGGTGGAGTGGAAGATGGATAAATGGATGGATATGCACATGAGAGTGAACAGATTGGAAGGATGGGTGGAGAGATAGGAGGATGAATAGATGGAATGATGGAGAGATGGGATGACTGAATAGATGGGTAGATATATAGAATGGAAGATGGATGGAGAAATAGGATGAATGAATGGATGGATGGATGGTTGAAGAGATAGGAGGATGAATGAATAGATAAATTTATAGAAGGATGGATGGATGAATATACAGAATGGAGGACAGATGGATGCAGAGGTAGATGGCATGGATGGATGGAGAAGTGAATGAGAAAAGGGTCAGAGGTGAGATAGGAGGAGTAACTAATACTCACGGCCTCTGGAGGAGCTGCTGCTGCTGCTGTCGATAGGAATCAACCAGTTGTTGAGGCACCAGCTCCATAAGTTCCAGGCTTTCCTTGATCTTCATCAGTATTTCAAAGTTCTCTCGGCCACGCACCTGAGTTGGAAGCAAATCAGGACAGACATAAGTCCCTAGATGCATGAATAAACTACCCTTTGTCCTTATGTGTTGGACTAGACTCAGGTCTAAGGACTAGGACTCAGGTCACCCAAGGAAAAGAGAGGGCTAGGCTAGCTTCAACCTGTAGAGGGTCTCCATGATGGTAAAGTTGGGAAGGATAGGTAGACCCAAAAAACATCTTTGCATTGTGCCAGGGGCAGCTAGGTGGTGCAGTGGATAGGTCATGGCTTGGAATCAAGAAGACCTGAGTTCAAATCTGGCATCAAATACTTCCTAGCTGTATGACTCTGGGTAAATCATACCACTCTCTTTGCCTCAGTTTCCTCATCTGTAAAATGAGCTGTAGAAGGAAATGGCAAATCACTCTAGTATTTCTGTCAAGAAAACCCCAGATGGGGTTTTGAAGAATCAGACACAACTGAAGTCACTGAGCAGTGACAAATTTTTCTAGTACTCCCCAACTTCAATCCCTCCTCTGCATTCCTGCTCTGTCAGAAAAAGGCCAACTGTACTCCATCCTCCTTTCTGCTTTCCAGGGAGGGTGATCTACTGGCCATTATTTCTTCTGATTCATCATCCTCCATGCTCCTTGGCCATGCCATGCTCTTTGATCCTACTTTCCACTGCTCAGCATTCTCACATCCTTTGTTCCTCTCTTCCAAAACCTACTCATCTTTCCAAGACCCACTAAAATGCTCCCTCTCCAATGAAGTCTAACTTCTTGACCCCCAAATCATCTCTTCTATTTGCTGTCTATGACAGGGCTGATGTTAGCTGAATCACAAAATTAAACATTTTTATGCCACATTGTGTGATATTGTTCTCTCGTAGGTTTGGGCATGTGGGTTTTATTTCTCCAAGTAGACTGTAGAGACCTTGAAGGTACAGTCTTTTTTCCTGTGCCCTGCAACACATGGGTCAGTGCTAGACACATAGAGATGCTTAATAATTATTTGTCCACTCATCCATCTTGCCTAGACATTAGCATCTTAGCTAAACAGCTAAGAGTCCCAACTCTCCACTCACTTCTCTCTCCTATTCATCCTCCATATATCCATCCACCATTTTCTTCCCAAGGCAGAGGAGTTAGTACACATGGCTTCTTGTTGTTTCTAAAATAAATTATCAACTTTTTCACCTCACCTTTGAGGTCTTCTCCAATACGGCACCAACCTAACATTCCTACCTTACCTTCCATTAATTACTGCCTTTTACACTTCCCCCTCATGCCTTATTACCCACAAAGGCCTTCCCCTATGCCTGAGATGTGGCCCTTTGTCATCTGCATCTTTCAGATTTCTTCTCATCAAGACTCACCTCAGGTGCTACCACCTCCATAAAGCCTTCAATGATTTCCCCACAGTTGAAGGCCTTCTTTTTCTTCAAATATTCCTAGAACACTTTTTCTTTATCTTGCATTCATCCTCAATTACCCTGCAATGTCATGTTCTTCACATATATCTCCCACCACCATGTCTTTTCCCAAGCTGTACCCCACACCTGGAATATACTTCCTTCTCATCTCAAACTCCAGAAATTCCTAACTGTCTTCAAAACTCAGCTCTAACGGCATCTGCCTCCGGAGGTCTTCTCTAGCCTCCCCTGCTCCCTCCAAAATTCCTCTGTATTCACTCTATGCACATTTTATATCTTCTTCTCTGTGCATAAGTTTGTCTCCCCCACAGAGTATAAATTCTGTGAGGGCAAGGACTACCCCATTTTTGTATCTGCAGAACCTAGTACAGTGCACGGTACATGCAAAGTGCTCAATTGCACGCTTTGTTTTGGTTTTTAAAAATCAGTTTCATTGATACCTTTTGTTTTCACATTGTCTCAATTTCTCCCTTTGAGCAAATGCTGGTTCAGGAATCAATTCTCTTGGAACAGAATGCAAGTTCCTTGAAGCCAACTTATTTGTCTTCATACCGCCAGGACCTAGCATCGCTGAAGCCGCTAGAGGGTGCTATAGTACACAGAACACTACTAGAATCAGGAAGACCTGAGTTCAAATCCAGTCTCAGATACTTGCTAGCAAGTAAGTGACTCTGGGCAAGTCATTTAATCTGTTTGCCTCAGTCTCCTCTTCTGTAAAAGGGGGATGATTATAGCAGCCTACCACACCTCCCCTCCCCCTCCTTGTTATGAGGATCAAGTGAAAAAATAATTGTAATGTGCTTAGCCCGGTGCTTGGCACACAGTAGGTGCTACATCAAAGAGCTATTATTATTGGGCTGGGCACATAGTATGTATGCTGGACTTGTTCAGTTGATTTTCCAGGCCATCCCCGGTTTCAATCCCAAACCCACAACTCTTCTAGACCAAGAATCTTTCATCATCCCCAACCTGGTCAGAGGGGGCTACTCACAGGCATATAGTATATCTCTTCATCCCCATGTCTCCTCTTTTTCACATTGGCCACCAGGGCAGGAATGGCAGGTGGGCTTTGTTTGAATGCTAAAGTCAGACAGGAAAGACCATTCATTAGCACGGATAGCAAAGGGGTTTGGGAACGGCCTGGAAAGGGTTTTCAAATATATATACATAGATATACATCTCTAACATCTTTATTGCGGATGAGGCCAAGTCATGATTTCAATGCTTAAAAAATGTTAAGTGATTTAAGTTATTTCAGAGGCCCAGAAAGGGTAAGTATGGAAGTCAATCTTGCTTTGGCCCATGCGTGGATGGGCATATGCTCAAGTTTATATAGAAACAAATACACACAGGAAAGAAAATACACACATACATACAACCATCTTCATGTCTGAAGATCATGGAAACACCTTCCAACATGCCAGCCCAGGCCCCTCTTCAATTCACAGGAATGAATTAGGAGAACACAGTCCTCTAGTGTGACTAGCTCTAGTAGGATTTGGGGTGGTCATGCTAGCAACCATAAAGTTAGCAAAATGTTTTCCAAATATGATTTTGTTTGACCCTCACAAGGTGAGGTGGCTGCTATTATTGCTTCACTTCACGGATGAGGAAACTGAGGCAGACAGAAGTTAAAAGCCATCAGCGGCAAGTCTGGTCAATCGGACCCTTGTCCAGCATTGTCTGCATCAGTCTCCTCTCCACTCCTCATCACCTCTCACCTGGTGAGAAGGAGCTCCCTTTTTTGACCCTGGCTTTTCCTATCTTGCCAAAGATGGAAGTACAGTGACCACGGGAGTGCCAGATCCTATTACTGACTAGCACAGGAGCTGTAACCTACCGGTTTTCTAGCTGGGATAGTGGCAGCCAGGGGGCCCCCCTCAATGCCAGAGGATCAATATATTGGTGTCAGACTTAGTGTATATGCACCAACATCTCAGTCTATTTGTGTATGTATGTATGTATCTATCTATATTACACACACACATCCTTCCTTTTCCTCCTTTTCCTCTCTTCGTCTCTGTTCTTTCCTCTTTTTCCTTCTCTTCTTTCCTCTCCTTCTCCCTCCCTTCCTTCTTTTATCCTTCCCCTCTTTCTCCCTCCCTTCCACAAATCTACAAATATGTTCAATCTTTCCTATTCTTTTAAAAAAAACACCACCTTTTATTAGATTTCATCATTCCCACAAGCTATCATCCTCTTGCTCCTTTCTTTCATAACAAGACAGCTAGAAAAAGCCGTCTACGCTCTGCCTCCATTTCCTTACTTACTCCTCATTTTTCAATCCCTTTATAATTTGGCTTCCCACCCCAACATTCAAATGAAACTGCCTTTTCCAAGGTCACAAGAGATCTCTCAATTGCTAACTCTCAAGGACTTTTCTCAGACCTCCTGCTTTCCCTGCAGAATCTAACACTGATGACATCCCTACCTTGTAGATACTTTCTCCAGTCTCTTTAGATTTTAGTGACTCTCTCTCTCATCTTTCCTCTTATCTGTCTGATATCTCCTCAGCCTTGGTGGCTGAATCACCACCATATCAGATTCCCTGAATGTGGCTGTCCCTCAAGGCTTGTGGTCCTGTGCCCTATTCTCACTACCGTGTTTTGTCTTGAGAGAGTCCGAGTCATCCGCTCAGACATGGCTTTCAAATACAGCCTAGAAAGAAGAGATTTATTAACCACCAGAAGTTCCTACTAAAATTGTTTTGACTCATCAACTCTTATGGATCCAACTGTCAGTTCAATGCAGATGTCTCCCAAGTTCACCAACCCAGTCCTCCATTCTCGTGAGCTTTAGTCTTTGAGTTCTGTTTAACTTTTTCTGTTCTCCAATGCCAGGTATAAGGCAGCCACTTAATAAGGGCTTGTAGAATTGAACTACTGAATGGAAACTCCCCACCAAGAAGCCCAACTTACTGCGCTTGGAAGCGTTACCATTCTTGGCCGCGCTCTCGTTCAAAGCTTGCTGTTCTCGGTAGTGATCTTCATCGGCTTTTCGGTCTCTGCCAGGACAGGCACAGATCCGCCCCTCGAATGACCTCCGACCCAGAACCTGCCCACTGTCAGGCAAACAGAAGCAGGGACTCACTCATGAGCATCTCTAGGACATGGAGAATGCCAAGGGTTTCCATGCTCCTACGGCCCCAGTGTACACCCATTGAGTCCAACCAACCTCTGGTACAGGTCAGAGTCAGTCCTGGCAACATCACTCTTTTGGGTTTTTTCCTCTCCTATTCTTTTTGGAGACAGGAAAGAGGAAGGGGTGGGAATGGACATATGGGGATTTATTCAGTCTGGAAACTGAAATGACCCATTTTCCTCACCATTAACTGAGATGGTTCAAACCCTTACTCAAAGAAGATCACATTACCCTAAGATCACAAGCCCTCAGGGGACCACAAGCCAATACCCTCATTTTTACAGATAAGGAAACTAAGGCCTGGAAAGGTGAATGGACTCATCTAAGGTCACACAAGTAATAAGGGGCTGGGCAGAAAACTGAACTGTGGTCCCACCCAATAGTGCTCTGCTGCTTAGGGAATTGTCCCTGGAAAGGCCATCACCCTATAAAAATACTCTGAAGTAACTAAAAAGTGCCTGCAATTGCAGAATTGTCTTCCACTCTGGGACAAAAAGAGAAATCAAGTAAATAAAAAGAATCAGTCCATAAGAGACAGAACATTCTGGAAAACTAATCCAAACCTCTCATTTTGGGGATAGGGAAAATGAGTTTCACATAATAAAGTCTAGAACAACAGGCAAAAAGAATCATGGGATTTTCGAATGAGAAAGGACCAGTACGACGGTTTAGCTTTCACATACATGTGGAAACCGAGGTACACAAAGGAAGTTATGTAGTGGCAGAGGTCAGATTCAAACCTAAGGATCTTAACACCTTAACAGTGTTCCTTTCCTTTCACCAAATTGTCTTTTCTCCTGAAGCCCAGTGACATCATGCCTCACTTTCTCAATATAGCAAATGACCGACCTATTATCTCATGCGGGGACATTCAGATACACATTCAATCCATCCTCTGAAGGCTCCTTGTCTCACGTGGCCATTCTTCCATGGCATCCCTCCCCAAGGTATCTGGGGAGGCAGTTTGGTGCAGTGGATATAGAACTGGGCTTGGAGTCATGAAGTCCTGGATTCAGATCCTATCCCTGATACTGACCAGCTGTGTGATTCCAGGCAAGTCACAGAACCTCTCTGATCCTCAGTATCATGATTTATAAAATGGGAATAGTATTATCCCCTTCTTTGCAAGGGTATTGTGAGGACCAAATAACATATATAAACAACTTTGAAAACCTTAAAAGGAATAGGAACTGGTCCTGTGATTTTAGTGGTATCAGACTCAGATCCCTACCTGATACATTTGGACTTAGAAAACCATACATTAAACATTGTCTACCTTGTATTATATTTTTGTGTATTTTGTTAAAGATTTCCCAATTAAATTTAAATCTGGTTGGGCCATCCTGGGGAGTTTGGTAGGCCACGGGAACCTCTCTGGCTGCGAGTTTGAAGCATCTGGCATGAAGAAATTCCCTGTCAGGAAACTCCCTCTACCAATGCAGATCTATACCTTCTTTGCAATTTAATCTCTTTCTCATCCCATCTCATCTCCATCCCATCTGATCCCATCCCATCTCTTTCTCATCCCATTCCATCCCATCCCATCCCATCTCTTTCTCATCCAATCTCATCCCATCCCATCTCTTTCTCATCCAATCCCATCCCATCCCATCCCATCTCTTTCTCATCCAATCCCATCCCATCCCATCCTATCTCTTTCTCATCCCATCTCATCTCCATCCCATCCCATCCCATCCCATCTCTTTCTCATCTCCATCCCATCCCATCCTATCCTATCTCTTTCTCATCCAATCCCATCCCATCCCATCCTATCTCTTTCTCATCCCATCTCATCTCCATCCCATCCCATCTCTTTCTCATCCCATCTCATCTCCATCCCACCCCATCCCATCCCATCTCTTTCTCATCCTATCCTATCCCATCCCATCCCATCTCTTTCTCATCCCATCTCATCTCTATCCCACCCCATCCCATCCCATCTCTTTCTCATCCCATCTCATCTCCATCCCATTCCATCCCATCTCATCTCCATCCCAGCCCATCCCATCCCATCTCTTTCTCATCCCATCCCATCCCATCTCTTTCTCATCCCATTCCATCCCATCCCATCCCATCCCATCCCATCCCGTACAAATTCTTCATGCGACTCACTCTCTAGTCTCCAAGGTGATGATGATGAGAATGGGCCTCCGGTTCATGCCTCCCACACAGCTGCTGTTGCACATGAAGTTATACAGGATGGTGGTGAATTCTGTCCCCACCTGCTCTCACAAGAAATGAGAAAGGTACAGGAATGGATTACAGCTGGAGTACTCTAAAAAAGCATACACTGGCCACAAAATGGTCCAGGAGATTCTGTGGGCCTAAGGGATGCCCAAGGCAATCCCACTCAGCCCCAGACAAACTCAACTCTGACTTTGGATAAATCTGGAAGGCAGGGGTTCAGTTACCACAAAAAAATCTCCATTAAAATCATTTGGAAGCATCCAACCAATTTCTTTGGAGGGGTGGGGGTTGTGTTGGTATTTGAAAAACCTTAATAGTATAACTGAAATAATCAGACCATTAATGTCAGCCACTAGCTAGAGAACCCAAGTGAACTAGCCACATGTCAAATGACTAGATCACATGAAAATATTCCATTAATATTACAGAAACAAAACTTCTGTTCTAATAATTGTTTTAGTAATTTAGATCTGTAGTGGTCTGCAATATTTTAATCTCAACCTGAAGTCCCTATGTAATTGATTTGTCAAGATTTAATGACACAATTGTATATGTGACTTGTTTTCCCCTCGCTCTGTTTCCTTGCTGCATTTCAACTCCTTTTTCTGTGCAGTCCAGTCCCATAAGAATGTAAGCTTCTTGAGGACAGGGACTGTTTTTCATTTCCTTCACAAGGTTCTTGGCACTTAGTGCTTCATAAATACCAGTTGCTGCTTGTCTATTCGATAAACACTCTGTTCTGGAGTCCTAACTATAATGTACTCAGTGTGGTTGCAGGTAACTGCTCAGAATTCTCTAGTGGTTCTTTGGAAAGGCAGATAAATCACCAGATTTTCCCCTGTAAGTTGGAATTCTTATGAAGCCAATCAATCATCTTGCAGACTATGAAGACAAATCAGCATCAGCCAATAGGACTTCTAGCAACTGTCTGAGAAATTAATATGCCTGTGTTTCTAGTAGGTCTGATCTCCTAAAACACACAAAGGGTAACTCGAAAGTATTTAAGAATGAAGAGCAAAACTTGAGGGGGAAATAAAGGAGTGACTTAGTTTATTTGGTTCCACCATTTACATGGTCTGTATATAAATATATGCACCTACTGGGTTGAATGCATGTCTACATATATAACCAATGAGATGGAACAGTGGATAAAGTGCTAGATAAGGAGTCAGGAAAATCTTTCTTCATATCCAGCACCAGAAACTTAACAAGTTGTATGACTCTGGCCAATTCATTCAATCTCTGTCTGCCTCAGTTTCCTCATCTGCAAAATGGAGACAATTTATGTCCCAGGTGGTTTTGAGGATAAAATGAAATAAAATTTGTGAAGTGCTTTGCAAATTTTAAATTGCTATAGAAGTATGTATACCTCAGTACATGCATGAGACTATATCCCAAATCTCACTCCATCTCTACAGAAATTTGTATAGTAATAGAAAACAAAATCCTGGATGTAAAATGCCTGATTCATTATGCCAAATCACAGATCCATAGGATGATAGAGGTGCTGTAGAACAAAGAAAGTCAAAGCAAGTGGTCCTTAGAACAGAGAATGTCAGAGCTATGAGGAGCCTACTTTAGGAAATGGAATATCAACAAATTGACTGATAAGGATTTCTCAAGCTCTTACTCACTGCAAAGCACCAAGAATACAAGAATGGTGAAACAACAATCTCTGTTCTCAGAGAAGTCGCAAATATGTTGTGTGGGGTACACGACATATAAATAAATAGGAAATGCCAGAACAGAAGAGAAAGGGGACCTCAGAAGAAAAAGGTCAAGTGGCCAGGGGGCCAGGAAAAACCTCCTGCAGAAGGAAGGATTTCTGAAGAAAGGCAGGGATTCGAGAAGGAGAGGATGAGGAGAAAGAATTCCAGGCACGTGGAACAGCCTGGGCAAAGGAGTTGGAAGATGGAGAGTCTTGTTTGAAGAACAACAAATAAGCTAATGCTGCCGGATCATAGAGTTTGAGAAAACGAACAGAAGGAAGGGATCAGGTTATGAAGAAGACTTTCTGTTGAAGCCTGGCGGTAACATGGAGACCCCAGAGTTTATTGAGTTGGGGAGAGGCATGATATGGTCAGACCTGTGCCTCAGCAAGCTGAGGGGATGATAACTGGAGTGGAGGAAGACCAGTTAAAAGGTTATTGCAAGAGTTTAGGCAAGGGATGATGAGAACCAGGGTGGAAGCAGTTTGAGTGGGGAGATGGGGGGAGGGCACAGACAAGAGATGCTGGGAACGTAGGCTTGACAGGACTTGGCAACAGATCATTGCCCACACTTCCCGATTAGCTTCAGTCCCATCGGCTATATGTTTGGAGTGTTCTTCATCTACCCTCACACACACACACTCACACACACACACACACACACACACACACACACACACACTCACACACACACACACACACACACACACACACACACACACACGCCCGCGCATGCGAAGAATATTGGTCACTGGTGGATCAAGGGCTCTGCTCCTCAAGATCAGCCCCCTCACAGGCAAAAAGCATCTCAGATTTTGGGGGAGAAGGAAAGCGAGGGGTCAGGAATGACACTGAAGTAGCCACCCTGGTCTTATCTCTCTATGGTACTAGGGAAAGGATTTGGAGAAGCAACAATGAGTTCTATTTTGAACATAGTGACTCAAAGATATATTGAGTTTAAGATGCCTATAGGGTATTCAGCTGTAAATGCTCATAGGGAGTAGGATTGGATCTCAGAAAAGAGACTAGGGCTGATTAATCTGGAAGTCAACACCATAACGACTTTATATCATAGAATGCCATAGCTGAGAGGGACCTCAGAACACAGATGACTAGGGCTGAGAAGGCCCTTTGGACACAGTAAGGCAGAACTTGAAGGGATCTTATATTCCAGAACAGGGAATGCAAAATCTGGAAGGACTTTTGGATTTGAGAATGTGAGAGTTGGAGGGCTCTCTAGAACCTAGAATGTCAGATTTGGAGGGACCCTTAGAACCTAAAATGTCAAGAGTTGGAAGGGTCCCTAGAACTTAGAATGTCAGATTTGGAGGGGTCTCTAGAACCTAGAATGTAAAATTTGGAGGGACCATTAGAACCTAGAATGTTAGATCTTGGAGAGATCTAAGAAGATAGGATATCAAAAAAAGGAGATTTTGGAACAGAATATCAATGGTGGAAGGGGCATTAGGTCATAGGCTATAAGAACCAGAAGAACCCAAGAATGTCAGAGATGGGAGGAGGCTTAGATGACAAGACATTAGAACTATAAAGGCCTTTATCACTAGAAGAACTTTTAAATTCTATCATTTACCACAAGGAATTTCTGCCTCCCTCCACTCCCCCCCACCCAATTTCAAAGATGGAGAAACCAAGAAGAAATTTCACCACATGATGAGGTAGTAGCAGAACCAAGTCTAAGTGTGAGGACTCTAGATTCTCTAGCCCAATCATTTGGACTTCCTGGGAACATCCAACGGGATCAGAAAGAACTAGATTCTGCCCCAGTAGCTCCAACACTTCCTAGCTGTATGACCAGGGGCAAATCACTTAACAGTGGATTCCTCATCATGTCAAATAGGAATGACAGCACCTCCTCCACAGAGTTGCTATGGGGATCCATGTAAAATGCTCTACAAATCTTGAAGTGCTTTGTAAAGTTGGTGGTTGATTTCAGTATCAGTTTTCCTTCCTCCCCCCAACTTTGGGAAGTTGGATGGGAAATCCGAGCAGTCCTAAGAGTGCTATGCCATTCTAGACCAGTAGAGGGAGAGCTAGGTCTTGCTTGTAAGCTTATACAACTTGAATGTTGGAAGGTTCCTTTGAGTTCAATCCCCTCATTTTACAGAGTAGGAAACTGAGGTAAAAAGTCTGGACAAGACTTGTCCACAGCTGCAGAGTTAACTAGATGATGATTCTTGAACCCAGGTCTCTCGTCCCTCGCTCCCCCCAATTCCCATCCTCTCCCCTACTCATGCCTTCATAGCATTAAGTAGTTTTCTGTTATCTGTCCCTTGTTCTCGAAGAGGACCGTGACCTCAGGAAGCTGATGCCACGATGTGCAAGTGAATTGGATCTAAGGGAGGCAGGGCTGTGCAAGGTCACCAGCCTTACTTTCTGTTCCTCGGTCCAGTAGCCAGACACCCATTGGAACAACTGGCGTCTCTGAGCTCTAATTGGAAGAAAGCTGGGAAATGCTTTTTACCCTTGAGGGGACTGATTTTAAGGAGTGGAGCTCTCGATCCACCAGTGGCCAATAATCTTTGTCGATGTGAGGGGAGCTGGAAAACAGACCAAACATATAGCCTATGGTGGTCAAGCTAATGGGAGAGTTCAGAAAACATAAATAGAAAATACACATTCATTCACAAGAACCTCAGACACTTCCTAGCTGCGTGACCCTGGGCAAATCACTTTACCTCCACACTTGCCTTCATTTGCTCAACTGTGAAATGGGTCTTACAACTCTTGAAATTCTAGGTCCCAGGGACCCTATTTCTCAGGGTTGTTGTGAGGATAAAATGAGATATATTCATAAAAGCACTTAGCACAGGCCTGGCACACAGTAGGAACTCTGTTAATGTTTATTCCTGTTCCTCCATCCCTTTATATCATGGCTTCCAGGTCCATCACCATCACAATTAGTTCTCCTGTGGATGTTTTCCTAAAATGTGGTCCCCAGGACTGAATACAGTCCTCCAGATGGGAGAGATAAAAGAAGGATGGGAAAATGAGCCCATGAGGGCAAGAAGCTAGAGGAAATGGGGTTGTTTAGCTCTTAGAAGGTAAGGCCACAAAGGGCTGACTTGGGTGGCCTTAGATGAATCCCAGAGGAATTACAATGAGGTCTAAGCATATTTCTCAATGAGGTAGATGGACATGAGAGATGGAAGGCAAGGTAAAGTCTCTAACCTTTCAGGGTTTTAGGGAAGGAAATGAAAAGTCATCTGGCTTACCTGGGGTGGCTCATATGGCACCATCACACTCTGTCGCCCGGTGACAGGGTCATCCACATACTGAGAGAGATTACTGCCTTCTACTCGGATGAGGTGGCTCGCTGGGGCTGACTGTCCTGCCGGGAGAGAGCTCAGAGTCAGTAGGAGCATACCCTCCAATTCTGAACCCACCATCATCCATTCTATCCCCTGCCCCTATTCCCTTTCTGGTGCTGGGTTGTGGGAGGCCCAGATTATAATGAGTCAGAGCTCTGTGAAGTGCTTTTTCTATGTGGGGCTGTCCCCAGGCCATTACAACAGAAACAGCTGATCTGTGTCTAATCCTCTGATGGATTAATTTTTATCATTCCTATCTCTGATCAGGTCATTCTCTCTGTTCCTCAGTGCCCAATGGAGAAAGTTCAGACTCTTTAGCCCTGAGACCCAATGGAGCAAACGACAGGGCAGGGATTTCCAATGGAGTGTGCTACATGCCACATTTCAACCATTCTGGTCATCTCGCCATTCTCACATGTTCTGTATTCCATATGCCCAGAATCAACCCTCCCACTGTTACTAGAAAATTATTGGAAAATTATACTTGTCTTTCAAGGCCAGATCAAATGCCATCTCTTCCAAAAAAGTCTTTCTTGATCACCCCTGCTAGCATCAGTATTTCCCTTTGTTGATTGATATAGTAGAGAAAATACTGACCCTGGAGTCAGAAGGCCTGGGCTCAAGCACCAGGCCTATTATTAACTAGATGTTGTATAACCTAGAAAGCCTCTGCCTGCCTCTGAGCTCCAATCTCCTTTTCTGTCAAATGATGGACTTTGCGCCTCTTGCCTATAGCACCTATTACAGTGTCTTGTGCTGTGGAGGCTGATTTCTCCATTTTTCTTTCCTATGATACTATAAGCCCCAGGAGGATAAGGTCTGTGTCATATCTGTCTTTCCAGCCCCAATACTGAGCATAGCACCTTACACTCACCTTTACTTCTTAGAACCCTTGGTTTTCTTCAAGACTTAGCTCAAGTCACCTCCCACAGGAGTCCTCTCAACTGCTAGTGCCTTCCCTTTGGAGATCACCATTCTACAGACTCTACATATACCTTACATGAGGTCTACCCCATCAGAGCATAACCTCCTTGAGGGGAGATACTGTTTTTTTTTCTTTTTGTTCATATCCTTAGCATTCAGTATAGTGCCTACCTAGTACATTGCTGACTTTCAATAAATGCTTCTCCATTGAATGATATGAACCTTAGAACTGTTTGATGAATTGAGTTACTCATCTTTGTATTCCTTTGGTGCAGTGGGTAGAGCACTGTGCCTGAAGTTAGAAAGATTCATCTTCCTCAGGAAACTGAGGCAGACAGAAGTAAAGTGACTCTCCCAGGTTCATACAGTTCAGAAGCATCCTGAGGCCAGATCTGAACTCAGCTCTTCCTGACTCCCAGTCTAGTACTCTATCTACTGTGCCATGATGCTTCTAGACTTAGAACCTCTGAAGGACAAGCCTAGTGTCTATATTTGCATCCTCAACACTAAACACGAAGCCCTACAATTGGTAAGTAGGCAACCAAGAGCTATGGGTTGAGTTGCACTGTTCATCTTTGCCATCTCCAGGGATGTGAACACAAGCTCCTTTGGCCCCCACCCAACCCCACCTTCATTGAAGTCTCTGCCGAGCTCATGGTTGGGACAGCGCTTCACCACCTCTGTCACATGCTCTGCTTTCTTGTAGACGGGCATCGCCCGGATGACAGTGCCAGGTGGAGGGGGAGTCGACACCTTGATCTGAATGGGGCACGTCTTGGCGATCTGGCAGTACAGTTTCTTCAGGAGTGGTGAATACTGCAAGGAAGAAGTAGGTGAGAGCTGAGGTGGGTGGGTGGGTCTCAGCAGAAGAGGGAGGAGAAGGGGAGGCAGAATTGGAACAAAGGCTTTGTCCCAGGTGCCCGAGTCAGAGATGGCAGTCTTTCAGCAGCATACACGAGACTTTATCATTTGAGTTAGCGGAAAGAGTCATGATCAGGAGCCCCCAAGTAGCAAGCTTTCCTGTCCCACTCACCTCTACTTTATTTTGTCTTTGTATCTGTCTGTGCAGTGTATTACAGTGTAGAACACTTTAGTAAGTGCTTGCTGATTGATTAATCAATTGATTGGGAGGCATCAGGCTGAAGAGAAAAAAATCTACTTTCTTCAAGATCCACTTCCTTCAGGAATCTTTCCATGATTAATCTCATTGCCTCCCAATCTCTTGAACAAGCTTTTATTAAGTGCCTACTAAATGCAAAGCACTGCAAATCACAAAAACACAGTGATGTCTGCCCTCAAAGAGGCCATATTCTATTGTGGGATGGTGTGAGATAGAGATCTAACATCCGCATAGATAAGTAGAAGTATTTAGTATTTAAATATGCATTCTATGTATCTCACTCAAAGTGAGACTGCTATTAGATCTTAGACTGAAAGAACCAGGGTCTCCCATGGCATCCTGGGCCATCTCCAGCTGTCCTGATGAATATCAGGTAACTGGACCCAGATGGCTCAGGAGAAGAAAGTGAGGTTGGTGACTTTGCACAGCCTTCCCTCACTCAACTCAAAGTCAAGTGCAAGTCATGTCATCATCTTGATGTCAAGGTCCTCTTTGAGAATAAAGGACAAACACAAGACAGGTAGAAACAAAGTTACTCCAAATAATCCAAAGGACATATGATCTAATCAATGTGGGTCTTCCCTCAAATGATAACAGCTTACATTTATTTATGTGGCAGCTATGTGCCTGACTCTGTGATAAGTCAGATATGATCTCATTTGGTCCTTACCCTGAGATGCAGGTGCTGCTGTTATCCCCATTTTACAGATGGAGTAACTAAGGCAAACAGAGGTTAAGTGACTGGCCCAGGATCACACAGCTAAGTGCCTGAGGCTGATTTTGAACTCAGGTCTTCTGGACCCCAGGCCTAGCTCTCTATGTAGTGAGCCACCTTATGATATAGCACTTAATCCATCCATTTCTGCCCATCCTGTGTGATTCTCACATCCATGTCTAGAAATTACTTGGCATAGAGTTTTATGTATAGAGTATATACACACACACATATGTATATATCAACCCACATACACAGTCCTTTGAGGGGGAGGGGTACCACCAGCAAATGGGGAAGGGGCATTGGGAAAGCCCTAGAGTAAGAGTAATGGCACTCTGAGGGAAGCTGAGAAATCCAAGAGGTAGGGGTATATTGCAGACATGGGAAGCTACCCATGCAAAGGCATAGAGGGGAAAGATGGACAATTTTCTACTAGGAATAGCTAACAGGCAAGTCTGATTAGAGGGGCAGCTAGGGGGTGCCACAGTGCAAAGAGCACTGGACCTGGGGTCAGGAAGACTCCTCTTTCTGAGTTCAAATCCAGCCTCAGGCACATACTAGCTGCGTGATCTTTGGCAAGTCATATAACCTTGTTTGCCTCCATTTCCTCATTTGTAAAATGAGCTGGAGAAGACAAGGCAAACCACTCCAGGATCTTGCCGCCAAATAGGGTCACAAAGAGTCAGACATGCCTGAAAAAAAAAATGCTTGAACAACAAGTTTGATTAGAAGGAGGGGCATGGTGGTGGGGCATAGAAAGGGGAATAATACAAAACAAAGAGGAAAAGATGGGAGGAATTCACATGAGGGTTCCATACAGTTGGACGGAGGATGGATCTCTTTCTGCTCTGGATTTCTCCAGCAGCTTAAAATGTGTGTTCTGTAATTCACATGTGCTTTGAAATTGAAATCTAATGATTCCATTTGAGTCAGAGCTAAATGGAAGTCTCTCAAAGTCAGGGATAATGTCTGCTACTTCTTTTGTCTCCCTCATGTGTGCCTCAAAGAGTGCTGAAAAGAATAGATACTTCCTAAGGGGGATTTAACTTGGGGATCCATGAACATGTTTTATATATATATGTATGTATACACAAATATACATAGATGGACATATGTGTGTATGTGTATAGATATGTGTATGTATAGATATGCAAATGTATTTATATACACACATACATATACATTTTATATATACACATACGCAAATTATATGTGTATATATACATGTATATAGATAACTATCTCAATATAATTTATAATTCTATGTATTTTCCTTTGGGTATTTAAAGACATTATTCTGAGAAGGGATCCATCACACACACACACACACACACACACACACACACACACACACACACACACACAGTTAAGAGCTCCTGTCTCACTAGCTTGATGAATCGATATAAATCAGGAATGAGTCAACAGAGTCTTAGAGATGGGAGAGACCTCCATAGATATCAGGTCCCATGTGCACATGAACAAAAATTCCCCTCAATAGCTGTTCCAGTAAGTGACCATCCCTTCCAGGACCTAAAGACCTGCCATGATAGAGAAGCCACTTCTCAAGGCAGCCCCTGGGGCTCATGGACAGCTCTTGCAATGGGAGCTGAACCCTCTGCCGACTACTCCTGGCTCTACCTTCTGCAGCTCAGCCATCTCTAATCCCTTTCTCACAGGACGGCCCTTCAGATGCCCAAAGAGAGTCATTATTCCAACTTCCACGTACCCAACTCAGTCTTTGCTTGGAATCCAAGCCACCCAAATGGAATTTAGGGAACACACATCATCTCTCAAGTTCTTCTCTTCTGACTTCTGTCCTTAATTCTTCTGTTCCTCCTCTCCTAGCTTCCTGAAGCAGCTGGAATTTCTCTTCTGTACCATTTGCGATGAGAAGTCTTAAAGTTCTGCCCACTAACCCCTTTGAGCTTTTCTGAGCATAGGGACTGGGTACTTTTTGGGGGGAAGAAAGATTGTCCCCAACATGCTCAAACAAGCAGCCTTTTCTGAGGGATCCCAAATATTCACCCAAATTGCCGGGAGCCTTTCCGTTCCAGTTGGCCCCTCCAATAGATTTGCTGAGACAAGTTAGACAGAAGTGCTTAAGAATGAACAGCGAGTAGATCGTTTTTCCAGGGCTTAGATGAACCCCACTTTAAAAAGACCCAACAGTGTAGAGCACAAAGAAATATTTCTCTTGAAAACTGTTCTTTCCTCTTGCCTTTCCCTTTCCATTAACTCTGAAAAATAATTCATTTATCTATCTACCCATCCATCCTTTTATCTATCCATTCATCCATTCAACAAACATTGCCAGGAGAACCTGTGGTGACTGGTAACATTTCCTAAAGGCATTGGAAGTTATCCTGTTATCCCAAGACAACACTAGGGAGCCCTTAGAGGGGTGTGGTATGCCTAGGGTACAGGTATTATTAACTTACACTCTTCTATCTGGATCCAGTCCCTACCCTTTATCCTAGTTCAGTGGAATTGCCCAGAACCAAAGTAGAGGGTTAACTCATAGACTCAGAATCATAGACCATCCAATCTATAAGACTGAAACATCTAATCTAATCTCTTACTTTTATAGGGATAGGAAAACTGAGTATCAGAGATATAAAGTGACTTGTCCAAGATTACAAAAGCACCAAGTGGCAAAGCTGGAATTCAAAGGGATTTCATAGCATGTCATCATCTTTTTCATCATTCCCTTCATGGTTAGCATCTACAAACAGTATATGTAAAGCCACATACAATAGAGTTGGAGATTTTGTTATGGTGATTGAAGCTATGGAGGCTGGCACAAAAAATGGCTCAAAGCTTTTGCCACAACTAAGAATATAAGCTCCAGTTAGTGCCCAAGAAGCTTTAGAGACTCATGAAACATCAAACCCAGTCACTGGGAACAGTCAGATGGCAACTCTATGGTTATCCCAATGGCATTCTGAAGTGACCATGCTTTCAAATTCAACACATGTGAAAATTTCATAAGGTTTTTATATGAACTTTTTGGTGCCAAATTCAATATTGAGGATTTCTTCATCACCCTGTTGTTACTGAATGACATATACATTTTGATATAATTTATGAGGCATAAGGTGGTAATCAGGCATGTTTGGTTGGAGGAAGGACAAGTGGGGACAAGGGAGAATAGCGAGAAGTTACTCCATGAGTTGAACGTGAATACTCTGTGACATCCTGGCGTAGGTGCCGTATGGGAGAGCAGGCTGGGACATGCTCATGTGTGTTCAGTCATGCAGTGGAACACTCCACATGGACACTAATCTCCCGATTGTATGCCAGGTGTCATCTGGTAAACATAGCTCTCATTTTTAATCCTGTTTTCTACTTTGTGGGCACTAGTGTGCATTACTTAGATTCTTCTAAGTGTGTCTATCATCCAAAGAGTTTCTGTTATTATATGTGATGTTATTATACTTTTAAACCTCAGAGATGGAACTTCACTGCTATGGTAAGAAAGCAAAGGCACCAGATTTTGGTTATGAAAGAGGCACTCAGGATAAGGCTCTGTTAAAATTGCAACTTGCCTTCATCTTCTACGGTATTTCTGGCCCCTATGATTTGGAAATAACAAAAAGACCATTCAACAGATGGTTATTTTTGTTCAATAGACACATCAAGGAAGAGCAGATTAGTTTAAACATACTTGTGAAATGTCAGATTTGCCATGAGTTCTAAGATCTGTTCCACAGAGACAACCACCTATAATATTGCAAAGGATCAGAGACTTGGGAGATGGATGTAGAGGATAATTCTCATCAACAAGCATTAAACTTTATTAAGTACCTACTATGTAAAGAAGGCAAAAATCGTCCCTGCTCTCAGGAAGCTCAGTCTAATGAAGGAGGCAACATGCAAATGACTATGTATGAACAAGGTAGTTAGCTGGTACAGAGGACTGGGCTTGGAATCTGGAAGACTCATCTTCATGAGTTCAAATCTGGTCTCAGACATTCACTATTACTCTTCCTACTACTTATCCTGAGCAAGTCATTTCACCCTCTTTGCCTCAGTTTCTTCAACTGTATAATGAGCTGGAGAAGGAAAAAGGCAAAGCACTCCAATATCTCTACCAAGAAAACCCCAAATGGGGTCACGAAGACTCAGACACGACTGAACAGACACAGGGCACAAACCAAATATTAAGACAAGAGATATTAAAACAAGAGATTAAGGAGGATTAGAAAAGGCATCTTGCAAAAAGTGGGATTTTAGCTCAGACTTGAAGGAAGCCGGGAGGCAGAGATGAGGAGGGAGAGCATTCCAGGCATGGGGAACAGCTGGAAAAAATGCCAAGGGTCAGGAGATGGAGTGTCTTGTAAGAAGAGTAAGCCAGCCAATGTCATTGGAATGTAGTGAACATGGCAGGGGAGTAAGGTGTAATTTTTTCATATTGTGATGATGAATGTTAGTATGACAAGGGAGGAGATCAGCAAGGGGACAAGTCCCCCATCTAGGGTAATTTTTCCATATTCAGATCAATCCACTAATCTACCAACCAGTCCTTATTAAGTATCTACCGTGTCAGGAGCTTGAAATATTAAGATGAAAACAAAAATAGATCCTAATTTAATAAACTGAACTTATTCAAGTGATATTGTTTTGTAAGATTAACTCACTTCTAAACCAAGAAAATCTTTAAAAGTATGACATCTCCTGCAAGAGGGCACCAAAATATTCAAAACTTAAAACTTCTTTTGAGAAAGTGTGTAAAAAGTATTGTTGGATTATTTGTAAGAACTCAAAAGTGGTCACTCATGCTAAGATCACATGAGTATTAAATGCAACTGTTTTATTTGTAAATGAAATAGCATGGATAGGAAAAAATAAACCCACTACATTAAAAAAACAGAAAATCTGGCATCAAAGGAAAAAATTAATTCTAGAAAAAAAAATATGGTAAGCTAACCACTAGTTGCTCTTAAAAAAACATTTCTTACTACCTCTTCATCAGCTGAGCAGTACAGTGGATAGGAGGTTGGACCTATAATCAGGAAGATCTGCATCTGCTCCTTACTAGCTATATGACCATTGGTAAACCACTCTACCCTCTCAGACTCGGTTTTCTCCTCTATAAATAAGGAGAATGGACCCAGTGAAAGAGCCCTTGAGCTCTAAAAATTTTCAAGGAGATAGGTCAAAATGACACAGGGTTTCTTTGTCCCCAAAAGAAATGTCCATCAGTCGGAGCAGCAAAATCAATGTGGCGGATGTCTGTGTCTCTCAAGTGAGAAAAATTAAGAATGATGAACATTTTGAAGACAAGCTGAGTAAAAATGAAGAAACAGCATGGAAAGCCTTTTTTTGAGCGATCAAAAACTTCAGAAAATTGTATTCAAAGTAGAAAGGTAACAAGAAATTGTCAGTCACCTCTCCAAGCTTACCAAGTTATGGGATGCCATTCTAGATTTCTCTCTTGGATGTACATTTGGGCTTCTTCCTAGAGCACCTTGGTGTTATCAGGGAACAATTCTATCAAGAAATCCACAAGGGAAAAGCAATTCCAGGGCAAGAAGAATCTGGGCATGCTGGCTGAATCTGAGGAGGGAGGACCCATAAATACAGCCAGAAAACAGCAGCACTGACATTCCAGGTCAGTTCAATATACATAATTTTGTTTAATGAAATTATTTTTAAAAATATAAAATTCAGACTCCTATGAAGCAGGTAAGGGAGGGGCCAAATCTCAAGTCATCCTTGAAATTAGCATGAAAACCACTATACAGCTTGGCTCTTTTTGTGAATGTAGCAGGGCTACCCTGTTTGGTTGTTATTGTAGCCTAGTTTAGACCAACCTCATAAATTAATCTTAAATGTAGCCAAACCAAGCCCAGGCCCATATCATAGAATTAAAGGATCTTCGTGTTGTCCATGGGTCCAAAGGGTTTAAAGCAGGGACTGCCCAACATGAGCCAGAGGCAAATGGTAGAGATGATCATGAAATCCAGGGCTCCTGATTTCCTTTGCAGTGCTCTTTCTGTTAGAAAGTGGAAGTCAATCCTTGGAGAAAAAGCAAAAGAAAGAAAGAGAGGAAGGAAGGAAGAAAGAAAGAAAGATAAATGTGGAAGGAAAAAAGAAAGAGTAACAGAGGGAGAGAGAAAGAAAAAAGGAAAGTAGGGAAGAGAGAAAGAAAAAGAAAGATGGAGAGAAAGAGAAAGGAAAAATGAAAAAAAGAAGGAAATAAAATGAGAAATAAAGGAGAGAGGAAAGAAAGGAAAGAAGGTAGAAGAAAAAGGAAGGAAGGAAGGAAGGAAGGAAGGAAAGGAAGGCAGGGAAGGAGGAAGGAAGGAAAGAAGGAAGGGAGGAAAGAAAGAAAGAAGGAAAGAGGGAAGATGTGAAAAAATCAGTGATTTTGAAAAAGATCAGTATATTTACCTCCTGGCATGGGAACCTCCTTGCACCAGTAAAGACTGCAACAAGCTCATGGACTTAGTAGCTCTAAGTTCTAGGGAGTTAGTTATGAGTAGCAGAGGCAAAACGAGTGATGGAAAGCTGGGGAAGCCATCCTTGAAATCAGCAGCAACAGTACTCTAGGGTTCTCCTATTCTTATGAACACAACATGAATAAAATGAACTTGTTTTTTGTTGTTGCCTAGTGTATCCTGAGCTCCCCATAGACACACACTGTGCCCTGTACCCCAGTTAAAGAATACTTTAATTGCTGTCTATGCCGTAGAATAATTCTCATTGGCTTCTCTCCAGGGCAGCTGTCCTAGCAGAGAGAAGTGAGAATCTCTCTCTCTCTCTCTCTGCCCTTTCCCTCTGAGTTCTCCATCAAGTCACCAAGACCTCCAGGTCCACACCAGGCACTCCGGCCACAGTGAGTTAATATGCTACAGAAAAGCTACTCCCCCCATTTTGTCTGTGTGCTAGCTTGGCAAGAGATCAGAAGACCCTAGATCTGGAGGCGAGTCCAACCCTTTGTTTTATAGGTGAGGAATCTGAGACACAGGGAAGTGACTTGCTCAGGGTCACATGGCTAACAAGTATCGGTGGCAGGATTGAACTCAAGTCCAGCACCCTAGCCCTTGTACCAGATAGCCTCTGTACTCATGAAGAGTCCCGGAGGACAGCTGCAGGTCCCAGCACAGTGGAAACCTAACCCACATTCTGCTGTCTCCTTCCAACTCTGACCCATGCTTCAGTGCTTTAGCAGAGCATTCACAAAGCCCCAGGAAAGCTACCATGACCCTCGCTTTCCAGAGACACGTCTGGAAAAGTTACACATATATGAAGTTTGTATGAAAAGAGTATTCTATATAAAGGAGAGACCTAAGTTACCGAGAGATGCCCACAGAAAAAAGCAGAGGATCAGAGAAATTAGATCTGGAAAAGGCAATTAGGTGTCACCTGGTCCAACTCTCTCCTTTTACAGATGGGGAAACCAAGTCACAGAAGTAACTCGCTCAATATCACACAGGTATGACAGGTTGTGGATTTAGAGGTATCACAGAGAACATCTAGCTCACATCTTCATTTTGTGCATAGGGAAACTGAGACCCAGGTAGACTGTGACTTGCTCAAAGTCAGTCATGTGGATACCACAGGACCATAGCTTTCAAGCCAAAAGAGATGACAGAAGTCACCTATTTCAATCACTTCATTTTACAGAACAGGAAACTGAGTTCCAGAGCACAGAAGAGACTTGCTCAAAGGAACAAGAGAAGGCAACACAACTGGAATGAAACCACATCCCCTGACTCAAAATCCTTTTTTCCTTTTCTCCAGTCTACAGGAAAAACTTCTCAGAGGATTAATGACCAGAAAAGACCCTGGAGGGTAGGGTCCAACACTCTCCTTTTATATACATGAAAACTGAGACATAGAGTCCAAAAGATTTTTCCACAGCAAATGGCAAAGTCAGCATTCAAACTCACGTACACTGAACCTAGAGGCTGGCCCTAGAGTTAGGAGGACCCAAGTTCAAATCCAGTCTCAAACATGTAGTAAAAAAACACTTCACCCTGTTTAGCTCAGTTTCCTCAGCTGTAAAATGAGTCGGGAAAGGAAACAGCAAACTGCTTCAGGATGTTTGCCAGGAAAACCTCAAATGGGATCACAAAAAGTCAGACACAACTAATCGGTAACAACAAAGTCGAATCTAAATCCAGTGTTCTGCTTTCCTATGGCATCAAGGCAAAAAAATCAGTTCCTAATGCAGAAGATGAGAGGTAGGAAAGTGGAATAGATAGAATCCTGGCTCTACCATTTATCAATGTTGTAGCCTTGGGCAAGTGGCTGAGATGAGAATCATAAACATGTGAAGAAGGAGACCCCTGTGGAATCTGACCTCCTCATTTTGCAGAGGAGGAAACTGAGTCTCCGGGGAAATGAAGTCCAAGGTCACAATTATGAATCGAGGTGTCTTCATCTAGAAAAAGGGGATAATGCTACTTTCTTAAAGCAAAGTCGTGTGGGGAAGAGAACACTGACGTTAAGTTTCAGGAAGAACTCCTCTGATCTTTACTATTTACACAGTCCTGGGTGAGTCGCTCAATCCTCCCTCACTGCACCAGTATAATGCAGTGACCACGCCATCAGAGAAATGATGGCATGACTGGCACTTGACTTTGTTTTGAGTGAAGGAGGGCTGCTAGGTGGTGCAGTGGATAGAGCACCAGTGCAGGAGTCAGGAGGACCTGAGTTCAAATCCCACCTCAGACACTTGACACTCACTAGCTGTGTGACCTTGGGCAAGTCACTTAACCCCAATTGCCTCATCCTGGGTCATCTCCAGTCATCCTGATGAATAATCTGGTTACTGGATTCAGATGACTCTGGAGGAGAAGTGAGGCTGGTGACCTGCGCAGCCCTCCCTCCCTCAAAACAAAGTCAAGTGCAAGTCATGTCATCATTTCTCTGATGGCATGGTCTTCATCGGCAACAAAGGCCGAACACACATAATGCAATGAATTGCATTCACTGCTCATCTGTATAATGTGGATAATGGAACCAAGTAAGCTTTATTAAGCACCTGGGTTTATGCTGTGTGCTGTGATAAGGGCTTTACAAATATCCTCTTATCCTTGCAACGATCTTGGGAGGGAGGTACAATTATAATCCCCATTCGACAGTTGAAGAAACTGAGGCAGACAAAGGTGAAATGACTTCTCCAGAGTCATACCTCTAGGAAGTGACTGATTTGTACTTCAGATCAGGAGACTCAGATGAGATGCTTTTTGTAAAGGACTCAAGAATTTTGAAAATCCCCGTAGAAATGTCATTTCCTGTCTATTCAGGTTAAAGGCACTATCTGGTATAGTGGAAAAAGAGCTGATCTTACTTGGAGTCAAAAAGATCTGAGTTCAAATCCTGACTCTGGCATATACTGATTGGGTGAGACATTTGCTTCCCCCATTCTGTCAAACTCCAATAGCTTTGGAGGCCACTGACCTTTCCATAAATATCCCTGGGGGCTGCAGATTGGTTTAATTTTAAGATGTTACATTATCCCTGTTTCATTGTAATTTTATTTTGTTGACTATTTTCCAATTTCATATGAACACAGTTCAGGCTGCAACTTGGGAGAGCTGTCAGCCACCTGGGCATTTTTGCTGGGTTGCAGGTAAGGTCCATAGTCCCCTTATATCAGAAGAGAGAGTTTCCTACCCCTAAACTGTTCGTTGCAGTTTTTTAAAAATAAATTTTTATTATGGTATTTATGTCTTTTTACTTCTGTATACTGAGTGGTTTCAAAGCATGGCCCTCTTGCGATCATTCATTCACTCAACAAACCTTTGCTGACAGCCCCATATGATTGAGGTTCTCAGCTCATCCAGGAAAACTTCTCAGAGGTCGTCTCTGGAAGGAGCAATGGCCCACAGGTATGAGTTTAGCCTCTGGCCAGCATCTAATCTTTTTCTGTAAGAGTCTGAAACCACCCTGGAATTTTGTTTGTACAAACCTCTACCTTGGATTCAAACAGGAGCAGTTGTTATCTCCTCCAAGAGTCTATTTTTTATGACTTCCCAGGCATAGCCATTTTCTGAAGAAAGAACCGGAGACATTACTTACAGTCAGTGTAAACACAGGAATTTGCAGGAAACACAGCTCTGGGCTGTGTGTGCAAGGGGGAGGTGCTGAGGGGGAGACTGAGAAACCCAGGGGAAGGGTCTCCCACCGGGGAGACAAGCAGGTGAGAGAGAGAGAGCTAATGACTACAGGGCTGGCCAAGGACAAATTTCCTCGCCTGAGAGGAGGTAGGGGAGCACAGGATAACAGTATGCGCCTGGCCTTGCAGTCAGAGGTCCTGAGTTCAAGTTCCAGCTCTGCCCCTGTTTGACGTTGTCACTCAAACCCATTGGACTGCAGATTATTCATCTGTAAAATGGGTGGGTGGAGTTTGGATTAAATAGAGAAAAAACTAACACCAGTACTAGTTCTATGTCTATGATCCTAAGTCTCTTAAACTCATTGGGTCTTAGTTTACCTATTTTCAAATTGTAGGGGCAGGGGAGAGATGCAAACTAATATCTTCCAACCCTAAATTCATTTAATGAGGCCCACTATAGATCAGGGAGGGCAGCTAGGTGGCACCATGGAGCATAGAGTTCCAGGCCTGGAGTCAGGAAGCTAAATCTTCCTGAGTTCAAATCTATCCTCAGACATTTGACTAACCGTGTGACTCTGGATGAGTCACTTCACCCTGTTTGCCTCAGTTTCCTCATTTTTAAAATGAGCTGGAGAAGGAAATGGCAAAAACCACTCCAGCATCTTTGGCAAGAAAACCCCTAGAAGGGGTCACAGAGAGTCAGATACAATTGAAATAATTCAACAAACAATCATCAAGTGTATCAAGCATTGTCCTAGGTATTGGGGATACAAAGTCCAACAGACTCCCTTTCGGCTCTGCCTTTTGAGATCCTTCTCTTCAAGGTCTATCAGGCACCAGCCCTCCTGAGCAGCCTTCCTAGATCACGTTTAACAAAAAACGTGTTCATTGGCTGACTGGTCTTCCAGGTGAAAGTGTTTTAAAAGTCCTCTATTTTTGGAGTCTGAGCGTCTGCCTCCAAATCATGATCTGCCATGGACAAGCTGAATGATTTCAAGCTTCAGTTTCCTCAACTCTAACATCCAGTGTTTGGACTAAAGACTTCTCTATGGTCCCCTCTGGCCCTGGAGCTAGCATGCTCTCATCTTCATGTACCTATGCTTGACCTATCCCACACTTAGCCACAGTCAAGTTAGAATGACTGGGTTTTTGCATATGAATGTCCATTGCCCTATTAAACTTCCTGAAGGCAGGGGAGCTGTCTTCTTTAGTGTATGTGGCCATAATAAGCAAGCATGGCATGCTGTAGAGCAATACTTTATACATAATGAACTGAATTGACCTGGCTTCAGCTGCAAAAAGGGATGGCAGGCTACTTCCTGGGTCCCACAATTCATATATGAAGGAATTAGTCACCAAATAAATAGATAGCTCCTATGGGGTCACCTTCTCTCCTTTCAATATTCACTTACCCCCTACCATTCCTCCAAAGTATGACCAATATGAAGATTTCTGCCATAAACTGTAAGAACTGCCTATCAAAGGAGAAGATATAGGGTGTTTTTGGCACAGTGGATACAGCACTGGGACTGAAGTCAGGAAGACCTGAGTTCAAATCCAGCCTCAGACATTTACTAGCTGTGTGACTCTGGGCAAGTCACTTCACCCTGTTTGGCTCAGTTTCCTCATTTGTTAAATGAGCTGGAGAAGGAAATGGCTAATCACTCCAGGATCTTTACCAAGAAAACCCAAACAGGGTCATGAAGAGTCAGAAGCAACTGAAACAAGTCAAGACACATTAGCTGTAATCTCAGCTCTGCCAGTAAACTCACTCTGTGACCGTGAGAAAGTTACTTTCCCACTTATGACCTCAATTACCCTACTGAGAAATGCTGGGTTGCCCTCCTGGGAATATCCCCCTCCCCCCAAGAAGGCCAATGACAGAAAGGCTCCATATATGCCAAAATATCAATGGTCACACTTTTGGGGGATAGCAGAAATATGGAAACATAATGGTTCCCCATGGAAATGATTGAGAACACCATGCACGGGAATATCATGGAATGGTGTTACTGCATTATAAGTAGTAAAGAAAATGAGGAATTTAGAGTCACTTGTAAAGACTTTGATAAAGTGATGCAGAGAAATAAAGAACCCAGAGATTAGTATTCACAATGACTTGGTGGCCACTCCCATTCCTTCTCACCCAAACTATGGCTGCATCCTAACTTCTCCAATCCACACAGCTACCAAGTGATACTGCTAAAGTGTGGATCTGATCATGTCCTTCCCCTGCTCTAAAAGATACTGTAGATCCTTATTGTGGCAAGAACGAAATACAAATATGTGTTTGGCTTTTAAAGTCCTTCCATGCACTCTATAGACGGGCCAAGCGGGCCTTGGTGCTGGCCCTCACAAACAAAATTTTATTTCTGGTCTCCGTGCCTTTCTGTAGGCTGTGCCCCATGCCTAGAGCACCCTCTTTTCTGGAATGCCTTTCATCAAAGCTCAGCTGAAGTGCTCCCTCCTCTACGAGGCTTTTCTGGATTCCTCTACCTACTAGCACTCTCTAAAAGGGAAATATGTATTTTGTATTTGCTTTATATGTGTATGTATTGCTTCCTTTAATAAAATGTAAACTCTTTGAGGGTAGAGGTTGTTTTGAGTTCTGTTTTTGCATTCTCAGTACCAGCATAGTTCTGGGTGCATTGAGGGTTTTAATGGATACATGTTGATTGATTGCAAACCACACTCAAAAGTGGTTAGATCCAACCCAATGATCAATCTGAATTCTAGAGTATAGAGGATGAAACACACTGCCCTTCTCTCAATAGAGGTGGGAGGCCATGGGTGCAGAGTACTGCATACACCATCCGACTCTATTGCTTGGTTTTATACAATCATTTTTCCCTCCTATAAGGCAGGGAGATATCTTTAGGAAGTGACAGTAGTACAAAAAACAAAAAAAATGAATGGAAATAGTTTTAAGTCAGAAATTATGGGGATGGACAAGGTGGCCGTTAACGTGCTTCCCTTTGCCCCTTTCCCTGGAATTATGGTGATTAAATACAAGTTACCGTGTGCCCCCCTCTCCAAGGTAGGAGGTCCCACTGTCCATCAGATTCTGAGAGCAGGGCCTGAGGTGTATCTTTGTAATTTCAGGACTTTCTCTTTCAATCAGCAAACCTTAGGATCTTCCCCTCCCAGTTTAATATTTATTTTATTAAAGGGGCCACCCTTTGACTCACTTCTTAAACAGGCCTAGCCGTGGAATGGACATTGCTTCAGTCAAAGTAAGAACTCAGAAAGACCACAGCTTAAAAAAGGCCAGGGTCTCCCACTGCATTCAGGGCCATCTCCAGTCCACTGGGCTGGACCTCTCTGTCCTTATCTGTAAAATGAGGGAATTGGACGAATGGCCCTTTCAGCTCTGTCTAAATCAGAGCTGAGGCCAGGACAAACAGTGACCTGTGACTCGCTCTATGGTAAAGAATTAGACCTAAAGCACAGAATCCAAGACTAGATTCAGTTTTGAGGAATGATAATGGCTTGAATTTACGTAGAGCTTTAAGGCTTACAACAAGATACTGTTATTACCCTATTTTATGGATGATGAAACTGAGGTTAAGAAAATGTTAAGTGACTTGCCCAAGGTCACACGCCTACTAAGTTATTCAGGCAGCTTTCGATCTCTGGTCCAACACCCTATCCACTGTGACACCCAAGAAAGTTAACTGTTAAATCAGAGTGTCCACAGGAGGCAACCTGTCCGCATAAGGCCTAGGGGAAGACACGAAGGATTGGGGGGCTGCAGATGAGAATGCTTGGTGGAAGTGGGGGGTGAGGGAGGACAGGGAGTGATTCTAGCTGTCTTCATGTATTTCACAGAACCAGTGATGGAGGAGACTTCAGTGACCACTTAGTTCAACATTTTAGAGGAGAAAAGTAAGGTTCTGAGGTAGTCAATGGCCAGGATTTGAACCCAGGATCTCTGACAGCAAAGCCACTGGTGATCCTTCCATCACAACACACAGACTCATGTAGAAGGACTGATTTAGAATGATTCTGCTTGACCCCATGGAACAGAGCTGGAAACAAGCTGTGGAAGGTACAAAGAGGTCAACATAAACTCATTTAATGGCGAGGAGAAAGGTCACGGATTGTTTGGTGCATAATTCTGGTACTGAGAAATAGATGAAGACCCCCAGAACCTCAGGTGTACCCTCAATGGGGAACTTAGGGGAAGACCGAAACAAAAGTCTTCCAGGATGGGTTGTGATCTGCACTGCTGAAGGGACAGTCCAGGTCTGTGAAATGGAGTACATGAATAAGGAAAAATTTCCTAACAATGAGAACTCCTAGAAGTGAAGGATCCCTCCACTCCAAGGCCCTCCGCAGAGGTAAGGGGGTTTGACTCAGGAAAGGTCTTCAAAGACTGGGTGACTCCTTGTCCAGCATTGGGGTTGTGGGGGCCCTTGAGTTGGAATGAATGGATGGCCATGGAGGCACGAGTCTGTGAATCTGGGATAAGAGCTCCCCCCGTATAATCCCATTCCCAGTGAATGAATCCACCTAACTCAAGCCTCTCTCTACTCCCTGGCCAAAGTGACTTCCTTAAATACAATCTGTCAGATCTTGTCTCTCCCTCTGCAGCCAATGGCTCCCCATTACCTCTAGAACCCAGTACAAATGAATCTGTAGAGCATTTAAAGCCCTTCATGACCTGGTCCTATGCTGCCTTCCAGCCTTTTCCAGCAGTATTCTCCTGCACAGATTCATTCTGGGGTCAAACGATCCTTCACCTGACTTCACCTATATTTCCCCTCTCCAATCCTTCCTGCTTGTAAGGATCTCTCTCCTCCCCCTAGCCTTCTGGCCTCCCTTCAAGACTCAGCTCAAACTACACTTTTTACAGGCATCCTGGCCTCCTACCTCCCAACTCACAGCCTCTAAGGACCTCAGAATCCTCCCTGGGTTTCTAATATGTACAGGCTATTTTTCCATTAGAAAGCAAGTTCCCTGAGAGTTGGAAAAATCTGGCTTTCTCTTTGTACCCTTGTGCTTAGTACACTCTGCCTGGCATTTCCTAAGTGCTTAATCAATGCTTGTTCATTGAATGGCTAATCCACTGACAGACTAATTAGTGGAAGTCCCCCTAGGGCATTCCCATCCATTGCCTGGGGGGGCCTTTGTTCTAATACCTAGAGAGCCTTGGGGCAGATAGAGGGAAAAGATGCTCTACCTTCATCATGGCTGCCAGATCACACAAAGATTTTGTGAGGAAGGACACTGGAGAACCCTCCACCATGTGACTCTGCCTAGTTCTTTCTCCTATTTTCCCATTATTTATTCCCTTTCACACTCCCTAGGTTCTAAGACAAGGGGTTTACTTCATGTTCCCCAAATTGGACAGTCCCACTGCCTCCAAGATTTTGCATTGTCTGTACCCCAGGCTCTGGAATGCACTCGCTCCTTCCCCTTTACCTCTTAGGACTCTTAGGCTTCCTTCAGAGGTTTAATCTAGTGCTACTTGGTCTAGCATGACTTCCCACCGACAGCTCTTTATCTCAAACTGCCTGGTGTTTGCAGAGCTCTGCATATATCTGATCCCCCCTCCCCCCAAAAAATGTAAACTCCATGAAGGCAGAGAAGATTTCATGTTAGTCACTGACTTCCTAGTGCTTAGCTCAGGCTAATTCCACTGCAGGCCAGTGAAATGAAGAAAATACTGATTAGTGTATCCTGGGCTAGATTACAGGCAGAGAAAACCTTAAAAAACTTATGTTCTACCAAAAGCTTCAAAAATGTTGGCTGCATTGAATCAGAGAAATGTATTCCTAGCAGATGCTGTGTTTCAACCTAAGAAGCTGTCCATTCCAATCCTCTCTCCCACTCTACAAATGAAAGGTCTGAGGTCCAGGACCTTTAAGTGCCTTCCCTGGGACTAGAGGAAATGAATAGTACAGGATCACACAGCTAAAAAGTGTGCCCAGAAATATTGATAAGCACTAATAACACCAGTTGCAGTTATAGCTGGAAGGGATCTTAGAGGTTGGCTAGTCTAAGCCCTTCCTTCATTTTACAAATGAGGAAACTGAGGCTCAGGTAAGTACTAGCTATAAAATCAGGTTTCTAAGGCAGAAAGAGTGACTGTGGTTTGGGGAACAGTATTTGAGCTGCAGTGAGGGGCAAATAGGTAGGTGAAGTGGATAGAGCACCGGCCCTGGAGTTGGGAGGACCTGAGTTCAAAATTGACCTCAGACACTTACTAGCGATGTGAACCTGGACAAGTCACTTAACCTCAATTGCCTCCTTCTAAAAAATTAACGTAAAAACCAAAGATAACATGAAATATGAAATAAAAGTCATACAGGGAGTTAGCAGCAGAGCTAGGAAGTCTCTGGAGTCCATATCCCAATTTCCCTGCATCTTATCTCCCCTCCACCCCTCAGACTCCAGGACCTCCCACAGTCCATGCTCAGTAGATAAGGGCTGAATATTAACAAAGGGTGATGACTTCTGGGGATGTTTCCAAGAGGGAGGAGGGGCTGTGGTCACCAGTCACCAGGCAGGGCTCCTTAGGAAGCATACCCACTGCCAGTCCCCACTCTGGGTCACCTCTATTGTTGAGTCAGCAGCAATAGACCACAGGGTTCTAAGACCTGTCTCTGGCTTAGTTAGAAAGCTAGCAAACAGCCTCCAGGAGATGCCTACCGTGGGCAGAAGGGGGCATCACTCTTCTCATAGAACAGCTCTCCTGGAAGGTTGGACAGAAGAATGTATAAACATAGGCTCTCCAAACAGTTTAAAGTCTAATATGGGGAAACAGGCAGTTATGGCAAAAGGACCCGTAGGTGACACCATAGTGCTCAGAGCATGGAACCTGAAGTCTGGAACCTTCCTGAGTTCAAATCTTCCCTCAGACATTTTGTAGCTGTGGGACTCTGGGCAAGTCACTTCATCCTATTTGCCTCAGTTTCCCATCTGTAATGGAGAAATAAAATGGCACTATCTTTGCCAAGAAAACCTCAAATGGGGTCACGCAGAATCAGATGCTGTTGAAACAACTGAACAACCACAACAACGAAAAGAGAAACAGAAGAGGCAGCTTTTAAACAGATAAGGAGAGATGATAGGGAATAGTTGTTAAGAGCATGATACTTGGCATCAGAAAGAGCTGAGTTCAGATTCTGCTTCTGGCACTTACTAGCTGTGTGACCTCAACACATAGGTGTACCTCAGTCTCAGTTTCTTCACCTGTAAAGTGAAGAGTTCTGGATTTCAATGACCCTAGGATTCCTTCCAGCTCTAGATCTAATATCCTATCATCCTACCTTTGACCTACTTTGGCTGTGTGATGTTGAGCAAGTCCCTTAAGTCTTGGTGCCTTGAGGATCTCTTTAAGACCCGAAGCCGAGGAGCATTTGTCAATCAACTTGGATTGGCAGAGGGAATTTTATAGGAAATAACAGGTCTGGTTTAAAAACAGCCAAGCAAACAAAACACAAACTCAGGAAGATTTGTATTACCCTGGAATTGAGAGTCAGGAGATCTAGTCTTAGCCTTGCTTGCCTCCTGATGACCTGGGTGACCTTGAACTAATAATTTCCTTGTCTACACTTCAGTGAAAGCACAGGGTGTTGGATTACATGTCCTCTGAGGTCTTTTCTTGTTCTAAATCTATAATACTATGATTTGTAAAAATGAAGGAGTTTCAGCTAGATTTCCCTATGAAATCCTTTCTATCTCTTCTAGCTCTAGGACCCTAGGAATACAGATTAGAGAGATAATTTAATCCATTTTCCTCATTTTGAATAGATGAGGAAATTGAGGTCCAGAGAAGCCTCCAGAGGGTCTTAGTGTCCCTTAGGGAACCCTGATAAAACAGGAAGTCATCCAGGCTGCTGACCTCATAGACCAGCGATTTCAGCTCCACCAGCTGGCATAATGACTTCCCTCTGATGGGGGCACCAGGGCAAAGCCCATTATCAGGTTATTCAGGGGATGGGGGGAGGTGATGTTTGGGCCAGGTGTTAACATGCTGACAGCTCTTGTCTGAGGAGCCTTTCATGTCCACATTCCCGGGCAGCCCCCAACATGCCTGGGAAATAAAACGGCCCTTGGAAGAGGAGGCCATTGTGGTGAGTCCTTTGGTAACAAATTCTCTCATTATACCATGTTATGACATGGCTAAGTCTCTGTTAAATAGCAGCAGGATTGCCCTGCAGGGAGAAACACAGACGTCCCGCACGGGCATGCCTCCCTCCATCACCTTATCATGTCTCAACAATGCTGGGATCGTCTTCAAAGATCCCATATCGAGAGCATCCCATTCTGCTGGGGTGCCCAGGTAATCTGAGGGCGGGTGGCATGTGCCAGGCCATCTTCTTCTTCCTCGACTCTCAAGACCCCTAACTATGGCCACTGTTCCCCTGGGAGTCTGCCATCCTGGCCTGGCCTCATCCACACCTTCACCCATGTCTTTTCTCCCCCACCTTTCCCTAGACTCTCCTCGACTGTCTCTAATAAAGACAAGAGGGTCTTGACTTTAACATCCTTTGTTCCATTTCCTAACCTGACCCACACAAGAGCTGGCATTTCTGATCAGAATATATACACACACACATATATCATTTATAGGATTATATAACTATATATTGAGCAGCTAGATGGTACAGTAATAAGAGTGCCAGGCCTGGAGTCAGGAAGACCTAAGTTCAAATACAACCTTAGACACTTCCTGACTGTGTGACCCTGGGCAAGTCACTTCACCTTGTTTGCCTCAGTTTCCTCATTTGTAAAATGAGCTGGAACAGGAAATGGGAAACCACTCCAGTATCTCTGCCAAGAAAACCCAAAATAGAGTCACAAAGAGTTGGAAATAACTGAAAACAAAGGAACAACATAACTATATATAGTTATATGGTTGCATATATATGTTTGTGTACATGTATGCTTATACACACAGACACAGTAGCTATTAGTCATGTGTCTGAATCTTTGTGTTCCCATCTGAGGTTTTCTTGGTAAAGACACTAGAGTGGTTTGCCATTTCCTTCTCTAGTTCATTTTATACATGAAGAAACTGAGTCAAACAGTGTTAAGTGACTTGCCCCAGGTCACATAGTTAGTAAGTATCTGAGGCAAGTTTTGAATTCCAGAAAGGTGAGTCCTTCTGACTCTAAGCCTGGTTGCTTTAGGCACTATGGCACCACCGAACTGCTTCAGTATGTATATGTGTGTGCATATATATGTGTGTGTATATGTGTATATAGGTATATGTCTGTCTGTATATATATATATATATATATATATATATATATGTGTGTGTGTGTGTGTGTGTGTGTACATTATATATGTTCATATGCATAAGTATACACATATGTCGACATACAAAGTGGTGTACATATACACTTATTATATATGTATACCTGTGTATTATCTAGACATACACAATATACATCTATACATACATGTATGTATATATATATACACACATACACATGCACATATGCAAATATAGTTTTATAAAGTTACTTAAAGAAGAAACACCAAACATCTAGTCCATGAGCTGTAACACTAGCAAGTGCAGTCCAAATTAGATTAAAATGTAATTGGAAAATATTTAATAAAATGAAAATATGAACACAGATAATACTAACGTATGATTTTCTAAGTCAATATGTAGCCAGCAGGTGGCCTTATATATGGGTTTTGGAGAGGGAGTCATTTTTATTACAATTTGACATCAGTGACTGAGGGCATCGAGAGGATGAGGGACTTGTCCAGGATCACACAGCCAAGATGAGGCAGAGGTCAGATACCAACCAGATTGTCTTGGCCTAAGGCCAGATCTCTACCCACTGTGCCATGGCTGCCTCTACATAGCATTGTGTAATGGAAAAAAGGTAGGGGATGAGAAGTAGAAAAGAGAGAGAGAGAAAACAGATTTCACAATGAAAAAGTAAAATAATTAAAAAAAAATAAAGTTGGACAGGAGTTAAGGTGTCTGTTTTCACTTGTAGGCTGTATGACCTTAAGTAACTTCCTTTCTCTGAACACTGATTTAATCATTTGGAAAAGGGGTTTGTGGGAGCAGAGAATCTAGAACTAGGTCTCCTCTAACAGCTTTGTTTCATAGAAGAAGAAAGTAAGAGTTTGCCCAAAGCCATACAGAGAATATGTTTCAAAACTGGAATGTGACCTCAGGTCCTCCCTGTGCCTCTAAATCCCTTTGTATAACATGGTATCTTTCAAACACTGCACTGTCTTCTGGAGATCTATACCAATATTGGTATCAGGGTCTCCAAGTATCAGGGCAATGTCAGTGAATGAAAATCTGTAGATCTTCATTGACTTATCCCCAACTAACATACCCACTTCACATATAAGAAAAAATGAATTTTACTGAAGGCAGAGCTCAGTATTGACCCCTTTTGAACTGGACAATAGGAGTACCCCTTCTCCTATTTCTTTTTTGCTTTTGGTCTCCACATCTCAAGCAGATAATGGTGTCTGAGTGATCCGTGAAGTTTTCCATGTACCATAAAAATTCCAAAATATTTCCTTGTGATTGCACCAGGCCAGGTATGAATGGAGCTGGAATGGTAGAAGCTACAAGGATCCCTGAGCTAGGGTGTGACCCTTAGATTGGTTACCATCCCAGTTACCTGACTGCCAAATGGAAAGGAATTTCTGAAAATCTAGACAGGGGACAGTCCTTGTCTGGTTTAAATTGGACTTGATTAACCTGGGAGCAAGAGAGGGAAGAGAAGATGAGAAAGAAGGGCATAGGAAATACAGAAAGAGGAGAAAGGAGAAAAAGGAGATGAGCAAATGAAAGAAGAGGAGGGGGGCAGGTGTGAATAAAGGAGGGAAGAGAAGAGAAAGGAAGTGGAGAGGAGAAGAGAAGAAAAGGAAAGAGGAGGGAGACAAAAGGAAAGGAGAGGGGAGGAAGTAAGGAGAGAAGGGGAGGTAAGGAAAGGAAAAAGAAAGAAGGGGAAAGGATGGAAAAGAGGAAGTAGAGAGAGAAGAGAAAGGAAGGAGAGGGGAGGGAAAAAGAGAGAAGAAAAAGAGAGAAGAGAAGGAGAAAAGAGAGGAGGGAAGGAAAAGAGTAGAGAGGAAGAAAAGGGAGAAAAACAATAAGAATGTGTGTCTAGAAATTTACAGTTTGATGTCATGAAAAGATCCTGGACACTGGAGATTTGAACTAGAAATAAGACAACTGACTTCAGAGCCTGACCCTGATGCTTACTAGTAATATGAACCCCAGGCATTCCCTATACTAAGCCTCAGTTTCCTCATTTGTAATATAGGGATAAAAATAATTGCACTATTTCCCTCACAGGGTTGTTGTAAGGCTCAAATAAAATACAATATGTAAAAGGGCAAGAAACCATAAAGTGTAATTCCATTAATCCGCTATTTTTATAAACCAGAATCTGTGCTTGTGTGTGTCCATATTGGCAACATAATAATAGTATTCACACAGCACTGAAAGATTTGCAAAGTGCTTATATATGTTATGTTGTCTCAGTAGAAAAAACTCTTCCTGTATTTTCTTTCCCTTCACGCAAAGACTTGTAACATAAGGCTCTGAATTGGTTGATCTCTAAAGTCCTTTCCACACTGACATTCTGTGATCCTGTGATTCTGGGTCCTTCTCCAAGGGAAGGGCTAAACAAGCAGAATGATTAAAAACAAAACAAAATACAACCCAACTCTTGGCCACTGCCCAAGGGAGCTGTCCTTGGTACATGATCTAGGAGGTAGGAAGAGCCCCATGTCAGGTGGATTGGGGGCACTGATCAATCACTCAACATGTATTTATTGCCTACCACCTGCTAGGCACTGTGAATACAAAAACAAAAGGGATATTGCCCCTGCCCTCAAGGAGCTTATTTTCTACTCTCTTCTGATTGAACAAGTTAGATCAGACTTCTGGTAGAATAAGAGACAACAACATCAGAATGCTGATTATTGCCCCATAGGTCATTCAGTTCATCAGTTCATCTCATTTTCCCAGGTTCTAAGAAGTCAGACAAAGATTTCCTTAGAAAAGAATCACACCTTTTCAGGTACAAACATAAATAGCATAAGTCACAACCTGACCCAGCAAATGGTAAAGATGTTTTATCATTTTGTTGTAGATCCTAGTTCAGTCCCCATATATCTGAGGATGGATGCAACAGTCTTAAGATCTATAAAAGCATCTGGTGGACACTTAAGGGTTCTGTGTGTTGGCCACTGTTCTACCACATGCTAAGCAAAGTCAAGCAAGACCCTGTGAGTAGTGAAATGAACACTGAATTTGGAGAGGAGGACTGGATAGGAACCACTTCCTTGGATAATTCATTTCCCTTTCTGGACCCTAGCTTCCTTCTCTGTAAAGTATGAGGGTTGAATTATCCTCTAATCTTAAGCCTTCCAAAGCCATGTAAGAATGAAATTAAAGAACCCTGGTCATTCTGTAAGTTTATAAGGCTAATTTTTATGGTTATTTAATCCCATAAAATTTACAGCTCTCTTATGTGGTCTACATAGGCTCTCTGCATTTTTGAGAAAAATCAACTGAGAACCACCATATCATCAGGAGTCCCACCCACACTACTCGTCTCTGCCTGCTCTTTTTCTTCAGTCTGCATCACTTCCGCATTAGGCTGCCTTGTGGGTGCCCACCTCCCCTGGATTTCTATCACTTCTTTATGTGTTATCTTCCTTCATTAGAATGTAAGAAATCTGAGAAGACTTACAAGAACTGATGCAAAGTGAAGTGAGCAGAACCAGGAGAACACAGTAACAGCTATGATGAACAACTATGAAAAAACTTAGCTGTTTGCAGCAATACAATGATCCAAGACAATCCTGAAGAACTCAAGATGAGCTTGGCAGCTAAGTGGAAGGGAGATTACAGAGACCTTGATTTTCAACTTGAGTCACCACCTTAAAATCTAATTCCTGCCCCCCTGGTACACTCCCACTCCCATGCAAGAAAATGGAAAAATACAAGAGACACACTAGTTCCCTCCCAAGTCCTACAACAAAGGGCTCAAACGCCTCAAGAAGAACAGAGAATAGAGAAGCTGTTAGATCAAAGATGTTCCATTGGAATATAATCCCCTGGAGGGGCCAGGGTTGCTTAGTTTTTGTCTCTGCATCCCCAACATCTAGCATGGGTAGGGCTGCCTCTCCTAGGAGCTCAGTGAATGCTGGTTGAAGTAATTCAGATCTCTTGGTCTAAATGGTCATGCAGCAACCAGGTTTCATGTTTTTCTGGGTGGGTGGTGGAGGGTGGGGCAGGGGGCCCATTGCCCAAGAGAGATGCTATTCAAGAGCCACTTAGGAACTGTGCTGCAGCTGTTTCTAGAGAGAGTGGTATGCCAGCTCCTCTTTGAACCCAGGCCCAAGGAAAATAAGGGTGAGCTCTCTCTGCAAAGCATGGAAATTCCAAATACCAGTGGCAGGCTGATTCAGGCATCCTCCAGACAGATCTTCCTTCTGGCAAGCCATGCTTAGAAAGAGCAGTGTCCCAGCTCTGTATCTGCCAAACTAATCCTCGAGAAACAACCAGGGAAGGGTACAGTGAGTGGGCTTTCTGGATTCAGGCCCTTTATGAGCCTCCAAAGGAGGGGAGTGGAAAAGGATGAAGAGGGATTAAATTTTTGTTTAGAATTTTGAAATTTTAGGAATGAAAATCTGTCTTAATATTTAGTGGAAAAAGCCAAGAGAAGACTGTTTCATTCTGTGTCCTGTTCTGTCCCTGCTCCCTCTTTCTAATGATATTTTTCTCTTCTCTTTCTTTCTCTACCTCCTCCATCTCTGACTCTGCTGTTGCCTTTCTCTTTTTTAATCTCCTTCCTGTCTCCCTATCTCTCTTTTGTCTCTCTCTCTCCTATCTCTCTCCCTCTTTCCCTTCTTTCTCTTTTCCTTTTCCCCTTCCCTTCTCTTTTTCTCTTTGCCCTCCCCTTTTTATTCTCTCATTCCACCCCCATTCATCCTCTCCCTCTCCTTTGCATTTTGTTTATCTTTGTATATGTCCCTTTTTTACTCTCCTGTGAGAGAATGAGCAAGTGCTGTTTCATTCACCATATTTGTATCCCTAGCACCGGGAACAGTATGTATTAGGCACACAACAAATGTTTTTTGGACTAACTGATCTCTCCCTCTCTATGTCTCTTTTCTCTGCTTCTCACAGTCTCTCTCATAATCTGTGCCTCTCCCCCCATGTCTTTTCCTGCTTTTTCATCACTATCATAATCTCTGGGTTTCTTACCCTTATTCTGTGTCTGATGTAATCACTGTTTCTCTCTGTCTTTCCTTTTCTCTCAAATATTTCCTTTATCTCTTGTTCTGTCTCCCTCATAGTCTCTGTCTCTTGTTCTTTCAAAACCTCTCTTCCTCTGTCTCTCCCTCCTTTCCTATTTCCTTTGTTATTTGTTCTTTCTGCCTCTTTTCCCCTTATCTTGTTCTCAATCAGTCTCCTCTCTCCTGCTCCCTCTCATGAACTTTATTTCTCTGTCCCTCTTCCCTTCTTTTTGTCTGTCTCTCCTTCTATCTCCCTTCCCTCATGATCTTTCTTTCCCTTCCTCCTTCTCCTTTTCTAGAACCGCTACATGGATGTGTTTCAACAGATTCCCAGCTGATAAAATCTGATTTATCTTCAACTGTTGACACAGAATCGTCTAGACTTGTCTGCTGCAGGATCATTGTATCTCCAAGTTTTTATTCTAACTTGAGGGAAATGATTTGCCCAAACAATTACTTTTGTTCCCGCCTCTCCCCTCTCCCTCCCTGCCCCCCAGCACTCTCTCCTCTGCCCCTTCCATCATCATATCCAAGATTCATTCCCTGCTGCAACCAATGCAACTCAGTATAGGCGCCATCTTGGTATGAGAGCTAAAGGCAGAAAGAGACCCAGAGATCAAGTAGGGAGGGAGAAAGGGAGAAGGGATAGGGAGGTGGGGAGGAGGGAAAGAGAATGGGAGGGGGGGCCTAGGGCTGTTAATTTTCTTGTACTCCCTAAGAGGCAGCTGCGATGCCCTGTCACAGTGCAGGTTGGGACAGGCAAGCAGCGGAGAGGCGATAATAAGTTGTCTGTCATTTTCCTTGGACATGTAGCATCTTGCAAACCGCAAATACCGTTAACCAGCTTGGGGGAATCTGTTACAACAAATTCTGGAAGACATGTGGGCTGTATTGGGATAGAATTTTGTTGTTGTTGTTGTTTGGGGTTTTTAAAAATGATTTTTAAAGACCATTTCAGACCACTTTCAGGGTGGACTGCATGCCTGTGTATGTGTATGATTATGTGTGCATGTATGTGTGTGTGTATTCACAGTCCCTGTGGCAGTTCCATTTCTCTTTCCAGGTAAGGGAAGGTCTTAATCTGGGGCCTGTCCAAACAGCCCCAAAGGCCAAGAGACCTGAATGTTTCTCTTAAACTCCCTTATTCTCTCCATCCCTCAAACACGACTCAACACTATTGGCAATGTGCCATCTCAGTGTGGACCTAGAAGCTGAGAAGGACCAGGGACAGGGGCAGGGGATACTCACAGAAATCAAAATCCATGAAAGGCAGGGAGGACCCCATCCATTGGAGAGCTTTATGCTCCAGATTATAAATGTGATGCCTATGCAAACCAACAACCCTACCAGTCAAATGAGATGAATGATAAGGGAAGAGATGAAGAGATTCTGAGGAGGGGGGGATTCAATATATTAAAGAAGTCATAACTCATGAAATCACCAAGTGTCAAGAGTCAGAGGGGACATGGTAACACAGAACGTCATCAGAGCTGAAAGGGACCATAAGACACAGAATGCTGGGGCTGAGAAGGATATTAATGCTGAGAATGTCTGAGCTGGAAAGGAACTTGGAAAACAGAATGTATGAGAGCAGGGAGGGACCTCAGAACACAAGAAATAAGAGTGGGGAGAAATCTTAGAGATCTTCTAGTTCAAGGGTGAGCTTGGCTGCTTAAAAATTTTTTTTTTGTTTTTCATTTTGTATTCAAGTTAAAATGAATAAAAGCATTTAGAGAAGTATTTGTCTGGTTTTATTTACAATTCTACATATTTTATTTTATACATTTAAAATGTTATTTGGAGAAGGGGATCCATAGACCTCATCAGATTGCCGAAGGAGTCCACAAAAAGAAAAAAGATTAAGAACCTCTAGTCAAATCTGACCTTCTTCCTGTACAGATGAGCAAAGTCATTTTCCCAGAGTCATACAACGAGTTCATTTCTGAGCCAAGGCTAGACGACAGGTCTTCCCTCTCTAATCCTCTCTTGACTAAACCCATTTCAGCTCCATTCTTAGCTTTTCCATTTATCTGGTGTGGATGTGAATGTAGTCAACACAATTAGGAAAGACCAGCCAAGAAGATTCTAGAAGGGGTGATCCCTCTTTCTGTCTCTTCCCTTCGGTCCCCTGGCATCCAAGGCATCTCTACAATTCTGCCCCAGCCTGCCTTTCTAGTCTCTTTCCCATCATCCCCCACACCCTGGACAACTCACAGTCCACAAACACGCCTTCTATATTCCTGCTTCCACACCCTTGTTCATGGCCAGCTCCTGTCTGGAATGTTCTCAATCTTTTCATTCTTCAAGGTTCAATACAAATGCCACCTCTTGTATGAAGACTTCACAATAAAGTGGCTAGGGGAGAGCACTTCATCTGCTATTAGAGAACTTGCTCCCAGTTCTGACAGTAATTAGCTAATAGACCTTGAGTAGGTTTATGAAACTCTCAGAACAATGCCAGGCACAAAGAAAACACTATGAAAATGCTAGCTATTGTTATCCTCATCGTTATTTCACCTCTATGAATCTCAGTTGCCCAATCTATAAAATGGGAAAGTATGATGGGTATGTGCAGTACCCCTTCGCTGGGGTTGACCATGAGAAGCCAAGTGATATACCACAGACAGCTCTAAAAAGCACATAAAGAGAGGTACATAGAGTGCCCTAGTTAGAATCCTAGGAGTGGGAAGGGCTGTCAAAAGGTTTCAAGTCCAACCCATGCCTGAACAGGAATCCCCTCTTCCACATCCCTGGTGAACGGTCATACACCTTTTGCTTGAGGACTCCCAGGGAGAGAAGTCTATTCCCTACCCTGCAGGGCAGTCCATTTCTTGTTGGATGACTCTCATTATTTGTTTACATTACATGCCCCGCCCCTGCAACTCCTTGCCCATGGGACCAAGCTGAGTAGGGCTTATCTTTCTTCTAAAGAACAGTTCCTTAAATACTTGATGACAACTATTAGATTCACCTCTCTCTCTGTCTCTCTGTCTCTCTCTCAGTAGTGGGGTTAAGTGACTTGCCCAGGGTCACACAGCTAGCAAGTGGTCTCTTTCCTTCAAGATAAACTTTGCCCATTCCCTCAGTTGGTCCTTACCGGACTCCTCCACCATCCCAGCAGCCCTCCTCTGACTGTTCTGCAGCTCATCAATATCCTTCCTAAAACACTGGCTAAATTGAGAGAGCATTCTTTTCAAAAAGATTTTTGGTGCTGTCCTTGTGACATGCAGGATTAAGTCCGCTGCCTTCTTCTCTTGTATATTGGAAGGAAAGAGTCTGATTTCCAAATACCTAGAATGAACCTAATATTCTAGATGGGACTTGACCATGGTGAGGGACAGGGGATTGTCACTATATAAATAAGCTGTTCTTTGTCTCTCCAGGACTTAGCACATTGACAGGCACATAGTGAGTGCTTAATAAATCCTTATGCTGCCGCTATTTCCTCTTTGTTCTCACAGCAGACCACATCAGGAAGGTGATGCCATGATATGCAAGTGAATTGGATTGAAGTGAGGCAGGGCTGTGCAAAGTCACCAGCCTCACTTTCTCCTCCGGAGTCATCTGGGTCCAGTGGCCAGATATAGATCAGGACAGCTAGAGATGGCTCAGAATGCAGTAGGGGACTTATGTGCCAAGCACTGTGCTAAACATTGGGGGTTATATAAGCAAAAGAAAAATGGACCCTCTTTTCATAGAGCTTATTATCACTGATAAACTGATTCATTAATATTAAAAATGAAGCCACAGAAGTGGTGCTGTGGGGATATGGAGGACAGGAAAGAGACTAGTACTAATACAGAGTAGCCTTTCTTTACACATTAAGCACATTAAGGTCTGTAAAATACTTTATATGCAGTTGGCTAATTTGTTCCTCACTGCAACTGTGTGAAGGTACTATGAATATCCCCATTTTACAGATGAGGAAACCAAGGTAGACAGAGGCAAAATGTCTTGCCCAGAGTGTGACACAGCTAGGAAGCATCTGAGATGAGATTCCAACTCAAGTCTTACTGACTTCAAAGTCAATGCTCTATCCATTTTACCACACTGCTATCATGTGGAAGCATTCAATAAATTTTTTTGGATTGATTAATTAATAACAGATTGATAACTGACTCTTCCATCTGGAAACCTTTGCTGCTTGCCCAGGAGAATTTGCTCAGGGGAATGGAGCTGAGGAGGGTATCTGATTGGATAAAATGCCAACCCAATGAGGGGTAAAGTGGTATGCTAGGAAGGTGAAGGGAAGTTGGTCCTAGCCCTGGCTGGGACAGACACCAAGTATGCCAACCAGGTATGATTCATCTATTTGCCACTCCTTGAAATGCACAACAAACCCAAGGCATTCCAAACCTATGACCAAGAGGACCAAACTTATAAGAATCATTGTTTATATGTATATTTTATATATTATACAAATACATGTATATGTTTGCACACACACACAAAGGTTAACTATATTTCTTATAAGTATAGTTCTCACACACATCCACATATGGGGCTCTCTCATATGTATGTATATGTTTATTCACATATACTTTTTTTTCTAAATAATATTCTATGTTTTCCCAGTTACAATTTTTCACATTCATTTAAAAAAATTTAAGTTCCAAATTTTCTCTTTCTTTCTTACCTTCTCCCATCCCTGAGAGAGTAAACAATTTGATACAGGTTATGCATGTTCAATCATGCAAAATATATTACCATGTTAGTCATCACATATACATTATAAACACACACACACACATCTTTAAGTTTTTAAATTGTCTTCTATAAGCCTCATAACAGCCCTGAGTGGTGCTATACAGACATTATCATCCCAATTTTACAGATTAGGAAACTGAGGCTGAGGGATGAAGTGATTTGCCAGTGGTCACACAGAAAATAGCTCTTCTAGGGGTCCTTAGAGAGAGTAAAAACAACAACCTCCAAGTAATAATAGCTAATATATATACAGCACACACAATGTGTCTCCTCCATCTTAAGCTTAAATGATTTAAAACTGCACTAAGAATTTTGGGACACCCTGTTAATAAATTTAGCTCTTTTTATTGTTTGAGATATCATTACCTCCAAATAGCCCCCTGTCATCTGACAGGTGATGAAACTGAGACCCTAATAAAGGAAATAACCTAGTAGAATAAAAATATTGACTTATGATTGCACTGGTCTTGGGAACTCTCAAGGAAGGAAATTCTATGTGCTAATGCTGGTCAGTACTTGCTCCAGTGTCACTTTCCCAGGACAGAGCAGAAGTGGGACTAGAAGCCAGGTCTGCCTGGTTTCAAGGTGCACCCTCCAGTCATGGCACACACTTATTATTAAATTAAAACATCTCTCCTAGCAGGCACTGTCACTGATGCCCACTGAACCAAGTCAAGTTGGTGAGTGGACTTATGGACCTATGATCCATGTTACTGATGGTCTATGACCAAGCCACAGGAATCACTGAATTTTAAGATCTCAAAGGATAAAGGGAGCTAAATTACAGGGTGTCCAGATTATATAGCATAACTCCTCTATCTTTAATAAAAGAAGATCTGAAGGTCTGGAGGATGGAATGATGCATCTACTTATGGTTGATATGAGGAAGATCCCAGCCCATCTTGGATTCCTTTCTCATGAACCCACTGCCTCAACACTCAGCACCTCATTTTCCTAGCAGTTTTCCTTCCTAAGTCTTGAGCAGGCAGCTCCTCTTCTGTCTCCATCCCCCAGATAGGGCCCAGGCTAAAACTGTCCTAATAATAGCTACCATTTCTGGAGAGCTTTCAAGTTTGCCGAACACCCCAACCATTTTACTGACTTCAAAGTCAACGTTCTACCCATCCTACCACACTACTCTCATGGGAAATACATAATCAATTTTGGACTAATGGACAATTTTGACTAATGAATAGCAAATGGATGAACTCACTCCTCCTTTCAGTGGCTTTTCCAGTTTGCCTGGGAGTATTTTCTCAGAGTGATGGAGCTGAGCAGGGTGTCTGGGTGGACACAATACCAACCCAATGGGGGGGCAAAGTAGATATGCCAGGAAGGTGAAGTGAAATTGGTCCTAGCTCTGGCTGGGACAGACACCAAGAATGCCAACTGGGCATGATTCATCAATTTGCCCCTTCTCTATTCTACAGATGAGTAAACTGAGGCTTTAGGATATTAAATGACTAATCCCACAGAGCTGTTAAGTGTCAGAGGTAGGATTCAAACATGGGGACTTCATGACTCCAAGATGCATCAGCTTGACTTAGCATCCACTGACCACACACTCTGCACAGGAGGAAGCACTTGAAGACTAGTCTGAATCTCACCTCTTGACACTCAGTGGATCTTTTCCCCTGGGCAAGTCACGGACCTCTCTGACCTTTACTTTCTCTATCTGTAAAATGAGGTTAATGATCACAGTACTTTGTGTAAAGCCCTTGGCAAACCTTAGAGTACAGTACCAAGGTTAGCTATCGTTATTGTGTTCCCAACGCCATTATCTTTATTGAAATTATGACTCAGACACTATCTAGGTAACCCTGAACAAGTCAACGAACCACCCTAAGCCTCAGTTTACTTACATTTAAAATGAGGATGATAACAGCATTTACCTCACAGGGCCAAATGAAGTTATTACCCCTAAGTAAGTCTCTAAGGGATAGCCCAGGAAGTCTACATTGAGATAAAAATCTTCGAATAAGGAAATAAGAATCTTAGAATTTAGGGATCCAGTTCAACCCCATCACTTTTTTGTTACTGTTTAGTGGTTTTTCAGTGGTCTAATGCTTCATGACCCCATTGGGGGTCTTCTTGGCAAAGACAGTGGAGTGGTTTGCAGTTTCCTTCTCCAGATCATTTTACAGATGAGGAAACTGAGGCTGAGAAAGGTTAAGTGATTTGCCCAGGGTCACTAAACATCTGAGGCAGGATAGGAACTCAGATCTTCCTTACTCCAAGTCTCTCTGACTATCTACCACACCACATAGTTGCCAAGTAAGATGGGGAAAATGGAGAGTGAGAGAAAATAGGCAATTTGCTTAGGGTCACACAGCCAAGCCAGTAAGAATGTATTCAGCCCAGGACTCTCAACTCAATGTTCAGGACTCTCTGCACTCTATGCCAACTTGACTCTTGTACTAACAGCAGCTCTGCACTTCCATTGTATTTTACGCCCTGTCAGACCCCTCCCCTTCTTCCTGCTTTCCCAAATACCCTCTTCTGTAAAGGAGAAATTACTCATTAGTAATTACAAGCACCATGAATGTCATTTTCCAAGCAGGGCATCAGAAAGGGGAGAGGCTGTAGTTCAAGTAATGCAGTTCAAGGCAGATACAGGATTCAAGTGTCAAGTTTAAATCCCACCCCTGATACTGCTAGGCTTTCATGACCTGGACTCCCTGTGTCTTTCTGGGCTTCCATTTCCTTATCTGTAAAATGAGGGGGTAGAAGGAGGAAGTGTGGCACAGTAGAGAGAGCCTAGGCTCTAGAGACAGAGGACCTGGTTTCAGTCCTTATGACCTGAGTGACCTTGGGTGAGTCATATCAGCTTGGGCCTCAAGTTTCCTCATCTGTAAAATGAAGTAGGCTGATTAAATGGACTCTAAATTTCCTTTTGACTCTAGACCTAGATTTGATTTAAATAATCTAAGAGGCACTGAGGATAGAGCGCTGGAGTCAGGAAGACCTGAGTTCAAATCCAGCCTCAGACATGAGCTAGATATGCGACCCTGGGTAAGATACTTTATGCTTTTTGTCTCACTTTCTTCATCTGTAAAATAAGCTGGGGAAGGAGGTGAGCTGGGGAAATGAAATACTCCAGTATCTTTGCAAAGAAAACCCCAAATGAGATCACAAAGAGTCAGAAATGACTGAAAAAACAACTCAACAAGAAGGAAGCTTTCAGCCTCAGATATTGGGATCTTAAGTGAATTCAGGATTTCCAACTTAAAATCCAGTGTCCTTTCCACTAAGCCTCAGCCTGAGGTTGCTGTAATGTTTCCATCAAGGCTGGATCACGGGACAGCACTCCATGGAAAGACAATTTCCCTCTCCATATAGCCTGGACTTTGGATTCAGCCTCAGGAAGAGCCTGTGGTTGATATTTGCAGTGAGGGGCTGTTTCCTAAGGCCACAAAGCTCTAGCTTCCCAGAATGAAACCAGGCCTCCATGGTATTTTCTCTAGAAGCCCAGGATCCCCTCCCCGCTGCCCCCCAACTCTCCTGGGGATGTGGTGAGAAGGAAGGGAAGCGATATGGTCCTCGCAGTTTGCTCTGAGATGAATTGCCATCTGTACCACCTTCCTTGTCTCCATTCAATCTTGCCTCCCCAAGCACATCAGCATCTCCTGGAAAGCGTCTGTGGCTGCCTTTTAGGTCTCTGTCCCCTCTCTCATTTGACTTGACTTCTAATTGGCAGCAATGAGAATCTGCTCCAATGTAACCTCTGACATTCGGAATGACCACACCATTCCCCTACAAACTTCCTCCCCACCACCCAAGCAGATTAAAACATAATTGGGAAACACTTCAGAAAATAAATAAAAATTTAATAAAATGCAAATAACATATTTCAAAACTAAGACAATGTATGGTTCCCCTGTTTCTGTTTCTTTTCCTTTTTCCTCTATACAATTTTGGTATCTTTCCTTACAGGTTCTTCTACTTTCCATTTTTTGTCAGGCACAAGGACCTTCCTGGCTTTGATATCCTTCCAATATTGGTCTTTCCCCCTGTTTAAGAAGCTTCTGTGGCTCCCTATACCTTCGAAGATAAAATACAATCTTCACAACTTGACATTCAACATCCTCCGCAGTCTGGTTCCAACCTCTCTTTGCAGTGTGAATTCCCATGACTCACCCTCTATCACCCTACATGGTTTCTTCCTCTACACAACAGAGGAAACTGCCCCTTCCAGTTCCAAGTCTATCAGTCTATGAGACACATGTGAAATAGCTACTCTAAATGTACTGTGTTCTAATCCTCAGGAAGCTGTCACATAGCTTCATTAAATTTTATTTTTTAAATCTGTGAGTGAACAGAGAAAAATTGTATTTTTAAAAAATATCTTCAAGATTCAAGTCAAAGTGCAAACCTTCAAGAGAGGAGCAGCTAGGTTAGAGCACTGAGTCTAGAGTCAGGAAGACCTGAGTTCAAATCTGGCTTCAAACACCTCCTAGCTATGTGACCCCAGGCAAATCACTTTACCCTGTTTGACTCAGTTTCCTCATCTGTAAAATGATCTGGAGAAGGAAAAGGTAATCCACTCCAGTATCTTTGCCAAGGAAACCCCAAACTGGGTCATAAGGAGTCAGACACAACTGAAACAACTGAACAACTTCTTGATGTCATTTACTTGACCCAGAAGCAACTAGGTGGTGCAGTGGATAAAGCCACTGAGCCTTGAGTGAGGAAGACTTGAATACAAATCTAGCCAGGCTCTTACTACTTGTACGACCTTGGGCAGGTCAAACTCTCTTTCAGTCCTGACATTCTCTTGTCTCTAGCATCTTTTTGGGACAGCATGGAGCCTAAAAGAGAAAGACTCTACTGACTATTTGTAGAACCCCTACCCTGGTCTGCCCACATCTGGATGATTGATTAACTCTGGGGGCCACAGTCTAAGAAGGATACAGGTAAAGCTGAAGACTTTGCTAAGGACAGTCACAGTGGCAGGCGTCCTTGAGGTCACACCATGTGAAGTTGGGCTGAAGGATATAGGGTTGTATGGCTTGGACAAAAGAGGATTCCAAGGGTATAAGAGAATGATCTTTTAAGTATTTACAGGAAAGTCACATGAGCCAGAAAAAAAGATGTATTCTCCTTGGTCCCAGAAGGCAGAACTGGGAACAATGAAATTTATACAGAGGAAAATAAAGGTTTGATGTCAGATAAAACATAACAGTTAGAAATGTCCCCAAGAGGAAAGGGTTTCCCCAGAAGCTAGGGGATTCCCTCTCCTAGGATGTCTCTAAACTGAGAGTGGAGTGAATCCCACGGAGTACAGGAAGGGTTTTTGTCCTGCCGTGGGTTGGACTGTCTGACTTCTGAGGTCCCTTCCAGCTCAAGGATTCAGTGACTCTAGAATACCCAGAGGCAGGGAAATGACCTCAGAGTGGGGATGTTGTAGCCCAGTGGAGATAGGACATCAGGATTTAATCACCCAAATTCTCCTCCAGTTATGGGATGCTGGGGCCTCAATTACAGAGTCTTGGTACAGATGCATCCTAGGGGCTCAAAGCTTCATGTATGAGTTCATACATACTCCTCACTGAAGAAGTCCTAGAGTTATTTCCCCAGATACTTCCCATGTGGCAAAGAATACAAAGGAAAACTCCAAGTCTGGAGAGGGTTTCTGCGCAAAGCTCCTTCCTCAGTTTACAAGTGTCAGGACACGCTGAGAATCCAAGAACTGCCATGAGTGCCCAGAATCCTGGAGGCTTGATGTCCTGCCCTGACACTGAGCCTAGGCTAGGTTTTGGAGCAAGTAAGTGCACTTTCCTGCCTGTTAAATGGGGCTAATGACATTTAGCAGTAGGCCTTGGAGGGCTAATTAAACCATGCCAGTTTTTGGTTTTAGGGAGTACTTTGAAGAAGGGAAAATCGAGAGCTTCCACAGATAAGTATTACTCTGGCATTTAGGTTAGCACTGAATTTGAACCAATTCAATTCAATAAAATTTATTAAGTACCTACTATGTGCCAAGTTCTGTTTTAAGTGCCTACCCAGGTACTCTTTCCAGATTTCAGTCTCATCAGTCCTACCAAGGGCAAATGTAGCTGTAAGGGCTCTCCTTTTCTCTCTTAGGTGGGTCAGCTACAGTTCACCATAATTAGAGGATTCACCAGGAACTTTCATGCATCAGTAAAAGCCACAGTGCCAGAAGCACTGTGGAGGAGAAGGGATAAAGCCTAACATTTTACCCATTCTTTTGGAGAAGTTTTAGCCCCCCGCAGAACCTGCTAATGGAGGGGTCCAATCATGGAGCCACAGAGCTAGAGATCTTGGAGCTCACAGGGTCTTAGATATAGCCAGGCAAGGGGCCATAGAGGTCACCTAATCCCATCTAACTTCTCAGTTCCAAGTGACACTCAAATGAAAAGATCTGGATTAAAGTATCAGGAGAAATGGAAATGACATGGGGATAATGTCAAGCCATCCTGGACATGAGACCTTAGGTAAGTCTCTCAATATTCCAGATAAATCTCTAAGGCCATGTTTGAGAACAGCTGCCAATGTGCACTGGGGGGGGGGGGAGGGGTAAGGGTTCTCAGAAGGATTGCCTCATGCCAGTAACTGCACACTTCTCAGGGGAAAATGGAAATAATAACAGTAACACACAATAACGGTCACTGAATTTGTTTCAGTCTCCATTTCCTAAATGATAGAACTGTGATTCAAGCCCTGCTACTGACCCACACCAGCTGAGTGACCCTGGGCAAGTAATGTTAGTGTTTAAGGCATCTCTAAGACCATAGATCAGTTTCCATCCATACCAGAGGAGGAGCGTTTCCATACTGGGAGTTCCCCATTCCTTTAAAATCACAGTGCTGGACCGAGATATGAATACATAAATTCACATATACACGCACTACCTACTTTAGAAGGTAAGCTGTGTATAAGTCCTTAAAGAACCATTAAAATATGAGTTGGCATAAATATTCTGATTAACCAATCATCTTCCAATGCCCCACCATACAACTGAGATGACCCTACATTTTCAAAGACTATTTTAGCTGAAATCAACAGGAAGAAATCCTGGATTTGCAGTCAGAGGAACTGGATACAAGTGTTGGTACTTCCTACCTATGTGACCCTGGGCAAAGTGATCAACCTCTCTAGGACTCAGTTTCCTCATCTGTAACATAATGACATTAATAAAATTAACAAATGTTTATTTTGTACTTAACATCTGCAGAGCACTCTCCATCAATTGTCTCATTTGAGTCTCTCTAATTATCCTCATTTTACAGATGAGGAAACTGAGGTTCAGAAGTTATGCATGGCAGGATTTGAACCCAGATAATGCTGACTCCAGAACCAGAATATTGATCACTCTACCATACTGCTCTCCAATCATCTCTTTTCTTCCAGGTCTAAATCTCACATTCAAGGAAAGCCAACGTCTAAGGCAAAGGTTCTTCACACCTTTTTTTATATCCTGGACCCTTTGGGAGATTGGAGAATCCCACGAACCCCTTCTCAGGGATCTTTAAATTTTTTATTTATATATATTTATAATATATATTATAGTATAATATATGTTCATAGATACATAATACTTATACATTTACTTTGTTTTAAAAACATTTTAAATGTTTTTAAATATATAAAATAAAATACATAAGATGACAAATATATTGAAATAGTTATAAAAATATATTAAAAAAACAAAAGCACAGACCCCAAGTTAAGAATCCCTAGACTGAACAAGGCATGGACAAACTGAGTCAGTGGAGGAAAAACTCACACCTTTACACAGAGCCCTGGAGTGGACTGATTTCCAAGCACAAATCCCATGACTTCATCAGGCTTCCCGAGAATGGGACAACCTTCCGGGAGCAGATGTCCCAGGAGGCCAGACTATGAAATATTACTCAAGAACTCAAGACAATACTACCCTGAAGACTCTCCCCAGAGCATCTATTCCATGTGGCAACACAGAAGTTCCTGGAATTGAATTCCTTTTCATGGAGCTTCTTCCCTGGCCCAATGCCCTGCTTTGGCCATCTTTACCCACAGCCCTCCCTTTAGGTGCTTCCAACTCCATGTGCTGCCCAGTGGGCAAAATAATCATTCCAAATTTCCCCTTAAGTGTACCTGTTTCCTTTTAATAATCTCTGTTTCATCTTTACAACAACCATCGTTAAGGCTTTTCCCTCAACTCTACATGCACATAATTGTTTCTGGTGCCAGCAAAAAGTATTCATCCAACTTGGGCATTCCATAAACTTTTGGGACAACGCAACTGATACCATTGTCATGTTGGAACATCTCAGCTATTACATTCCCGCTTGCCTGCTGGAAGACTTTCCTAAATTCATTAGCCCTGACTCAGTTCCATTAGCTTCTGGATTCATCTGCAGAAGGCACCAAGATTCCAGGGCTGGAATTCCAAGACTTCTCACTTGTGTTGTTCTTACCAGATGGGCCTCTTTTGAAGAAGATGCTATCTGCCTCTCACCCAGAGCCAAACATAAACAAGGGTGCCCACGTGAATAGGCACACACTATCTCAAGGAAGAGACAGGAATGGAAATTTGCCTCTTATATTACCCTGCCACTCTCCCATGCCCAGAATGCCCTCCCTCTTCACCTCCACCTCTAAGAATTCCTACTTTCCTTTGAAGTTCAGTTCAAATGCCGTCTTAGGAGGTGGCACTAATCCTGACCATGAGGTTCTTTTTGACCACCCACTTTCTATGACTAGTGCTGCCTCCTACCACGGAAAATTATTTTGCATTTGTGATTTTATTTTGTATCTATTCATATTGTGACATATTATCTCCCCTGATGAAATATCAATCAACAAGCACTTATTAACTACATACTGTGTGTTAGGGGCACTGTACTAAGTAAGCAGTAGGGATATAAAGAAAGATAAATACACAGCCTCTGCCCTCCAGGAGCTCACTGAGGGTACGGGATGTTTCTTTGTATTCCCTGTGCTTAGCACAATGCCTGGCACAAGGATTTTAGATTTCGAGCTGGAAAGGACCTTATATGCCATCCAGTTCAACTCATTCATTTTTACAGGTAAGGAAACTGAGGCACTTGCTCAGGAGAGATATAACCTCAGTCTTCCTTATACCAAGCCAGGTACCCTATTCATCCTGCTTCTCAATATTCCAAATGTCCTAAGTGGGATTTGAACACATACCTCTAGATGAAGACCAAAACTGGAGTCTGGTCTAGCAGTCACTTAATTAATACCCATTGATTGACTGAGTATTGGTCTGGGCCTCCTTAGCTGGGGGAGTTCTCTCTGGGAAATGTCCCATATTTACAAAAATATTTACAGTAGCACTATTTTGTTGTAGCAAAGAGATAGAAACAAAGGGAGTTTCCACTGATTGGGGAAATGGTTAAACCAATGTGCTGCATGGTGGTGATGGAATATTATTGCACCATAAGGAGTGATGAATATGAAGAATTCAGGGAAACTTGGTAAGACTTGTTTGATTTGATGCACAGCGATCCAGGGAAACAATTTACAGGGTTACCACAATAAAGCAAAGGAAAACAACATTAAAAGGCATAAACATTTAGATACGCGCAATGGCCAATTTTGACTTCAGAAGACTGACAATGCAATCTGCCTACTGTATATTGTTGGAAACGTGGAGGATTCTGGGTTCTGAGTGAGGCATGCATGGCTACTGGGTGGATAGAGTTTGTTGGTTCTACTTCTTCACTGTGAGGTCCCTTTCCAGTTGGGTCTAGGGAGGGGATGGGAGTGAAACTGGGTCATTGGGAAATCATAGCAATTTTTTTGGATCATCACAATATAACTTGCTCGTTAAGGAATTCTCTCTGGATGTCCCTAAACTTTCAATTGGCTGCATATATAATTCACATACAAGAAAGGGTGGTCCTTTGGTCCGCCCAGAAGAGTTTGGAACCTCAGTCATGGGAAGGTCTCTCCCATTCACAGACATAGGACAACATTCTTAGCCAGTGGGATTAGATGATCTCTAAGATCCCTTCTTGCTCTAAAGGTGATGACACCACAGTCACCGATCAATGAATAATTTGTTTCCCACTTGTTTCTTTTGCCCTAGATGGCCATCTTATAATCTCCATATGAATTTTAATGCTTTCTGATCCCTTGCAGAGAAGGCACCCACTGGGTTCTGTCAAATCATTCTTTTGGCTTAATAAGTATTTTAAGTATTTGTGATCTCACAGGTATGGGGGTCATCCTTCCACTGATGCAGACTGCAAGTTCGGCAACCCACTCCCCCTATTCCTCTCTTTCCTCCAACAGTATTTCTATATTATCACTTTCCCTTTTTATCCATATCTCTCTTAAACTTTCCACCCCTCAATCAATAGCTCTGAATCAATGTCTTTTGTTCTTTTGGGATAAATTTCTCTCTCTATCTCTTTCAAGAAAAGCCAAGCAACATTTATTAAGCAATTATTGTATGCCAGACTCCATGTAGGTGGGGGAGGGAGTTATAAAGTAAGATGAAAATAATTATATTCACAAAGTCTTGGTTCTCCAAAAAAAAAAAAAGTCATCATCTGGGGACCAGTTCTTTGGTTATCTGATCCTTTCAGGACTTAGGCTTGTTCAAGGAAGAGACCCAGCCCATCAACTCATGGAACTCTAGAGTCAGAGGTCCTTGGTTCAAATCTAGTCATTCACTACCACAGTGAAAGTGGGCAAGTCTCTTCATTCTGCTGTGACTCAGTTTACTAATTTATAAAAAGAGAGGGTTACACTAGATGATCTCTGTGGTCCCCCCCAGCTTTATATCTACCATCCTGGGGGGCCTGTAACTTGGTTCAGATTAAAAGCCTTCTTAACTTGGTACAGACAAGAGTCAACATCCCATATTACCAAGGCAATAGATGGGGATTAAAAACATTTTTTTAATAACCAAAGGGAGACATCTTGGCATCCAGTTCAGTCTCCTTTCCCCAGAGTTTCAAAGGACCATCCACTTCACAGAACCATACATTGTTAGGCCTGGAGGACACGTGAAGATGTCTGATCCAACCATCTCACTGTACAGAGGCAGCCTGCTCTTGTGAAAAGGGTATGGATGACACGATGATGATGACAATCACTTCAATAATGACTCTTTCATTTGTTATTACTCAGTCATTTCAGTCATATCTGACTCTTCATGAACCCATTTAGGGCTCTTCTGGCAAGATACCGGAATGACTTGTCATTTCCTTCTCTAGTTCATTTTTTACATATGAGAAAACCAAGGGAAACAGGGTTAAGTGACTTGCCCAGGGTCACACAGCTAGTAAGTGTCTGAGGCCAGATTTGAACTCAGATCTTCCTGACTCCAGACCCAGCTCTCTCCTGACCATGCTACCGAGCTGCTCCATTTATTGATATGGATAAATTTACAAAGCATTTATATATGGATAGCACTTTAAAATTGTCAGAGCAATTTTGTCCACATTCTTTTGTTTGAGGTAGGAAAAACTGGCGTTATCATCCATATTGTACAGACAAGAAAACTGAGGCTCAGAGAGGGTAAGTGATTTTCCCATAGCTTCCCGGCAAGTTAGCATCAGAGGCAAGATCCACCCTTGTACTCCTGACTCTGTCTGGGGCACCAACATGACTCTCCACTACATGCTACAGGCAGGTGACACAGAGCTCAGAAGGATTGCTAACACACTGAGAGCAGGAGTCAGAATTCAAAAACATTTTGGCAGACCATAGCAGTTAGGTGAATTGAATGAGATGAAACTGAAGAAGAGGGATAAATGGAAATTCTCCCATTTGGTTTAAAAAAAAAATCAACTTCCCGAGTACAAGATAGGAGAAAACAGCATGGATAAATAGGACGGTACATAGGGAAGAAAGTCTTAGACTTGTAGTCAGAAGAGACCTGGGTGAAAAATCTGCCTCCAATACTTTCCCTAGGGGTCGTATGAGCCTGGGCAAGTCACTTACTAAGCACTCCATTTCCTCATCTATAAAATGGACATCAAAACAGTATCTACTCCACAGGGTTGTTGTGAGAACCAAATAAGATAATGCAAAGTACTTTATAAATTACATTGTAGTATACATGTGAACTACTGAGGCATCTAGATGGAGTACCAGACTTGGAGTCAGGACCATCTGAATTCAAATCCAGCTTCAGATACTTACGAGCTGTGTGATCTTGGGCAACTCCCTTAGCCCCTATTTTCCTCAGTTCCTCATCTGTGAAATGGGGATACAACACAGAAGGAAATGGCAAACCACTCCAGTATCTTTTCCAAGAAGATCTCACAGAAGACATCCATGGGATCATATAGTGTCAGACGCAACTGAACATCAACAAATTTGACTACGTACAGTTATCAATATCAATTATTATAATACCCATATGGGAATTTTATTATTATATATACATGAGCTTCTATCGCTTACTGTCATCCTTATTCATATCACATACATTGTGACGTTATGACATAGTAGTGAGCTACTACAGCTATTGTTAATTGTTGTGTGAATTACATTTTATATTCATATGAACCACTAGCTAAGAATAAGTATCTATTGATAGTCACAACAGTTGTTAATTTACGACGATACAATGATGAATACTAACTCTTCTTATTAATAGTTGCTTTAATAGTTTATATAATTAACTATGTATTTGTTAGAAAACTTAATTCTATCACTAATAGTCACAATGTTTATTAATATATAACTTTATAATGACTAATGCTAACTCTACTTATTAGTAGCCACTATAATAGCCAACATGCTATGAATAATTCTACTTATTAACAATCATAATAGCTATTAATGTATAACTACAGAATGGATGAGCGCGTATTAGTTATTAATAATTCTAGTTATCTGTGTATAGCCATTAGTTACCCATGTTTACATGATAATATTATTAGAAAGAATAACAAAGAGTCATTTGTCTGAAAAAGATCTGAGGGGAAGAGGGTCCAAGTGGACAGCAAGCTGAACGAGTCATCAGCAGACAATAGTAGCCAAGAAAGCCCACGTAATCTTGGACTATGCTAGGACAAGTACAGGGATAAGGACTAGACAAATGTTTGTTTTGTTGTACTCTCTCCCAGACAGACTACACATGGAGTATTGTGACCAGTTGACACTATATTTAGGAGGAAAAGTGTTCTAAGGCAGATGACAAAAGTAGCTGAAGGGGTAGAGTTTGAGTCATAGGATGGTGATGGGTCAAAGGAGCCAAAAATGTTTGTCCTAGAGGGTGAGAGACTTTAGAAACACACAGGAGCAGTCTCCAAGTACTTGAAATGTCTCTTACATGGAAGAGAGAAGAAAAATATCCTGCTTGCTTGGTTCCAGAAGACCGAATTACTAATAGCAGAGAGAGAAGACTTCAGGGGCAAATTTGAACTTGAAGTAAAGGGAAAATGCCCTAATATGAGGACTCTCCAAGGGTGGGCCTCCTTAGGAAGTAGTGAGCTCTTCCTCTCTGGAGGTCTTTAGACAGAGACCAGAGGGCCATCTGTCTGGGGTGCTATAGAGGGAATTCATGGCCAGAGACCACCTTCTTCTGACTGGCCACTGAGATCTACTTCAACACTTGGAAATGAAACTTGGAGAGGGAAGGGATGTGTCCATGGTCACATTGCTGATTTGGGGCAAAGCTGGGCCTTTAACACCAAACAAGAGAACCCTCCCCCCAAGAAGAGGGGAGAGCATGGGCTAATCCTTGGTAAATCTCCCTCATTTCCCAAAAGGAAGTGACGAGGGGGCCAAAAGACTGCTTTATGAGTTTCATGCATGTTCCCAAGCCTCGCTGCTGCCCTTGGAATCCTTCCGCGATGACAAGAATCTCAGACACTTCCTGTTCTTTGCTAAGGTTATGCAACTACTTTCAAGGCAGAGAAGAGGAAGGCTATGCCACAGAGTGACAAAGGGAGAATATTGGATTCTCATTTCATGAACAAGACCTAATATGTTCATACAGGAAGCTTCTCCATAGCCCATTGTAAGACAGAATTCTCACGTTGGACCTTTCATCTCCTGAGTGAGCGTTTTCACTTGCTGTCCTCCAAGTCTGGAATTCCTCCTTCCTCATTTCCATCCCCTAATCTAATGCAAAAAGTCTTTCAGATCCTCCGTAATGTTAGTGCCTTCCCTCTGGTGAATACCTCCAATTTATTCCATCTATGCCTTGTTTGCATGTTGTATCCCCCATTAGACTAGGAGCTTCCTGAGAGCAGGGACTACTTTTACCTGTCTTTATATCATTAGCAGTATCTGGCACATAGCAGGCTATTAATAAATGCACATTTATTTGTTGACTTGTTCACTGACAATGACCTTGGCTAAACCAGAGTAATTTTTCTCATCATCCCTGGAATAAATGAAAGGTTGATTTAACAGAATGACCCTGGATGGCAAGGAATGTAGGGTAGCTTCCTGGGAAGGTAAGGGAACCAGAACTCTAAAATTCCTCATTGAAGAGGAATTAGAATGACTCTTAGAATAAAGAATGTCCAAAATGGAACATCCCTTAGAACACAGAATGTCAGAGGTGGGAAGAACTAAAATATATAAAATGTTAGATAGAGCTGGGAGGGTTCTTAGGACAGAAAATGTTAGAGCTGAACTGGAACAAGAACTTAGAACACACAATTCCAGAGGGAACTTGGAACATAGAATCACAGAGTTTGAACATTACTTTGAACACAGATGGTGAGAGCTGGAGGGGACCTTGGAACGTAGGATATTATGTTAGAAAATTTATTGACCAACCGAGAAAGGCCTTAGGAAATATCAGCTCAATAGTGTCAAAATAAAATAGAAATAGGGCCTCTAAACCTATAGAGGGAGCTGTGGCCACATATTGACTCAGAAAATCACATATTAACATTATCTATGTTCTAATATATTTTTCTTTATTTTGTCAAATATTTCCCAATTACATTTTAATCTGGTTCAGGAGCACTCCTTGGAGTCAATGTGGTAACAGCAGGCCATGGCATGGATTCAACAACCTTCATCTACTTCACTTTACATATGGTCATTAGGTGGTGCAATGCAAAGAGGGCCAGTCTCAGAGTCATTTTTGTTCAAAACTTGCCTCAGACATTTAGTAGCTGAGTGATTTTACATTTCTTAATTTGTTACCTCTTCTGTTAGATGGGGGAAATAATAGGCATCTACCTCCCAGGGTTGTTATAAGGACCAAATGAGATAGTATTTGTGAAGTGCTTTGCAAACCTAAAAGTGTGATACAAATAAATATAAATATTCATTCTTTTTTCAGGTATATTCTACTGTTTGTGACCCCATTTGGGGTTTTCTTGGCAAAGGCACTGAAGTGGTTTGCCATTTCCTTATCCAGTTCATTTCACAGATGAGGAAACTGAGGCAAACACGGTTAAGTGACTTGCCCAGGGTCGCACAGCTAATAAGTCTCTGAGGTCAGATTTGAATGGAAGAAGAGAAGTCTTCCTGACTCTAGGCCTGGAACACTAGCCACTACACCAACTAGTTAATATTATTAATGCTATTACACTGCAACTTTAAAAAAAGAAATAACTTACTCAAGACCACACAACGGAGGATTCAGGAGGAGGGGGATTGCAACTCAAGTCTTGTGCTCTCTTCATTATACCTTATGGTCCAGGTTATACTCAGTGTCCAAAATTTCCCTGTAACACAACTCTCCAACCTGGCTCTATCAGCTTCCATGTAGTGATAGACTTTCTCCCAAACTGAGAGCCATCTTGATATAGGACAAGCCGGAATCAAGTTAGAATCCCTTCTCCTCCATTGTCCTTAGTTCCTATACTCATTTCCAATCATGAGGTGCTCAGTCCACTTTTATCACCACCCTGGACACTTGTTTGTTTGGGCCTTAATCCTATCATTCATCTATCTATCTATTTATATATCTATCTATATAAATCTAGAGAGAGAGCTATATCTATATATTACATATATAGGTCTTAACACTTTCCCCACAACTTTGACAACTGCGGGATGGGGCAAGGGAAGGAGACAAAGTGGTCTTCAATGTCTATGGTGATGTCCACCACACAGTACTGATAACCTAGCTTGACCTACTTTATGCTCCCTGTCCATGACATCCTATTGATTATATCCATGACTTGCATAGGCTGTCTCCTACACCTACAATTCTCTACTTCCTTGCCTCAGTTTCTTAGAATCTCTAGTTCCATTTAGCACTCAGCCCAAGTCCTTACAAGAGACTTTCCTTCCTCCCTCCCCTCAAGCAACTCTAGGCCACACCTGAAATTATTTTCCATTTACTTATCTGTGGACATTTTTCCCCTTTGTAGAAGCTGGGGGAGAGTTTTCTCCAACTTTGTCAGCTCTTTGAGGGCAAAGAATATTTCATTCTTTCTTTGAAGTACTAGGGCACAGTGTCTGGCATGTAGTAGAAAACAAGATATTCACATCCTCTGCCTGCCTGACCGTCTTTCTCCCCCTCAGTTTCTCCCCACATCAACATTTCTATATCAACATTTCCCTTTGTATCCATACCCCTCTCAATCTCTCCCACTTAATATTTCCCTGGATCAATATCTCTG
>CM053771.1:29620215-29652512 GCA_028658325.1 Potorous gilbertii | reverse complement strand
GCATTTTGGCCCATCTCCAGTCATCCTGATCTATATCTGGCCACCGTACCCAGTTGGCTCCCTCACTTAAATCCAATTCACTTGCATGTCATGGCATCACCTTCCTGATGCTATGGTTCTCTATAAGGACAAAGGGCAAACAATAACAATGTTGATTAGTTAAGATGGCTTCTAAGATCCCTTGCAGCTCTAAATCTCTGATATTAATATACAACAAAAATCATAATAGCTCACATTTCTAGAATGCTTTCAAGTTTTTTAAGTCCTTTATATTAGGCAGCTTGGTAATGCAGTGAATAGAATTTCTGGCCTTGAGTCAGGAAAATCCAAGTCTAAATCTAGCCCCAGGTACATACTAGCTGTGTGACCCTGGGCAAGTCATTTTACCCTGTGTGCCTCAGTTTCCTCATCTGTAAAATAGAGGGAAACGCAAACCACTCCAGTATCTTTGCCAAGAAAACCCCATCTAGGGTCACAGTCTGGTACAGCAATAGCTATTATCACCCCATTGCTCCTCCCAACCCCAGTGGAGGTGTTAGAATCATCCCCTTCATCCTCCCTACTTTTAAATGCCTTGAGTCACACTGCTTTTAAGTATCTGTAGGATTTGAACTCCACTCTTGAAGCCCAATGCCCTACCTACTGTTGCATCCTATCTCCCTGGGGCAACTGGCCTGAATTCTACAGTACCAAGTGAGTTCAATGGTGGTTCAGGGAAGGCTGGAGAATCAGAAATTGGTTTTACTGAGATATTCTTGTTCAGTCATTTCATTTGGGTTTGACTTCCAATGACTCCATTTGAGGTTACCTTGGCAGAGATACTGGAGTGGTTTTCCAATGCCTTCCCCAGCTCATTTTATAGATGAGGAAACTGAGGCAAACTGGGTGAAGGTACTTGCCCAGGGTCACACAGCTAATAAGTGCCTGAGGTTGGATTTGAACTCACAAAGGTGAATCTTCCTGACTCCAGGATGGGCACTGTACCCACTGAGCCACCTAGCTTGCCTTTTTCCTGAAATAGAAATACTTAAAACACTTTATTTTGGTAGGAAAGGGAGTAAGGAGGGTCCTCCCCAGGAGGGTTCTTAGGATATAAGGCCTATTATGTTAGAATGTCTGAACTGGGAGAGCTCTACAACAAGGAAGGTCAGAGCTGGGAGGGTGGGAACCTGATCCTGCTCATTTTCCACAAAATATCCTGCAGCCCAGAGAGGTTAAATACCTTGCCCAACAGTCACACAAGTAGTAACTACAAGTGCCTGGATTTGAATTCAAGTTCTGGGACTTCACATCCTGCGTTCTTGTCGCCTGCGTTGCCTCTGGGATGGGCAAAGGTTCCAAGGCAGAAATGAAGCCTCCTCACAGTTAAAGGCCTCATGCCAGAACCAGACAGGTCAGGACCTTTGATTTGACAAAAGAGAAAACTAATGCCCAGCCAGAAGAAAGGATGAGCCAAGGTCACACCATAAATTAATGGCCAAGTCAGGATTAGAACCCAGGTCTCCAGACTCCCAGCTCAAAGCTGTTTCCACTATCACACTTTACTCAGGCATGAAATCCTGGACAACCCCACAAAGAGAACAAGGCCTGAGACTCTACATCATCTAAATGTCCAAATATCCGACCAGTTTCCCAAAACCTAGATACCAGTCAATGCCTTTTATTGAAAATAATGATGATAATTTTCTTGATGTCCTTTTTGTTTTTTTATTATAGTCATTTTAATGGACTGTAATTGAATTTTTAATATTTCTCCACCTAGAACCACAACCTCCTATGGAACAATGAACAACAGTTGAGCTAAAGCCTCTATGAAGAGTATGACATCCCCACAACACCATCGTCCCTTGGCTTTCAGGGACAGAAGGAAGACGTGTTTCACCATCTGCCTCTAGGACCATGATTGGTTATTCCCATTACTTTCATAGCATCTCAGAACTGGGAGAGACCTCCAAGGCGACCCAATCCAAGTCACACTTGAATCAGAACTCTGCCCTTTATTTTCCCACCCCCAATCCATGAGCATCCAGCCTTTACCTGAAGGCTTTTGCTGAGGGGGATTCCACTCACTACACCCCCAGACATGACATTCCACTAGAAGATAAGTCTAATTGTTAGGAAGCTTCTCATTACATCAAGTCTAAACCTGTCTCTCCAAAAGCTTTACCTGTTACTCCCAGCTCTACTGTCTGGGGCCAGGCAGAACAAACCCTCAACCACAAGACCTTATTTTACAGGTAGGAGAACTGAGATCCAGAGAGAAAGAACTTGTGGTGGCCTCACCTTAGTGTTCATTCATCTACATCACTGAAACCAGTGGGTCTATTTGTTCTTCTAGACCAGTTTACTCCACTCTGCATCCGTTCATATAAGTCTTTTCCTTGGTTTTCTTCTCATTTTTTGTCATTCACACTTACTGTGTGATCCTGGGCAAGTTGCCCTGTTTGCCTCAGTTTCCTCATCTGGAAAATGAGCCATGGAAGGACATGCCAAACTGCTCCAATATCTTTGCCAAGAAAATCTGAAATGGGGTCACAAAGAGTCCAACACAAATGGAAAATGACAGAACAACAAATAGCACAAGAAGTTCTATTGGCTCACAGCTGAGAAGACTTGAGTTCAAGTTCTTCCTCTGACACATACTGTGTGACCCTGGGGAAGTTTTTAACCTCTCAGTGATCACCCTCTCTAAGGCCATAAATGCAGACATAGTGCTGACCACACTCCTTGAGGGTAGGAACCATCTTTTCTCTCTTTCTGTATCCCCAGAGTTTAGCACGGTGCCTGGCACATAACGCATGCTTAATAAATGTTTATTAATTGATTTGATAGAAGAGAGAGTTTTTTCACCTGGGAGTTCCATATATGAGAGAGAGAGAGAGAGAGAGAGAGAGAGAGAGAGAGAGAGAGAGAGAAAAGAAGGAAAGAAGGAAGGAAGGAAAGAAAGGAAGGAAATAAGGGAAGGAAGGAAGAAGACAGATGTCATATGTAGTGCTTACTGTTCAATAATAATCTATTACATTCATACAATTAGAGCAAGAGGGGATCTCAGAGGCCATTCAATCCAACCCTCTCCTTATACAGATGGAAAAACTGAGGCCTAGGGAAGATAACCCAAAGTCACATAGTAAGCATCAAAAGTGGGTTTTCAATTCATGTCCTCTGACTCCCAAACCAGTCGTTTTTCCACTGCTTCCACAATCATCCCTGAATTTTACAGATGGACTAGTAATTAAGCAAAGAGACAGACTGGGAAATAATATGAGTTCAATCCAATCCAATCCAACAAGTAGTCAATCAGTAAACATTCATTAATTAAGCACTTACTATGTGCCAGGCACTGGAATAAGTATTAGAGAAAAGAAGGCAAGTAAAAACAGCCCCCACTCTCAAGAAACATTAGAGCAACTACTATGTGTTGGACATTGGGAATGCAAAGATAGAAATGAAATGTCCCTATCCTCAAGAGGCTTATGTTATAAGAGGCAGGGAATAATAGATCTGCAGACAAATACAAAAATAAGTACAGAGTGTAGAAGCTAACAACTGGGAAATACTGATTACAATGAGTAGAATTTGTGCAAAGTGTTGATGTCAATGAGCATATATTAAGTGCCTACTGTATGCCAGACACCATACTGAGGACACAAAGAAAGGTGAGACCCACTTATAAAAAATGAATGTTGAAAATTATCTTTGCATGCAATTGGAAAAATAAAATACTATTTACATTACAAAAAAAGAGGCAAAACCAATGCCTATTTCCTAAGAAGCTCATATTCTAATGGAGGTGAGGGTGGGTGTGAGAGGTGGAGAGAACCACATGGAAAGAACTAAAAACAAATAAGCTACATAAAGCACAAATTGTAAATCATTTCAGAGAGTAGGGAGCTAGGGGTTCAAAAAGGCAGAGCGAATGAGGCAGAGCATTCCAGGATTGGGGGCTCGGGTGTCTCAAGGCAGAATGTTGCAATTGGGGAATGTTAAGTCTAGAGCAAGCTCCAGTCCAGACCAACTTTCAGTATCTCAGAGTTGACAGGCACCCCTGAGGCTGTGGAGTTCACTCAGCTCAACCCAGACCTGATCAAAAAGCCCCTCAATAGCATCCCCACCATTCAGCCATGGGGCAGCCTCTGCTGGAAGACCTCCAAGCAAAGGGAGGCGTGAATGAACTGGAGAGAGCAGAATCAGACAATACTATCTCAGGTGGTTACTCTGGGGCTGAATATTTCTGACACCCGGCTTTGTACAATCGCACATTCATTCCTTCTTTTCTTTCCTTTTTTTCTTTTTTGGTGAACAACAATTAATTAGAGGTCTACTAGCTGCTGGTAGAGTTTGCACAATACAAGACTTAACTGTCTCAGCATGCGTACATGCCAAAGCTTCAGACAGCCCCCTTAGCAAGGCAACGTCCCCATGCACGCCCGCTCCTTAGCTTCCAGGTCACAGGGCAGTCTGCCAGGTTCTAGGAAGCAGGCAGCAGGGCAGACCGATACAGAAACCCAGCCTTGGTTGTGACAGCCATCTTCTACATGAATGGAACAATGCCTTGTTTTAGCCTGCCATGTTCACTTTGTTTCATTTAGAGAGTTTTAAGTGACTCCACGTTCACTTCTAGCAGCATCTGCCAGATAGTCAATCTAAACAATTCCAAGCACATTCCTCTCTCTCTCTCTCTCTCTCTCTCTCTCTCTCTCTCTCTCTCTCTCTCTCTCTTTCTCTCTCTCTCTCTCCCTCTTTCTCTCTCAGACTTTGGACATACAAAAATGCAGGACCAACCTAGAAGAAATTTGTCTGGGGAGGAAAAGAAAAAAAATTGGAAGAAGAATGAAAAATCTGCCTTGCTTTCTCAATTCAACTACATATCATGGTGCAAGTAGAGGGATGAACTCGACATTATGGGAACAGAAACTAAATCCTGGCTGTATATGTCTACCTTGCTCAAGTCACTTAGACTTTTGGGTCCTCAGTTTTCTCATTTGTAAAGTGAGGAGGTCCAAATGGGTAACCTCTGAAGTCCCCTCCAACTCTAGACCTAAAATCCTTTCTTGTAGGTGGCAACATAAAACCCATAAGGAACGTGGAGAAGAATGGGGTGGGGGTGATAAAGGATGTTAACAAGGAAACAAATGAGAAAAAGAGATGATGGCTTGGTTATGTGGATGGGGTGTATGGGAGAGAAACAGACAGAGACAGAGATATAGATGGATGGATGGGAAGAGGGTAAGAAGGGAGGGAGGGGAAGAGTGAAGGAGGAAGACAGAGATAGACATGGAGAGACAGAGACAGAAGGAGAGAGACACGGACAGAGATTGACAGATGGATGGGAAGAGAGGAAGGATGGAGGGTGTCAGAGAAAGATATAAATGGAGAGAGACAGAGATGGATAGATGGATGGGGAGAGTGGGGAGATGGAAAGAGAAAGGATGCAGAGACAGAGAAAAACAGAAAGAGATATAGAAATAGAAAGAGAGAAGGAAGAAAGGAGAGGAGAGAGATACAGAGAAACAGAGAGAATAAAGAGACAAAAAGAAAGAGGAGGAGAGACAGGGATAGATGAAGAATGAAAGAAGGATGGATGGATGGATGGAAAAAGAGGGAGAGGGAAAGAGGGGAGAGAGGGGGGAGAGACAAAGAGATAGAAAAAGGGCAAGAAATAGAGAGAGAGAGAAGGGAGAAAGAGAGGGGAGAGGAAGATACAGAGACAGAGAGGCAAAAAGCAGAGAATGAAGAGATAGAGAAAAGGAGGGAGGACAGAGGAGAGATAGGCAAACAGAGAAAGAAGCAGAGAATTACTTACTCTGCCAAAAACTGGCTCTGTGACCTTGCATAAGTCATTCCTCTCTCCTATGCCTAACTTTACTAATCAGCAAAATGGGAGAGGCTAGACCAGATGACCCTAAAGTTCATCCAAGTTCCAGCATTCTCTATTTTACAATCTCAGGTCCTTTCCAACTCCTACCATCCCCTAGTCTCTGCTCTAAAATCTCTCCCAGCTCTGACAGTCTCTGTTCTAAGGTCCCATTCAGCTCACCATTCTTTCCCCTATGGTCCCCTCCAGCTTTTTCCCTAGGATTCTTGGACGCTCAGTCGTTACAGGACAAAACTTTCTCATACAACTTATTAAAACCTCTCTCTTTTTTTTCCCTGCAAGTGCGCACAAACACACATTCCTCCTGGAGGTCTAAGAAGATCCATGAAGCTGGGCTGGTTGAACCAAAGAGCAGCCTTCTCCCTCCTCGGATCCCAAGAATTGATAGATGCTCTCAGCAGAGCTCTGCGAGAGACTAGAGAAGAAATACAGTGAATCAGAACAGGGGCCTCGCTCCTAAATGGTCCTGAGTAGAACATGTGCAATCCTTTGCTGCCACCAGCAGGAGCTTCTCCTTTGCACCTGAGGATGCCAATTCTGAGCTTATACAGAGTAAAGAACCCCGGCCTTTACCAATGGGACCCGGACTGAAGACCCCAGCTCTCATTCTGACTCCTTGAGAGATCTGGGGCAAGGCACAGAATCCCTAAATTTGGAAGAGATCCCAGAGGACAGCTTGTCCAACCTTCAACCCCTCTCCAACATGGCTAGCAGTGTGGACACTTCCAGGGACAGGAAACTCACGATTTAAAGAACTGACGTACAACATGTTTGTGTTTTGTGGTTCACCATGAAAAATGTGGCTGGATTGGGAGTCAGAGCACCTGAGTCCAAATCTTGCTTTCTGTCCCAATCTGTGTGACCTTAATTTCTTCTTTCCTGTAAAGTAAAAAGGCTGGACTCCATGGACCCAAAATCTTTTCCAGCTTTAGAGAAATAAGAATAAATTATAACGATGATGATGATGATGATGATGATGGTGATAACAGGTATCATTTATATAGATAACACCAGCTATACCAGATTTTTTGATGTGTGAATTCATTTTCCTGATTTTTTAAAATTCTTTGTTACAAAGGATTCTGGGAAGAGGAGGGAGTAGAAAATATGAACAAAATTAGGTGATATCAAAAGAAAATATATCAATGGAAATTTATTTTAAATAAAACAAAAATTCTTAATATCCTCCCCCCACCAAAAAAAGAAAAATAAAAGATTAGACTAGATGACTTCAAAAATCCTAGCTCTGAACCACCATGGAATTTCTAAAACTGTTAAACCTAAACAATTAAAAGATATTCTCCAAGTGAAACTGACATTTCTTTCAATGATATAGAGGATTTTGAATCATTCATATTGAGGAAAAGACTAGATCTGTATAGAAAATTTGACTTTTCAAGACAAGAATCAAGAGAAGCATGAAAAGGACTAAGGATATATATATATATATATATATATAATAAAAGGATTCATTTGGGATATTTCTCAATTTCTGAAAATAATTTGTGAGTATAGATACTGCTTTGTTTTTTTTTAAGTTTGATAGAAATGTCCTGTAATTCCAGCAGGACCAGCAATTCTTTTTTCTTTGGTAGTTCCTTTGCAACTAAATTTATTTTCTAGTTTGAGATTGGGTTATTTAAGATCTTCAATTGGTCGTCTGAGAGTTTGGGTATTATATATTTTTGAAGGTATTCCTCTACTTTTTTTGTGGTTTTAGTTTTATCAGCATATAACTGTATATAATGTCCTGATTTTTATTTTTTATTTCTTCTGGTGTTGCTGTGGTTTTTCATTGTTCATTTTCTATTTCATTGATTCATTTTTCTGATCTCTTTTTAAAAATTTAGGTTAGGTAACGGTTTATTAATTTTATCAGTATTTTCAAAAACCTAGCTTTTAGTTTCACTTACCATTTCTATGGAATTTTTATTTCTAATTTGTCTATTTTATCTCAAAATTTTAATATCTTTTTTTTGTGATTATGTATATTTGTTTGTTAGGTTTCTATTGTTTTTGAATATACATATCCAGTTAGAGTATTATGAATTTTTCTATTTTGTTTAACATATATTTGTAAAGCTATTTTTCTTCCAAGGACTGCTTTAGCTGCAACTCAGAAATTCTGATATGTTTTTTCATCATGATTATTCTATTTTACATTGCTATTGACTGTTTTTAGGATTTGTTCTTTGATTCACTAATTATTTAGGATTTCATTTTCAAGTCTTCATTTTGGTCTGTATTTTTCATTTGTATTCTTTCGGGTGCCCTTTCCACTAACATTTCTGCAATCATGTGTACTGTCCTCCTAATCCTACTTATTTCACTCAACGTTATCTCATACAAGTCCTTCCATTCTTCTCTAAATTCCTTACATCCAGCTGTAACAGTATATGTATGTGCATGTATGTGTGTGCATTGTGTACACACACAAACGCCACAGTGTATTTGGCCATTTTCCAAAGAGCAGAGATCCATTTTGCATCCAGTGAGAAGGTAAGCTCCTTAAAGGCAGAGATGGCTTTTGATTTTTCTTTGTCTCGTCAGTGTTTAGCACTGTGCCTGGAACATAGTAGGCATTTAATTTGATTTTTGATCTGCTTAGGGGATATATGCCAAGATGTAGGATTGCTGTGTCAAAGGCTTTGGACAGTTTAGGTGTCTTTCTCACAGAATTCCAAATTATTTTTCAATGAACTCCCTTTTAAAGAGAAAACTTGACATCTGTGGAAAGCTTTAGAAAGAAAGTAATTTTCCATTTGTCTGTTTTCTATGTAAATATATATATATATTCACAACTTTAATCATTGCTATATAATTGCACACATATAGATCTAAAATTATGTATGTATGTATTATATATAAATTATATGGATAATTATACAATATTGTTTGTGTAATTTTACACATATAATTATATGCATATACATAAAATCACATACATAAATGGTTTACAAAATTACACATACTGCATATAATTTTACACATATAATTATATATATATACACACACATAAAATTATATACGTAAATTATTTCTAAAATTACATATTATGGGTGTCATTTTACATACATAATTATATACATATATACTTACATATGATTAGATCTAGAGGTAGATATAAATCATAGAGAGAAATCAATACACATGGTTATATAGATACAGTAGTACTATTCTAAATGAAAGTAGGGCACCATGTAGTAGTGGCAAGAGAGACACTCTCAGAGCTAAAAGTCCTGAGGTTCCATTTTGCCTCTGACACATTCTGGCTGTGTGACCCTGTCTGTGTATGCTTTTTAACCTTTCAGTGCTCTAGGAAGACTAGACTATCTATGGGACCATGGAAACTATCAGCCTGTTTTGGTCGAGAAAACTTGCTGGTAGGTCCTTAAATTAAATTAACGATCTTTATCTTTATTTAAAAGAAACACTATCATTCAGAACTTGCCACGTGATAGTGTTTAAATAGAGAAAAGGGAAGATAAACCACTACTAAACCCCAAAATTTTGGTACAATTCACAAGGAAATTGTAGAAAAACAGAACCCTCCAAAACCTCTGTTTCTTCATTTATAAAATAGGATTGGTGAGAAGGCCTATAAGATGTACTGCATTTAATTATGCTCACGAAATGCAATGTGTTTATTACACACTAAGAATCAGCAAATAGAAGGAATTCAAATAAAAGCAAGAAGATTCATACGAATTAAGCAGAACCAGGAGAAGGATAAACACAAAAATTACGGTGATGTAAATTTGAAAAAATAAACAAAATACTACAAAGCTGTTAATCTACATGAAATACAATAACCAATCTTGGCCTCAAAAAATAGATTATGAAACATACTTTCCTCCTCTTGGTAAGGATATGGGGGTCTATGGGCAAATACAGACTCAGTTGGTTTTCCTAAACTCTATGTTTGTTTGTTTCTTAATTATTAAAAAAAAATAAATAGCTTCTGCCTGGGAGTAGGGGGAGCCATATTTGAAAATGATTATGGTATAAAAACCAAAAGTCATCCATAAAATTTTAAAGATAAAATAAGCCAGTTAGATTAGATGATCTCTAAGGTTCTAAATCTTATCCCATCTCCAAATTCCTAATCCAGATGGTTCCCAGTACTCTTCTGCTTATAGGAATTAACAGACGACAGTCCCCACCCCCACCACACGCCTGCTTAGGCAAACTTTTTAAAGGACCTGCTACTTACTATATTGATGAACTAGATTAGAAGACTTCATCTCTTCTTACAATGGGAAGATTAGGAAAAAAGACAGCTTTTCACTAGATATATAGTCCCAAGACATAGGCTTGAATACTGTGGCTGTATTACTGGCTACCCATGTGGCCTTGAAAAAAATCAGTTCACCCTTGTTGGGCCTCGGTTTCCTCATATGGATAACGAAGAGATTTGACTTTCTGGCTCTCAATTTCATTTTATGACATACCCACAACACCTACCTAAGTGTCAGGAGTAAGAAAAGAGCCCACATTTCCTGACTTTTAGTGTACTGCAAGAGAGAAGCGGGCTTGGGAACCAGTGAGCTATTATGCCACATAATAAAATTAAAAAATAAAATAAGAGAGATGACTCCTAAGGTCTTTTCTGAGTTGTGAATCCCAAGAGACCGAAGGCTGTCAACCTCATCTTTTAGGCATGAATGAGTTATGATTTTCACATCATCTTTCCCCACTCCTGCTTTTCAGGCTTCTTCCCCACTTCTAATCAAAGCAATTTTTGACTTTTTCAGAGCCCTTTTATGGGGGCAGCAAAAGACCTAGTACCCCTCCCATGCCCACCTGTTACATTCCTCCCGTACAAATGAATCCATTAATCTCATAATACTTTTTTCAAGCTAAATAATTATTCTGGTTATCATTTTTTAAAATTTAATACCAAACCTTGAACAGTAAATAAACTAGCAGAATTAGTCTATTTTTTTTTTTTTTTTTGGTGACAAACACAGAGGAGCAGCCATGGGCCAGACCTGGAGTATCGTCTTAGAACATATTTTTAAGAGCCTGGCTTTGAGGTCATAGGTGATGGACAATTATAGGTGTAACCTTTTAAAATTTAAATTCCTACCTGTGGGATGCCCTGAAGACCACCCTCCCTGAGTTCATGATGTCAGATGGACAGCACACTTGAGATGGCTGAGAGGTCAGAGCCACTCCTTAAAATGGCAGGCCCCTCCCTAATTTGGTGGACCTTGGTCATCTTCCAGTCTCAGCCTTCCCTCTACCCACCCCACCCCCACAACTTGCCCTTAAACCCGCTCCATGCACATTTTTCCAGTTCTGTCTCCTGTTGAAAATAAAGAGATTCAGCTTTATGTGGGAACAGAGAGTAGACTGGTGACAAGTGCAGTCCATTTCAAAGCCTCGGGAAGCAGCCATCTTCACTTCTGCTACTTGCATTTTGAGGATATGTGGCTGAACTTGGGAGATTTCCTGCTTCTTGAGGGTGGATGGGATCCAGAAATAGGGATCCAGATTTTATCTTCTCTCTATCCCTTAACTTTCCTAAGTAATCTTCATATGGTTTAGGGTGAAAAAGACACTCTAACTATAGACTTCCTGTTGTAAAGTCCGTCCTGAAGATACCAGACGAAGAAGGGGGCCTGGCTACCAGAACCAAACCAGTATATGGAAAGTTATTCAAATTCCCCTCACCATCCCCCTACCACTACTGCCACGACTGCCACCACCTCTACCCACCACCACCAACTGTCCTCTAGTGCATTCTGGGGAAACCAAAGCAGAGGAGAATAAAATAAATTAGCCACCCTCTCTCCCTCCTCTGGATTAAGCACGAAAGAAAAAGCAAAACCAGAAGAAGCTGCCCAGATGAACTACCAGAGGCTTCTCCCTAAACTAAATCTCAACTCATGGGAAGACTTGGGGAGCGGTCAGGGGTGGGGAGAAAAGATAAGGAATGCTACCGGGACAGTCCCCGAGGAATTCCCCAGGGCCCTGCCCAGCCCCATCCTTAAAGGACCTTTTGCCCTATACAGGGCAATGGCATGACGAGAAATCCCCAGGCAGTAAGAGGGTCACCTCATATCCATGATCTCAAGGCTGAGGGTTCAAGTGAACCAGGTCACCAACGGTGGACTTGTAGGCAGGAAAGTTGCAAAACACCAGCTCCCAACAGTTTCACTCTCTGTTTTCAGAGTGAAGAGTAACGATCTATGTAAAGTAACCTAACTCCTGCTGGTGGTACCGTCCCCTCAGCAGGGCCCTTCAGGCTGCAGGAGACAGGGCTGGAGGACGATGTTCCACAAAGGTCAGAGGATCACAGACCCCAAGCCAGAAGGGACCTCAGAGACCACTTTAGGTTCCTAGGAACACTGATGTAGAGCTACATGGGACCTCACTGCAATCAAGTGGTATTACAGTTTTATATTTTAACCAATAGGTTCAAAATTTACTGAAATTCCCCATTTGAGAAAAAACTCTCAGTCTACATTTTAAAATATGCAGATATGAACATTTTTACATGTGACATTTAAATAACTTTTTTTGCCAACAAAAACTCACATTTTCCTTTCATGGGACAATTTTTAGAATTCTGAACTTAAACGCCAAAAGAAGAACATTTCCATATACACAGCAGAACATAAAAGTAGATTCTATAGGAAATCACAAATCTGTTTGCTTTTTTTCAAAAGTACTTAAATTCTACAGTGTTAGTTTCTAAACTATCCTGGGAGTTTGCACTTCCTTCTGACCATCATTCTGTTCTTTCCTGTGCAAACGATCTTTTTTCCCCCTTTCTGCATCATTCTTGCCAGCTTCTCCATCTCCCTCCATATCCCCTTCTCCTTCCTCTCCAAAAAAAAAAATCTAAAAACAAACAAATCAAAATAATGAAAAAGAAACCTGGGACTTTTCCTTTAGGGATTATTCCTTTCAGGAAGTGATTGGTGTCTGCTTTCTGTCTTTACCTTTGCCCTTTCGTACTAATAAATATGAGAAGTTTTTCCTTTATGATTTCTTGAAATAGTATTCAAGGCTTTTGGTTTGTTTTGTTTTTAATCACAGTTTTCAGTAAGTACAATGATGGTTAAATTCTCTCTCCTTGACTTGTTTTCCTCTTTGATCAGTTGTTTTTGCTATCAGATGGAAGAATTCCATACAGCTAACCTTGTGAGTCAAGGATTACACAGGTAACCTTTATTATTTTCAGTATCTTGGGAATTTTGTTCTTATTCTTCTTAACATGTTGTGAACTAGTTAGTTTATTTGAATTTTAAGGAACATCCATTTCTTGGGTGAGATCTATCATTCTCTCATCTATGATCCTTATTCCCCTTCCAAAGTTTTGGTTTCATGATTTCCCTCCCTACCTCTTAGTAAGTTGTACTGGGGATTCTTTTGAGGTATATGTTGGACTAGAACATCCCCTGAAGTCCACTCCAAAACGTGGCTCCTATGATTTTGTGATGACTGCTATTACCTTGGAAGGTAGCTGAGAAAGGACTCAAACTATGAGACAGAAGACTATCAATTCTGACATTATCTATATTGCCAGCTTATGTTTAGAATATTAGAATTGTCTTCAATCCACCATTTCCCTACTGCAATCTTTTCAAAGTAATTTGACCCTTTTTAACGGTTACTTTAAGACTAGATTATATGCACTTTTTCTCCCAACTCTGTATTTTCACTAGTTATCCCCTGTGGCTAGAATGCTGCACTCCCTCCATATCTTCTGAGTTCTCTACTTCCTTAAAGTCTCAGCTAAAATTCTACCTTCTACAGGAAATATGTCACAGTCTTATTGGCTCTTAACTCTTCTGTCAGTTACCCACAATGTATCTTTTCTATATCTTGTTTGCATATAGCTTATTAGACTATAAGCTCCTTGAGGGCAAGAACTGTTTTTTCCTTTCTTTGTATCCCCAAAGCTTAGCATAGTGCCTGGCACATAATAGGTTCTTTATAAGTGCTTGTTGCTTGAATATAGTCATAAATCCACCTAACCAGACACAGAACAAAGAAGACATACTGTAAAAAAAAAAAAAAAATTCTGTACTTTGCATTTTAAGCACAAGCTTCCCAGATATGCAATCTAAGAAGATCCTCTGAATGTGATTCTAATACCATACAATATGCTAAATGCAAACAAATGAAAGCAGATGAGCCTATCAACCCCCTCCATAGTATGGTGCTCCCATTCTTTTCTCAGTAAACCTTGAATACCATGATGAATGGATTACGTGAGAACATTAGTCAGTCTGTTTATTAAATACATAAAAAGCTTAAATATTTTCTAAAAAATTTAATAGAAATAGAAATTTCAATATTTTCTTCTTGTACTTCAAAGGATTATCTTAGCTAATTCCTGCACATGTCACCACTTTGGAGACTACTGTCCCACACCAATACCACCAACAACAAAATCTACATAGCCACATTTATAGAGTGCTTTGAGGTTTGTAAAGCACTTTTTAAATACTTCCTCTTGTGGTCTTCAATAACCCTGGGTGTAGAGGAGGGTAGATATCCAGGGTCACACAGATAGGAAGTGTTTGAACTTAGGTCTTCCTGACTCCAGGGGAAGGGCTCTATCTACCATGCTGGTAGTGGTTTACAAAGGCCATATAAGACTTGACTTTTAAACTTGTCTCCTATTGTATGAGGGAAAATGTCTCAGAAATCCCTGTCATAGAAGTACAGAATTGAGAAGAGGACAGATGGGGCCAAGAGACCCTCTAGTCCTAAAGATAGCCCCTTGTCTACATTGTCCCTGACAAGAGAATGTCAAACTTTTGACTTTCTATGACACCATCTTGAGGGAAGTCCACTCCACCTTGAGACAGCTATAATTGTTAAGCAATTTTCATTGCATCAAGTCAAAATTTGCCTCTCTTCAGTTTCTACCCATTGCTCTTACTACAGTTCTGACTGCTGGGGCCAAACTGACCAAATCTTCTATGTGACCTGCAGGTTCTGGCAGAAGAACTTTTGCCTTCTTTTCCCTGGAGCTGAGACACTACGCCATTTCCCAACTACCTCCAACACCATGCTGCCATGTGGACCTCTCCCCGTTTCCAACTAGTCTTCCCCTTCCTTGCCCCCTTCACTGTCCTGCTTTCTTCTGTTTGTATCTCCAATGCTTAGCATGGTGTCTGGTACATAGGTAGAGTTTAATAAGTGCTCATCCATCCATCCAATTTATCTAATCTATTTATTTGTGTATCCAGTCTCCCCTCTCTCTCTCTCTCTCTCTCTCTCTCTCTCTCTCTCTCTCTCTCTCTCTCTCTCCATCTAGCTAGCTATTTTATAGATAAGTAGATTGAAGGCCAGAGAAGAGACTCTGACCAGTCCTCAGAAGAAGGGATACTAGAGAGCCAAATACTTGTCAGGGTTCTCTCTCCCTTTGTTCCTCTTAGTCTGTCTTTCTTCTATTGTTGTTTCTTTCCTCTCTTAAGTTGATTCTCTCTACTCTTTTTCCTATCTCAAGCTCTACTCTCTGTTCCCAGTCACTTTTCTACCTGCCCACCCCCCTCTCTCTTCTTTCTTATTGTCCCTTCTTTGTCTGGAATATTTTGGTATATAAAAATTCAGGATAACAAGAACTGTGTAAAAAAGATCTGGGAGATCCAGAAATCTGCAAGGTCAATGAGTCAACAGTATAATATGGAATCTAAAAAAGTACTGCCCATATTAAGAAAATCACAAGGTCCTGAAAAGTTTAAAGGGGTTGTTATGAGTGAGGGTTCAAAGAATCAGGGGTCTTTGAATACAGAACAACATTCACTCACCCTTTATAAAAGGTATTCATATCCCTGTACCGAGAGCAAGTATTTTCAGACAATCAAAGAAAGAATCTATGAAGATGACTTTAGTCAGGTAAAATGAGTCACAAATGGGGTCAGTGAATTTAAACTAAAGGAGAAGTTAGAGGTTATCTAAGCTCAATCACTATTTTACAGAGGAAGAAACCGAGGCCCTGAAGGTGAAGTGATTTGGTGACTGATTCCAAATGGAATGTTCCACTGCACCAGCCTACCTTTCCAAAACAGTTAACTGAAATGGACGGGATACCCTAGAAACGTAAGGGGTAACAAGATGACAAAAATCTGTTCCCTTATGTCTTTGCCATCATTTCTTATCTCCCTTTTCCAGTCCCCAAGGAGGCATCAGTTTTCTTTGCCCCTCAGGTACATAGGGCCTGCAACTTGGAAGTGCTTTTCCCTTGTTCCCAACATCCATAGAACTGCAAAATCTCAGCATCAGAAGAGTCCTCGGAGGCCATGTAAGCCAAGTCAGATACCTAAGCACATCCAACAAGGTCCTTCAGCCTTTACGTAAAGACTTCCGGCAAAGGATAAATCATAAAACACTCCTCAAACAGCCCATTACACTATGCAGTAGCTCTAATAGTTGGGGGGCTTTTCCTTCCATCTAGACTAAATTTACTTTTCTGAATTCTCCCATCCCTGCCCCTGGTCCTGCTCCCCAGGGCCCAGCAGAACAAGGCTAATGCCTCCTCCAAATGACTGCCCTTTAAATATCTAAAGATAGCTGGCATGTCCCCTCCTGACTCTTTTCTTTTGGTGGCTAACCATCCCTAATTCCTTAAACCAGTCCTCATATAGGATAAGCCAGGTGTGTGGAACCTGCAGCCTTGAGGCCACATGAGGCCTTCTAGGTCCTTGGGGTCCAGTCTTTTGATTAAATCCAAGCTTTACAGAATAAATCCTTTTATTAAGGGGATTTGTTCTGTGAAGTTTGGATTTAGTCAAAGGACCCTACTTGAGGACCTAGAGGGACATGTGCCCTTGAGGCCACAAGTCCCCACCCTTGGTATAAGGTCTCAAACCCTTCACCTTCTTAGTTGCTCACCTCAGGGACAACACCCCATGAGGAATTCAGAACTGAAAGCAATATGATGATGTATATCAACTTTGCATACATCTTGTATTTACTTTTTGGTTGAGCAACCAGCTGGGAAGCATAATGGATAAATGCCAGATCTGGAGTCAGGAAGATCTGAATTCAAATTCAGCCTCAGATACTTACTAGCTGTGTGACCTTGGACAAGTCACTTCACCTTGTTTTCCTCAGTTTTCTCATTTGTAAAATAAGCTATAGAAGCAAATGGCAAACCAAAACTCCAACCCCTCCCACACAAAAAAAGGGTCACAAAGAGTTGGACACAACTAAACAACAACTGAATTTTCTGGTGTATGTGTTGTCTCATTGTCAATAAAGTGTCAGCTCCTTGGTGGGGGGAGGGGGTAGCAGTCAGTGTTTTTGTATTACCACTGCATAGCATTGTGCCTGGTCTATAGTAGGTGCTTAATAAATATCTGCTGAGTGATCATATATAGACGCATATGTATACATATATAATAATATAAACATAGATATACAAATACATATCTACATATGCACACAAAAATGTCTCTATATCTCTATCAGTGATTTGCAAAGTATGGTCCAGGGATCCCTGGGAATTTCTGAGATACAGGTAGCCCATGAGATCAAAACTATTTTCACAATAATACTTAAATTTCTTATTATTAATGAAAATATTTATTAAACAAAATGCTCAAAGGAGGGGTGGGGACCTGCAGCCTCAAGGTCACATTGTGTCTTCTAGGTCCTTCAGTGCAGTCTTTTGATTGGGTCCAAGTTTTACAGAACAAATCTTTTTATTAAAGGATACTAAACGTCATTAACTCTCTCTCTCTCTCTCTCTCTCTCTCTCTCTCTCTCTCTCTCTCTGTGTTTATCCTTTATGTGAGGACACCAACATAAATAATCCATTCACTGTGTCTCTGATAAAGCCTGGGTTTGAATACTGTCTCTGAGCTCTCTAACATTCTAAGGTGTAGAGAGGGTACCTACCTGCATTGGAAGGGAGAGATTTCTCCTTCAAGGAATTCCTTAACCTGGTCTAGACCTTCCCCTACCCCTATGTCAGGTCAGATCTGGTAAAGAGTGCCCACAGAATACCAGAGCAGGAAAGGACCTCGAGGATCACTGAGTCCAAGTTACCCCTAAACACTGCTGTCTGCAGCATCCCTGGAAAGTGAACATCTAGCTTTCGTTTGAAGACTTTTAGTGAGAAGGAACTCATCACTTCCCGAATATTTCCTACCAAAAGATGAACGCATGGTCAGGATACAAGCCATTCTCCCCCTTCCCTCCCCCTCCTTGATGCCTGATCATACCCCACTCCCTTCTCAGAACCTTGCGTCTCCAACCATGACCACATTTAAGGCAGGTGCCATCCGTACCTTTGGCAAGGATACAACTCCAAACCATGACCACATTTAAGGCAGGTGCCATCCGTACCTTTGGCAAGGATACAACTCCAAACTTTAGGTCACATGTCATTGGACACATCACCCAAGGAGAGGACAAATCTGCCTCATCTATCTTGTACTGATTAATCTATTACCCCCAGCGGCTTGGAAAATCTTCTGCTCTGATGACCCAGAAAGTCAAAAATGTGATGCAGGAGGCATGGGCAGACTTGCCTTGGCCCAGCCCTTAAATCAGATCATTCTCTGAAGCCTAAACAAAGTCTAAGAATTCAAAAGCTAGGTAGATTTTCATGAGGCTCTACTTTATGTGACTGGGTTGGAGCTAGGGCTTTGCAAAACCAACAGAAAACCTTGAAAGACTCCCAAGAAGGTCTGAAAAAAGTCTCATAAGACCAAGGGGCAGTATAATGTCTCTTGGCTCCAGGCATTTTCTCTGGCTATCTCCCATGCCTACAAGGTTCTCCCTCCTCAACTCTGTCCAGTCTTCCCTGTCTTCCATTAAGCTCCAAGTAAAATCCCATCTACTATAGGAAGTCATTCCCAATACCTCTTAATTTCAGTACCTTCCCTCTGGTAATTATTTATTACTTATGGAAACACAGCTAGTTTATATACATTTCTTTAAATCTTGTCTTTTCTCCATTAGAATGTAAGCTCCCTGAGGACTTTTGCCGGCTTTTCTATCCCCAGTGCCTGACACGTGGTAGATGCTTAAGAAATGTTAATTGATTAATTGGTGTTATAAAAAGAGTTTGACTTCTGACAAGAGTTGAGAAAATACATCTTTCTTCCTACTTTGCAAAGGTAAATAAAGACTGTGGGTATGGAATATTGCATATACTGTCAGAAATGAATGCCGAATTAGTTGGTTTTGCTCAAAGACAAATATAGTTGGTTTCTTTTTCTTTTTAAATCTCTGTAATAAGGGAAAACACGTGGCTGGGGGAGAGATTCAGAAATGAAGGATAAAAACCAGAGATGTTAATAAAAATAAGATATAATAGATATGAATGGATGAATGAAAAATATTTATTGAGCATCTGCTAAGTGCAAATCATGTATTCAGAAATTAAGGTAAAAAAGATATCACTGAAAATAAGATATAAAAGACATGAATGAATAAAAATAGTAAAATCTTATAAGGAAAGCACATATTCAGAAAGGAATGTGAAAAGATGTTAATAAAATGAGATGAGATGTGGACCAATGAATGAATGAAAAAATTATTAAGGACTTAACCATATATTCAGAAAGGAATGTAAAAACAAGATGTTAATAAAATGAGATGAGATATGAACTAATGAATGAATGAAAAAATTATTAAGGACTTAATATTTTCAGAAAGCAATATAAAAACAAGATGTTGATAAAATGAGATATGAACTTAGTAAGATTTACTAAGTACTTAAGTACATAAAAAGTATTTATTCACAAAGGAAGGAAAGAACAAGCTATATAAATAAAAATAAGATATAAAAGATATGAATAAGTGAAAAATCAATAAAATAGGGTTTTTTTTTTGAAGAGCTAGTCATTGAATCAGGAGAGGCCTGACTTTGAATATTGTCTCTACCACTTATTGGTTGCATGACCAAATTTGGACATATTACTTAACCTTACAAAAGCTATTTCTTCATCTGTGAAATGAGGAGTAAAAAAAAAAACCCTCATTCTGACCTCATTGGGTAGTGGTGGTTCTTGAGGAAATCCAAGGAGATAATGTTAATGAAGTTCTGTAAACCTTGCACAACTACATAATGATGAGCTGTTATGATCTCAAATCCCAAATGTAAGTGATTGGGATTAGCTGTTGGATTTGTAGTGAGAAGCAAGACTAGACTTTTGGAAGCATGGGATAGATTCACCTGGCCCTAATTTTCCCCACTCTGTCCCTCCCCTCCTTTCTTCCCGACACTTTCTAGAGGTTCTTAGGAACTCTAAGGACCTTGAGGACACAGTGTCTCAAGCCCAGCTGCCCCTCCTCATAGGTGAGCAAATAGTCCTACCATCAGTGTGGTCAGTAATTTTACTCTTCCCTTGCTCTAAGAGAATATATAGAAGCAGAAGGATCTGAAGGGTACTGAATCCAACAGAATCATTTTAGGAATAGGTAAACAGGCCTAGATAGGGAATAGGGTCTAAGGTCACACAGCAGTAAATAAAAAAAAAAAAAACAACCAATTGTCTCCAGAGAGCCAGTATAAAATCCTTCCCAAGAAATTGCGCTGACTCCTTCCTTAGGGTGGGCATTACGTTTGACACACCTTTTAATCTGCATTGGACCCCCAGTCTCCTTGACTCCCAAAGTCACGGCATTCACATTAAGAAGTTGAGGAAAAATTCAGGTAGAAGGGATGGAGGGAATAGCAAAAGGGTTTACTTTTATTTTTTATTGATTCATTCATTTGTTTGTTTTTGACTAAAAGGTTTAGAGAGGAAGCACAGAGATACAAGTAGTCAACCCACACTGAAGTCAATTAACCAGGTACTGACTGATGGTGATCTCAAGGGTGCTTCTCAAAGGGTGATCCATGGACCCTGGGGTTGGATCCCCAAGAGACTTTCAGGGGATCTCAAGGTCAAAATGATTTCCATGGTAACATTAATGTCTTAATGTCGAATATAGTAAATACTGGGAGATAGAAATCCAAAGAAACAAAAATTCTCTAAATCCTTTATTTTTAAGAGTATAAAGAGTCTGAAAATCAAGTAGTCTGAGAACTGGTAAATTACTAGAGCAGGAAACTTCTGCACAGATGCCAAGGAGGAAAGGGCAAGATTTAGCCTAGGACCAAGGAGGCTGATAACATGGGTAGGATGAAAGAACATCTACCTCTGATCTCTCCCTTCTCTAATCCATCCTCTCCATGGGGACCAAAGGAACATTCCAAAGACAAAGGTCTGACCACCTCACTCTCCCACTCAAGAAGCTTCAATGGCTCCTACTGCCTGTAGGATAAAATAAGAAACCTTGCATTTGCTACTTAAAACCATTAAAACAATTCACCATCTACCTGCAGCCAAGCTTCATATCACATCCCCTCCCCATGTAGTCTCTGTTCCTTTGGGCAACTAGGTGGTGCAGTGGATAGAGCACCTTGTGCAGGAGTCAGGAGGACCTGAGTTCAAATCTCATCTCAGACACTTGCCACACTAGCTATATGACCTTGGGCAAGTCACTTAACCCCAATTACCTCATCTTGAGTCATCTCCAGTCATCCTGATTAATATCTGGTCACTGGATTCAGATGGCTCTGGAGGAGAAGTGAAGCTGGTGACCTGCACAGCCCTCCCTCACTCAAAACAAAGTCAAGTGCAAGTCATGTTACTATTTCTCTGATGCCATGGTCTTCTTTGGCAATGAAGGATGAACACATACAGTCTCCATTCCAATTCTGCTTACGCAGCATTACACCTTCCATCTCCAAGTGCTGACCCAGTCTGTTTGTCTGCCTAGGAATGCTCCTTATCAATGCTCTGCTTTCCGACACTTTTATTCAGGATGACTAAATGGTACAGTGGATAGAACATTGGGATAGGACTCTAATACTACATTCTAATCCTACATCAAACATGCCAAGTCATTTCCCCTCAGTTTCCTCATCTGTAAAATAATATAATAACAATAATGTTGACCTCAAGGGCTGTTCTAAGAATCAAATGTGATAATATGAAGTGTTTTCCAAATGTTAAAAGTATTATATAAATGATATTCTTACTTAGGAACTCAGTTAAGTGGCACAATGGATAGAATGTCAGCCCTAGAGTCAGGAAGTTTCATCTTCCTGAGTTCAAATCTGACCTCAGACACTTCTTAACTGTGTGACCCTGGACAAGTCATTTAATACTGTTTGCCTCAGTTTCCTCATCTGTAAAATGAGCTGGAGAAGGAAGTGGCAAATCACTCTAAGAAACTCCCCTGCCCCTCAAAAGAGAGGTGGGCATGATTGAAAATGACTGAACACAAAAAACTAAAAAGCTTCCCGACGCTCCCTTCTGCTAGGGATTCCTCTCTCCCCCAACGCCACCCCATGAATTTTGCACATATTTTGCATTTATCTATTTATATTGTTTCTCCCTCTCCCCTCCCCCTCCTATTATAATCTCCTGGAGGGCAGGAATTTTCATTTCTGGTTTTGTATCCCTCAGAACCTAGCACACTGCCTGGTCCATAGTACATACTTCACTTAACTGATGGATCCAAAAGTGAAATGGGCTGCCCCAGGAGCTCCCTGTCACTAGAGATCCTCAAAAAAAAAAAATATATGGCTAAATTGAATTGCATCTTTCCAGGATAAGTGCTAGATACTGGTTTAGACACATGAGAAAGAGGTAACTGAAACAAATTGATCAAGCAGTTGGGAATATACAGTGAGCTACTCCCTATTCACAAGGGCAGCTACCTATCTGCTTTGGGTCAGTCTGTAAATTCCCACCACCCCATTCCTCCTTTGACAGGAAATGGAGAAGCTGCAAAAGGAATCCAATCTAAAAGAAGCACCCCCAAAATACCTCTCCCCTCTCTCTGACCCTGCCTGTATCTCATCATCCCAGAGGTACCCCAGACACAGGACCTTGATCACTGGGGCCTTGGACACCAACCAATGCAAAATCCTCTCTTTTTCTTCCCAATTTCATCTTCAGGAAAAGCACCAGGGAGGAGTTCAGTGTCAGAACCGATGGACAGCTCTAGATTTGTAGTTGGAAGGCCTGAGTTCGAACCTTGACTCTGCTACATCTTAACTGATTGACTATAGACAAGTCACTTACTCTCTGGGTCTTAACTTCCTTTTCTTTGCAGAAGGAGGTTAAATGAAATAATTCCTAAGGTCCCTCCCAGCTCTAAAAGCCTATGATTTTGGCTTCTTACAACCAAGATTTTGGGGATAAAGCCAGTTGAACTCAAACTATTCCTTTGAGGCAGTGGGATACAAGCACCAAATCTGGAATCAATGGATCCAGGAAATGGATCCAAATCCTTCCTTGGATGCTTACCCTCAGTGTAAACATGGGCCAATAGCTAAACTTCTTTGTGTCTTGGTTCCTTAATTGAAATAAAAAAGAATTGGAACTGCTGGTTGATAAAGACCTTTCCAACCCTAAAGCCAAGATTCCCCCTTTAGAATCCAAGCACCTTGAAGGACTGGGATTGTTTTCCTGTCTGTATTTAGAGTGCCTAACAGAAGTAGGCAGTAGGCACTTAATAAATGTGTACAGCATTGAATCTAACAAACCTGGGATAGTCCCCACCCAGCCCCAGTCTGCTCTGTCAGTCTGCCAGACACCAGTTCCAGCCAAGGCTGCCGAAGATTCTAGTGCCCAGTCTCTGCCCCCATAGTCTAGTGCAGAGGGGAGTAGGTAATTGTGACCCTTTTCTCGGTCCCTTCTGGAAATGGGATAGACTAACTCCAAAGGTTTCCTCCAATGGGGCCAGATGGTGGAAGAAAAGTGCCCAAAGTCTTAGCTGTTTGTTTTGGTCGAGGGTAGGAGAGGAAAGCAAAGAACAGAATGATGTTCAGTTTTTCCTACCTTCAGCGTGCCTCAGTGGCAAGTGCAATCCCCTGAGGTCCGTTGGCAGAGACTGGAGGCCTGAGAGGGAAGAGACATTTACTGCTCCCCCAGCGGGCAGCGTCCCTGTCGCCTAGGAGATGACATTGGAGTGCTCAAAGATATGTGAGAGAGTGCTAACTGGGGCTGCTCCATTTCCTGGAACGGCAGAGTCACTCAAGCAGGGCAGGGAGGGGCTGTTAGCCCTGGGGAAATCCCAGGTCGGGCCTCAGGGGCTGGGGGCGGGAAGGAGGCAGGTTCCGGCCAAAAGGGGTAAGGACTTGCTGTCTGGCTAAGAATGAAAAGAAGCATCATGGACCTGGGTTCAAATCCTACCCCTGATGCTTACCAGCTGTGTGATTCCTGGCAAATCACTTAACCTCCCCAGTTCTTAGCTTCCTTCACGTCAGAACAAGGAGGTCTCTGGGGTTAATGATCCCATGAGTTTTTGTCCAAAGGACCCAATAAACATAGACTAAAGCATCTGGAGGAAAAAGCAACAGAAGTTCTGCAGATTTTAAGGTTTCGTTTTCCACACTGTGGCAGGCATTCCCCAAAGAGGGAGGGGGAGGGAAGACTGAGAAGCATTGGCCAAAATTATTGAGTATTTTGGGAAATAATTCCAGTGTGTGTCGGTCTTGGTTTTTTTTTTCAATGAAAAGAAAATTCGAATCAGTCAGTGAAAGTGAAACTATGGAGGAAGAGAATTCACTCCAACTGGTATGAGCTGGGAAGAGGGTGTTGGGGCAGGGCAGAAGGGGTGCTTAATGCTGTTGTTAGTAACCAGCAGGGTGTTGATCCTTCTCTGGTCAATCAATAAACAAAGCATATGTTAAGCATCTACTATGTGTCAATGCTTAGGGGTACACAGTAGGCTCTCAATGAGTAAATGCATGCTGACTTAAATTGTCAGGCACTATTTGACTTGCTGGGGGTGCAAAGCTGCAAATAAATAAATGATTCATTAAGCGCCTACTATGTGCCCGGAAATAAAGAAAGGCAAAAACAGGCATGGGCAGTCTAATGGAGGAGACTGGCCTGGTGGCTCTCTGTGTCACTTGAGCACCCATCTCCTCCCCATTTTAGCCAAGGGGCCATACTCTGATACTGAACTGGGGCCCAAGAACAGTCTTGCCTGGTGGTGGGTGGGGCCAGAGGCCCATTCTGTCCCCTGAAGATGCAGGTGCTCCTGTAGGTTATCCAGGATGCCTCTGCTCCCTGAGACCCTCTGAGAGGCCCCTAACCTAGCCTTCCCATCCTTCCCATTTTCCTTCCCTCAATCTGCCTGCCCCTTATATAAAGGAAGATCCCAGGGGTGGGGGGGTGGGGGTGGAGTCAGAACTTCCATGATTGCCCTGATTGACCCCTGGTCCCAGGTACCTAATGGGCTAAAGAGGTTTGAAAATTGGAGGGCAAGAGAGGATTCTGGGAAGAAGATGGAGTAGGTAAGAACATTCCAAGCTCTCAAGCTTGTCCCCCACAAAAGAGTTAAAATAGCACTTTAGGAGGAACAAAATGCCAGTAAAAATAAATAAGAATAGGAGTACAATGGGTCTTCCTGAGACAATTTGAGACAATCAGAAGAAAAATGACAGAGCAAGCTTTGGTCCCAGTGAAGAATAAACACCTCTAGGCTGGGTCCAATTTAACTACAAGCTGCGAGCCCTGGGGTTAGGTGGTTTGAGAGGCTGCCTCAGCCCCAGCTACAAGAACTTTTATTTCCCAGATAGTGAGGGGATTTGGGGGTCTAAGTCCAGAAAAACTGAGGGAACCTTTGCTGACAAGGAATGCCAGACCCAGTTGTGTTGCAAAGAGTGGCAGAGGCAATAAGGAATTAGCACATGCCCAGTGGCTGCAAAAGCAGTGGGACAGAAAGCCCCTGGCTGTGGGCACTTACAGGAGGCTGGAAGTTTGGCTTTGGTTCCAGGCTAGAGGAGACAATTGAAGATTTGGGGCAAGAGGCACCATCCATAATCCAGAGTCGGAAGTGATTATAAAAATTAAACTTTTACCACAAAAAAATAAAAATGCACAGGCAAAGGAAAAAGAATCCAACCATAGAAATCTATTATGGTTCATCTTCACAGGAGGATATTGAAGCAAAGAAACATGCCTCCTCAAAGCAACATCAAATGGTCACCTGCCTAAAAAGAATTCATAGAAGATATTTTAAAAAGACTTTAAATATCAAATGACAGAGATAGAAGAAAAACAAAAAAATATATAACCATAATCCAAGGAAAACAAAAAGATTATGAAAGTTAATCAATTAGAAAAGGAGATCCCAAATCTTAAGGAAGAAAATGACACCTTGAAAGTTAGATTTGGGCAAGGTGAAGCCAGTGAAATTATAGGAAATCAAGAGATAAACAAAATGTGAAAAATGAAAAACTAGAAGAGAAAGTAAAATATAAGAAAACCAACAGAGTTGGAGAATAGATTAAGAAGAGAAAACATAAAAACAGGATGAACTGAATGTTATCATCAAAAAAAGAATACAATAATACAAGAAATAATTAAAGAAAATTGTCCTGAAGCATTAGAATAAGGGGGAAAAGTAGAAATAGAAAAAAAAAATCCATCGATCACCATTTTTTAAAAGAGATCCTATGAGGAAAACTCATAGGAATATAATAGTCAAATTCCAAAACACCCAGCTCAAATATAAAATATTAAAAGCAGCAAGAATGAAATAATTTATATATAATGGTACCACAATTAGAATCACACAAGACACAGTAGTGGAGACATCAAAGGACTGTAGATCTTGGAACACTATACATCAAAGAGCAAAATAACTGGGGCTGCAGCTGAAAATATCATACCCAGTAAAGTTAAATATAATCCTGAATGAAAAAAATGGACATTTGATCAACTCGCAGATTTTCAAGAATTTGTTAAAAAAACAAAACCTGAACTTAACAGAAAATTTGACATACAAGAGACAAGAAAAATATAAGGTACATGTCAAAAGTTGATAATAAGGGATTCAATTAAGACAGACTGTTTACTTTTTATACATGTAAAATATATGTCTAAGATTCTTATCAACAATTGGGGAGCTTATAAGAAAGATTGAGGTAAACCTGACTATGATATTGATAGGGTGCTTGGGTACATGTGCTTGGACCCCAATTCTAAAATCACATTTCTCTTTAAAAAATCACATTTCTCCCTAGTCTCAAAATACTATGCCAAGCAGTTTCTACCCAGCCCAAGGACACAGCCTGCCCCAGCAACAACCATTATCTCCCTTTCTGATACTGCTGGCAGCTGCACCTATAGAACTTATTAGTCTGAACCAGCTGGGTACTGGCTGAACTAGCTGTGTACTGGGTAATAACAACATTTACTACTCACTGACCAATCATTTGTATCCTAGACTTAGACATCCCTTATATTTATCTTGTCTAACAAGACATTGATGAGAGCAACCTGTTATTTCTGAGTCAATCCTGACTGCTAGTTGACTTAGAGAAGTTTCAAGTCTAAAATCAAACTTCCAGGTAGCCCCTCCTTGGGCTATTTCTCAACGAATTTTGGGTAAAATACCTGGCAGTAGATACCAAAAGTGCATGTTCCTTTAAGAACTGACGGCTCCATAACCACTCCCTAATCCCACCCCAAAACACCTACTTAGCATTTTTGGCACATGTTTCCTATAGAATGTCCTATATAAACTTTACCTGTACCCCTCTAAGATTGCAGGTTCTCTAAGAAATCTTGCTCGCTGAAAAGAGTAATAAATCTTTACCTTGACCTCAACAAAGCTTGAGTCCGAGAATTCCTTCCAGGAGGTACCCTGGTCTTTGTGGGGGTCTTACACCCCCTTCCAGCCCTCAACAATATGAATTTAAAAAGTAAAACCATTTAGGAACCACTAAAAAGAGTAATCATTTTATACAAATGAAGTACAAGAGGAAGAACTGATACAGAGGAATTAGGTGGAAGAGGAGAGCTGGTAGTTCTGGTAACCTACTTTCATAGGGAATGGGTTTAAGAGGGAAAAATGCATATGTATTTAGAAGAGTTTAAAAGTCTTCTAAATTCAGAAGAAACAAAATGATAGGGGCATAGGGAGTGGAGAGGACAAGGAAGGATCTTTAGAGGGGAGGGTGAGGAAATAGATTAAAAAAATATGAGTATAGAAGGGAGTTTAGATTTATGGGAATGGGAGGATAGGGGAAGGATCCTTGGAAGGGGAGAGGCATGTAACAGGAGGGTAACGTGGCAGGTAGAAGTAAAATAGAGGAAGCAGAAGGGATAGGAAACAAGAGTCATGCACAAACATAAGATCAAGAGTAGAATTTGTCTGGGAAAGTGTATGTGTATACATATGCGTATGTGTATGTATATATCTATAGTTGTAGAGAAACATATCCAAACTTACTTAATTGTAGTCTTGGGGGGATGGGAAGGGAAAAAAGAACAGAGTAAAAAAGTGCACAGCAGAGAACAAAAGAAAACTTACAAGGAGGCAAAGAAAAGATGGACAGTTCTCAACTTGTGAATTATTTATCATACAGGCTTCTTGAAATGAAAATTTATTGTTATGTATTTTGAATCCTCTCGTGTTCTGCTATGCATGACATGCTTTTTTTTCATTCTTTTCTTAAGTCAGTTCCAATATTTAAGTTTATGATATGCTTTTGTCTTTTCTCTGTTCAGTATTTGTGTTCTTGTGTTTGAGTCTAAAATGAAATTTAAAATAGAGAGTTGAAGGGCAGGCAGGAAGTCTGCCACTCTTATTATCTCTTTACGTACGTAGTATGGTACAGAGGGGTAAGTCCCATATGGAAATTCTAAGTGACCAGGGTTTGAATTTTACTTTACACTCTACCTTGGGAGAGACCCTTTATAATCCGCCAATGCCACTCACCCTTCCCCCAACACTGACCCCCCTCCCAACCTCATTTCCTTACTTTAAGAATGAGAGAGGACTTTATAAACAACCTAGAAAGTTGCTTCCAGTTTGAAATCTACGATCCTAAGACATTAAAGCATCACAGAAATTTTTAATGCTACTGTCTATATTATTTTACAGCATATTTAAAATGAGTTTCTGTGGTTATAAAATTTGTCATCAATTTTTAATTTTACCTGAATAAAATACAAGCTAAAATTACTTACATGGGTTCTTTTATGAAATATTTTTAAAAATACATTGACTAAAACAAAAGGAATAAAATAAAAGTGGACATAAAAAGAGCAATTTTCTTACCATATTATTCAATTTTATATACATTATCTTTTAAAAATTGAATGATGGAACAGAAGTTGATAGTTTTCATGCATAATCCTCTTCCTTGTTCTTCATGTATTGAACTGTTTGTGTTTGTAGATTACTATTAAACTCACAATAAAAAAGAAAAATTGGCAAAGGAGATTTAAAAGTCCTTAAAATGAAAAGCATTGCTACCTAAAATTCAGAGACCTCCTCACCCTATTGAAGGAGAGACCTCCTCACCCTACTGAAGAAGGGATCTTCAGCTTTTCCATCCAATACTCAAGTTTCCTCATCTGTAAAATGGGGATAATAGCAGCACCTCCCCCCTCAGGGTCATTGAGAAGCTGAAGCAAGATACTAATTGTAAAGTCCTTAAGCTCAGTGCCAGTACACAGTAAGTGCTTAATAATTGCTTGTTTCCTTCCCTTCTTTTCCCAACTGAGGTATTCCAGTCCTTCACAATGATTACCTATGGGGTGATTCCACCATTTAGCTAGTCCTAGTAGACTCAGTACACCAGCATTTATTAAGCACCTACTAAATGCTGGTATAGCTACACAAGCCTTTGGAGGCCAGCCTCAAATACCCAAACAACTATTGAGAGAAATCACTAGAGGCCTGACAGGCTTAGCTGAGTCCTTTCTAATAACTGGGCAGTTTGAGCAAGACTCATTCCTAAAATGGAATTATCATCAATCCAAAGTTCCAACCACCCCCATGCCCCCAGTGCTCTATTCAGTAACAGAAGGATTCTCTCCACTTTCTTCCCCTCTTCTCTTCCTCTCTCTCTTCCTCCTATTTCCTACCCCTCTTGAATTTCTTTCTTCCTCTCCCTTCCTCCCCCTTTTTCTTCTTCCCTCTTCCCTCTTCCCTCCCTCATTTTTCTGTCCCTACCTCCCCTCATCCTCTCTTCCTCCTCTTCTTCTTCCTTCTCTCTCTCCCTTCCCCCTGCTGCCATCTCTTTCTTCCTCTCTTTTTCTTCTCCCCTTGTCTTTCTCTTCTTCTCTTCTCTCCCTCTTCCCTCCATTCTTCTCCCCTACCCTCTCTCTCTTTCTCTCCTCCATCCCCCATCCTCTTTTCCTCTCCTTCCTCTTCCTTCTCTTCTTCTCTTTCTTTCTTTTCCCCTCCTTCCTCTCTCCCTTCCCCATCTTCCCATGTCCTCTCTCCCTCCCCTTGCTTCTCCTCCTCCTAGCTCCTATCTCTCTTCCTTTCCCTTCCTCTTCCTCCCTCTTCTCTGTCTCTCTCTGTGTCTCTCTCTCCGTCTCTCTCTCTCTCCCTCTTCCTCATACCTTGAGGTAAAAAGGTTGGTCATCAGTGACATATAAACAATGGTAACAAAGGTAAGAAATTCCTGTACTCTTCTCTGCTGTGGAAATGGTTTGAATTTAACTTCAGGGTATAACAGAGATATGTAAAGGCTCTAAATGAAGAGATACCCCATCTCCATCTCCAGAGGAGTTATTGTAACATGGGCTGTGTGTATATCTGTATGTTTAACAATAAATGCAAAACACTTTGAAAACACTGTTTTATGGAGGGAGAGGAGGAATTATTTATTAAATGCCTACTATGTATTGGACGCTTTACAGATATTATTTCTTTCAATCCTTGGAGGTAGGAGTGCTATTTGTATTTGATTTTATAGATGAGGAAACTACAGTTAAGTGACTTGCTCAGTGTCATACAGAAAGTAAATATCTTAGGCCACATTTGAATTCAGATCTTCCAAAGTACAAGGCATTTGCTTTATCCATCGTACTATACATTTACCACCTATGCTTACATGTTACAAGGGTCTGTTTGTTTGGGGGAAGAGAGAGGGGATCTGGAAGTAATTAATGTTTGATCATTGAAAAAAGTAGACTAATATGGAATTATGTTTAACATGATTGCACATCTATAACCTATATCTTGGGGAGGGGAGGAGGGAGAAAAATTTGGAACTCAAAATCTTATCAAGATTAATGTTGAAACTTTTTTACATGTATTTGGAAAAAGATAAAAAAAAGTAGTCAGCTAACTAATTGTATAAATATCCTTTTTTCTGCTTTAAAACCTGGTGGTAGAAGACATTTTTTAAAACCTAGGGTATGAAGAAATACAGGTGTGAACAATAATCTTGGTGCATGCCTATATGTTTCTGTTGGTTTGGATTGGGAAATGGGAGACTTACTTGTAGACATTTGCTGAGTCTACGTCTCCAAGCTGAAAGAAGAGGGGTTGAGCTATTTTTAAAAATGCCGCAAGCGCCAGGAACTGCACTGTAATTCTTCAATTGCCATCCAATATTTACCCTTATTGCTTCACCCTGGGTAAGTCTGATATGGAAATGCTGGCATTCAGTAGCTGCTGACTTCCAGTTCCACATTGCATAATAGCAGACTTAACTCACAAAATGGTACTCACAATTAAGCCTTAAACTAAGCAGGCTGTACATAACCTACTCACTCACAAAGTCCTAAGACAGGAAACGTGGTAAGTGATCAAACAACATGAACAAACAATTCTCAGAAGATCTGCAAAGTATTCACAAACACATGAAAGAATTATGCAAATAAAGTGACTAAAAAGTCCAGGGACTCACTTTGTTGGTGTTGCCAGGGTCATACAAGCTAGCATCTGAAGCCAGCTTTGAACTCAGGAAGATGAATCCAGGCTGGGCACTCTATGCATTGCAACACCTAACATCTCCCTTACTATCCTTACACACCCAAAGAGGCTATTGATGAGAAGAAAGTTCTCATATACACCAAAGACTTAAGAGTAACTCTTTTTGGGAGAGCAAAGAATTGGAAAGCCAAGGAGATGCCTACTAATTGGGGGCATGATTAAGCAAATTGTGATACATGAATGGAAAGGATATTACTTTGCTGCAAGAAATGACAAATTCAGAGAAGTATAGAAAGACTTTCATGAACAGATGCAGGGTGGAGTAAACAGAACTATGAAAACAATATATACAATAACTACAGCAGTGTAAATGGAAAAACAATTCACATACAATATCAAAAGTGAATTAACAAAATCATAAAGATTAAGCAGGATGCAAAGGAAAAGATATGAGGACATCCAACCAACGCTTTTGGGGAGGTGAGAGGTACACAGTTGAACATATTTTCAAATCTTTTCAATGTACTGATTGACTGTGCTGATTTTTCTCCCTTCTTTTTTTTTTAAATACTAGTTGTCCTATAGGGTGGTTTTCTAGGAGGATGGAATACTGGAGAAAATTACAATGACAGAAGAAACAAAATATATCAAAAAGAACTTTAAAAAGTGGGTGGAGGGAGTCATGGAGGTTAGAGCTGGGTGAGATGTTAAGAGATCATCTAATAACTAATGCTAGTCTGACCTGATAACT
>CM053771.1:29603691-29619715 GCA_028658325.1 Potorous gilbertii | reverse complement strand
GGCAGACAGAAGTTAAGTGACTTGCTCGGGGACACAGCTAGTAAAACTAGATTTGAACTCAGGTCTTCCCAAAACCTGTCCTATCTGCACTGTGGTGACACCTAGTATTGGAACAAAAGAAAGAAGCGTCAAAGTTTTAAAGATGAAGGGGGCCTTGGAAGATCATCTGCTTCAGCTCTTGTGCTTTATAGATGAGGAAATCATGACCTAGAGCAGTTTAGGGTTAATAGTTTATCACACAGGAAGAGATTGACAGGGCCAGGATTCAAACCCAGATCCTTGTGTCTAAAGACTGCCTTCTTTCAAATAAAAGATGTTAATTCTCCATCTCTTCTTTTGAACTGGGATTAGTCATTAGGATTATCACACTTCAATTTTTTTTTTTTTTACTAAAAACAAAGGATTTTCTTTTAGAAAAAGAGGCTTTGAGTACCAATCCTAGCACTGCCCTGGCTACCTGTGTGATCTCAGGCAGGTCACCTCCTATGTCTGGGTCTCAGATAGCTCTTGTTACTCAGTCAAGTCCAACTCCTCGTGACTTCCTAGACACCAGGTCCATCTATCCTCTACCATTTCCCAAAGCCTGTGTAAGCTCAGACTCACTGCTTCCATGACACTATCGCTCCATCTCATCCTGTGCTGTCCCCTTCTCCTTGTAAGAGATGAATTTTGTTTTCACAGAAAATATGTAACACTAGTCATAATCATTTAATATCATTTTTGAACCCTCAATAAGGGTCAGAGTTTGAGCTAATCAACCAGAAGATTCTGGACCTAAAACATTCTGGACCTTCTTTGTTCTTTGAGTAAACCCAGAGAATACCTCTTCCTATGTCAACAAGAAAAGATGAGGCTGACTCAAGAACATTTTCTTGTATTTATGACCGTTAAGGATGAGATTCTTAACCTGAGACACCATCTTGCATAAGGGGACTTTTCTTAATATTTTATGGACAATACTATGTTATGGCATGTTAATGGTAAAGAAAACACAGAAATCCTGAGTCAATTTCAATTTGCACTTTGTCAACTCTATTTTATTGTATTTACCACTTAATTAAGATATCACTTAGCCTGTTTGCCTGTTCAGATTGTCACCAAAAAGACTGTACATCAATTAAGGGAATTCCTCTAAAAAAATTTATATCACATCATTCTATAAAGAAAATGAGGAATGCTGGCCAATGGAAGGATAATTTGAATTGAAAGCAAGGCATATAAGCCTTGCATTTAGTAGTCTATTAGGAACTACAGGAATGAATGTAAAAATTAATAAAACCTTTCCTGGCTTCACAACAGATGTTGACCTTTTCAGAGTGAGTGTTTGTCACATCTTTTTGCCTTCAGTCTTTCCCAATACAAGTATCCTTTCCAATGAGTCCCATCTTCTTGTTATGTGGCCAAAGAACTAAACCTCACCTTCGGTATTTGAACTTTCAGTGAATTTTCAGCTTGAATTAATTTCTTTAAGTATTGACTCAGATTCCTCATCTCTAAAAGGATGGAGCTGGTCTAGATGACCCCTTAAGGTTCCCCTAGCTCTAAATCTCTGTTTCTGCGATCCTATGACTTGGCTGTCCCAGATCACACAAAGTCAGAAGCAGCAACGCTAGTTTTTAGGAGACTCGGGTTCCCTGACTCCAAATCGGATGTTTTCTTTTACATAGTGCTGAAGAGCACATGACCTCAAAGACAGAGATCAGGACTGGACCTAGGAAGGGAGTGGGGTGGACAGACACTCTAGGTACAGCCCTGGAGAAGGGGGAAGACGACATCACTGTCTTGCTACCACAAAAATTTGAGAGTAACCTTTCTTACAAGCCTTTTCCCCTACTTCCCCAATCTTAAAGGAGGCTTATCATCTGCGGATGGTAATCACCTAAGGCTATAAAGAAAGTTCCTTCTAGGTGAGAGTATTACCAAACTCAGTACTGGTGAGGAAGGCTGGGAGGAGACCAGGGTTTCTCAGAAGTGCCCAAATCAGAGATTTAAAGCTAGAAGTGACCTTCAAGGTCATCTCAACCAAACCCCTCATTTGGTAAAAAAGGAAACAGGTTATAGAGAGTCAATTCTGTCAATAGAGGTTTATTAAGTGCTTACTATGTGCTAGGCGCCAAGTGGGAGATCTGAAGCAAGGCATAAATTATTCCTCCCCTCAAGGTATTCACATTCTAATGGAGGATTCAATATGTAAATAACTATGCACATGCAAGATACATTCAGGGTAAACTAGAGCCCGTAGCGGATGAAAAGGTCAAATGTTTTGCCCACGGTCACATCAGGACTAAGCGGTAAAGCTGGGATTTCCATGTCCTGACTTCAAATCGAGCATAAATTCCACCATACCACATTTCTCTTCTCAGAATTCCATATTCCATTTCCCTTCTCCAGGCATTTGCATGACTGTCCTCAGGCCTAGTATGCCCCTCCTCCTTACTGCTGAGTCTTAGAATTCTTAGCTTCTTTCAAGGCTTAACTCAAAGGTCTGAACTCAGTGGAGCCTCTACCTCTGATTCCCTCAGGTGTTACTAATTCTCCTCGAATCAAGATGCATTCACTCATGTGTACATGCTGTGTTTTTCTTTAAATTCCTTTGTCAGGGATTGATTCACTTTTTGTCTTTGTTACCCCATAACCTGGCAGAGTGCCATCAATTTCACCCAGAATGTATTGGATTCATTTAATCAATACTCACTGAATTGACATCTTACACCAGGTCCTCAGGGCAGCCAGGAGAGCCCAAGGTAAGATCTGAAATGAACCAGGTCTTTTCTGCAGCTTCTGACACCATTTTCCAGGAGGAATTCCTGGGTCAGCACCCTGTTTAGAGATTCCTGAGCTCTGTCCAGCATGCTAGGCAATGTTACTTTTAGCTAAGAATGTCTGGTTCAAATTTAGAATCCAGCAATGTAGGCATGAGGCGGATGGTTTCCTCATCTGTCAAAAGAGGGCGTTGGACAGGATGTTTCCTAAGGTCCCTTCCAGCTCTAAGATTCTATGAATTAGCTCCATCCCATTCCAGGAGCTGGGGACATCTTAAAATACTTTTGATTGAACAGCTGGGGGCTTAGGAGAACTAAGTGCCATGTTTTAAAAGCTTCTACACCCAGGATGAGCCATCTTCTCTCTTTAGCGTATCCCACTGACCACACCCTTGGCAACCCCTTTCCCCAAGCTCCTACTAAATGCTATTTTCTAACACACACTTGAAATAAAATCAGTCATCCAGTCAATATATATTTATTAAACACCTACTATGTGCCAATCACCATAATAAGGCTCCAGGTACGGAAAAGAAAAAGCTAGTCCCTGCCCTCAAAAAACTCACAGTCTAATGGGAGAGACAACAGGCAAATAGCTCTGTACTAAACAAGCTTTATAGGGGATGCATTCAAGATAATCGAGGATGGAATAGTCTAGCATTTAGAGGAATCAGGAAAGGATTCCTGTAAAAGATGAGATTGTAGCTGGGATTTGAAAACAGTAGGCAGTTTCCATTGGTGGCAATCAAATCAACCAATCATTCAACAAGTATTTATAAAGCACCTACTATATGCCCACAATCACTGTGGGAAACCCTGGAGATACAAAGATATAAATGAACCAGTCCTTGACTCTGAGGTACATAAATTCTATCTATTGAGGTACATAACATGTATACATTAATACAGAAATAGATACAAAACATACACAAAGTTACATGTTATTTCTGAGGGCATAGTGAAGCACCTTTGTTCCTCTTTCCCCCACTTTGTATTCACAGTGCCTAACAAGGCAGGTGGCACACAGTAGGTATTCCATAAGCTCTTGTACTTGACCCTGACAAGATAAAAAAAGACACCTGTCTCTACTTCTTGGCAGAAAAGAGCGACCGCAGGAGTAGAATGCCATATATACTGTCAGATATTCCACGTATGTTGCTCAGTTTAAACTTTTTTTCAATTTCTCCTTCTTATTTGTGTTACTGTCATAAGGGAAGACTCCTCAGAAGGGGCAAGAGGAAGGTTACAGTGAGAAATATCAATGATGTATAAACCAAAGATATTAATAAATAATCACTTGTTGAATCGGATTGAATGAAACACTGCTAGTACCATGGATGCCTCTGAAAAGATCTTTTGGGCTAACTCAGATGCCTGGACTCCTCCCCAAAGCAGCCAGATCATTTGACAGACAGAAGCTGCTGGATAGAAGAAGCTGGTTCTAAGGGGAGGAGGGCAAGGCACATGGGGACCTCTAATCTATTTCTGACAAGGGCTCGGCTGGGGTTCTGCTGTTCTCTTCACCTCATATTACATGGGCCCAGGAGATAAAACTCCCAAACCTCAAAGCCCTGAGGCCCTGAGCTGCTTGCTTCCAGCTCCATCTGGCAAGTGCCTCTTACAAATCTACCTTCCTACAAAGATAGGAGCTTAATGACTCCCTGGTCCACTGGGGCTCCAGCAAGAGGCTGCTTTCCAGGAGAACCAGCTGCCCAATCCCAGACAGCTTCCATTTTTCTAGGATTCCCATGGGTTAGGGGTAGGAGTTCTGATAATTAACTTCCTTACTTCACAGAAGCTTTTTTAGTGGTGGAAACAATGGCAGAATGAGCACTGGGAAGGAGATGCGGGGTGAAGAGACCCAGTCCTAGCCATGAGCTAACGGGACCAGCTCTCCCGGAGATGGCGGAGTAGGAACAGGGGAGCTTGCCAACACTACCTGTTAAAAGGAGGAGTTCCCTTAGCACAAAAAGCTTTTTCTAAAAAAAAGTTTTCTTTGTATTTGCAGTCAAAATATAAAAAAATAGATTAATATAAAGTTACAAAAGCTCTAATCAACAAGCATTTATTAATCATCTACTCGGTGCCAAGCACTATACTCAACTCTAGGGACACAAAGGCAAAATTGAAAACAATCCCTGCCCTCAAAGACTTCACATTCTAAAAGGGGAGATGACATGTACCTATACAGGGCATGCCAAAACTCTTAATGCAAAAACTTTAAGCTGCACTAAGACTTTTGGAACAATCTAGATAGATACATACCTATGTACATACATACATACACAAGAGAGAGAGAGAATAGGTACATTAGAGAAAGATCAATGATAGAATAGATAGATAATAGAAAAACAAATAGAGATACATGATAGATACAGACAGGAGAGACAAACAGGATAGATAGATAGATAGATAGATAGATAGATAGATAGATAGATAGATGATAGAAAGAGATTGATTATTGAAAGATAGAATAGACAGATAATACAAAGGTAAATAGAGATAGATGATAGATCCAGAGAGAGACAGACAGGATTGATAGATATACATACAAATCAAGTACAAGATTACTTTAGGAAGGTAAAGAAAGCAGAATCAGAAGTAGACATGAAATTGATCGTTATGCACATAACAAATATAATTTGGGGGTGAGGGGAAGCAGTTCAGTGATTCCATTGGCTTGGAAATAGTACTGAAATCAGATTGGCAACTGCTTTGTGAAATATTCAGTGACCTACTCAATGTTTTAAAAAATATAACAACCAGTATTTATCATAGAATCTATCGTGTGCCAGGCACTGTGCCAAACACTTCACAATATCATCTCATTTGATACTTACAACAACCCCGGAAAGTAGGTGCTATTATCTCCATTTTACAGTTCAGGAAACTGAGGCAAAAAGAGGTTAAGTGATTTGCACAGGGTCACTCAGCTACTAAATCTTCCTGACTCTAGGCAGGGTGGGGGTGGCACTGGTCGGGGCGGGTGTGTCTGTCTACTGAGTCACCTGATAACATTTTTAAAAAATACTCAGAAAATAAAAATGACACAGGGACACAAGCAAGATGCCTTTACTGCTATGTTGTTAAAGGAAATATATACCTTCAGAAAAATGTAAATAAAGTACTAATCTAAAGTTGGAATGGACCTCACAAATCATCTAATCCAATCCCCTACATTTGACAAAAGAGGATAGTGAAGCCCAGAGGAGTCCTGTGACTTGCTATGGCTCCCAGTGACCATCAATTACCCAGCTGGAATGCAAACCCTGGGAATCTTGGGAAGTTAGAAGAGCCCTCAGAGGTCATCTAGTCTAACTTTTCCCTGCAGAGTGACCACTTGAATGTTAGTGCTGTCTCTGCTTGCATCCTGAAGGCAGAGCTAGAAAAAGGGAGGAAGCTGAGGGGTTGTCATGAGGTGGTGAATTCCCCATTCCTTCAGTTATTTAAGCTGAAAAGCTGAATGACCCCTTGCCAGGTTTCTTGCAGTAGGGATGTATGTTCAAGTATGAATTGGACAAGTTGACTGATAATGTCCCTTCCAGCTCTTTTGTGATTCGACTCATTTACTCAAATCCAGAGGTCTCTGCACCATACTACAGTAATTTGGAACTTTTGATTTATGTTGGAAGAAAGTTCTCAAGTCATCTAATCCAAGGGATCCAGGGACATAGATTTCAAGGAGATCTATGAATTTAAATGGTGAAAAAAATTATGTCCTTACTTCAATATATTCGGTCCCTTTGTTACTTCTATGTATTTTATTGTACACCCTTAAAAACATTACCCTGAGATGGAATCCTTCACCAGACTGTCAAAGGTAATGACACAGACCCTGATCGGGTTCAAACTCCTCAAATGACAGATGAGGAAACTGAGACCCAGAGATGGGAAAAGACTTGTCTAAGGTCATATAGTTAATAAACGTAGTGATGCCCAGGTCCTGAGTGCAGACTCATCAGTCTTTCCACTGTACCCCACTGTCTCTAAATAATTGTTTTTAAGTGTATGATCTTGTTTTATTTGCTTATTTGAGCATTTTATGACCACTAAGTCTGAATTTTTTTAATTACTAAGACTTTTTAAAAGACATCCCTTTCTCTGTATCTCATTCTCCTCATTTCCTATCTCTTCCCCTCTCTGTGCCCCTGTTTTTCTTCTCTCTGCATCTCATCTGTCTCTTTCTCACTTTCTATCTCTTTCCCCCATGTCTTTCTTCTCTCTGCATCTCATCTGTTTCTTTCTCACTTTCTATCCCTTCCCCTCTCGGGCCCCTATGTCTCTGTCTTTTCTCTCTCACATCCTCTTTCCATATCTCCCTATTTCAGTGTCTTGATGTCTTTCTCTCTGCTTATCCCTCCTTCTCTCTGTCTCCCTTCCTCCCCCTCCTCTCTCTGTCTATCTCTCCCCATTCCTCCAATAACATCTCTCAAGTTTCCAAAATACAAGAATTTTCTACAACAGCAGTCAGATAAATATAATGCCTATCCCCAAGGCAGGCCATGAAATATTCTTCACTGAAGGTTTTAAAGAGAAGAGTAAATTGATGCCCCACACACAATTTCAATACAGGCTTTGAAAAGCCATGTACCATCGAGACTTCAGTGAAGGCTCAATGTCCGGCAAACAATGATAGCTTACAGTTCTATAGTAGTTTAAAAAGCACTTTTTGTCCACTGTCTCCCTTTATGTCAAAGCTGTGTTGTTGGCACTTTAGGATTAAGATACAACCCAATCAGCAGCTTGGGGAACTCCTGGTGTGATATCTTCCTCTCCCAATAAGCATGAATTAAGTACTTACCAAGTGCCAGTCACAGTACTGGGCCCTGGGAACATAAGCACAGAAATGGAACCCTTCCTACCCTCAAGGTACTTACATTTTACAAATTAGTAGGGGAGTAACTTACATACAGATGAATCAATGGGGGGAGGGAGAGGGAAGAACTAGCAACTGGAAGCCACAGGAAAGACTTCACAGAGAAGGTGACACCTGAGTTGAGCTTTAAAGAAAGTTAAGGATCCTAAAAGAGGAGAGTATACAACCCAGATCCCAATGCATCGATGAGCGAACATAAATCATTTTTCCTATGTACCACAGCTAAGTTTCAAAAGAAGCATTTCAAGTCATAGCTTCCTAACTCTAAGCCCAACACTCTATCCACTAAAGCCTGCTCTCTCTGTACGTTAGGGCATCATTATCCCCATTTGCCAGATGAGGACATTAAGGCATAAAGAGGTTAAATGATTTGTCACAGGATCACACATCAGCATATGAATTCAAACCCAGGTCCTCCTGACTTGAGAACAATATTCTCTCCACTGCAGCAAGTTGCCTAAGTGGATAACATAAAAAGATGGTTTACCATGAAGGGGAATACTAAGTATTATGCTTCGGAGAGTCTTCATTTTCAGAAAGTATGTCACACACCAATTATCCTAGCTGCCTCCTGACCCAGAAGGCGGAGCTTAGACTCTTTTAACATCTCAATACACCATTGTTTTTATGTTTTTATTTTTAAGACAAAGCCACTAGGCAATCTTCCTGGCATAGCTATTCCTGCATTTTGGTCCAAATTCATTAATTCCCTATCAATCCAATTAGGTCCTTGTTTACCAATATCTCACATTTAATTTGCAGTCTTGTTCTAAAATCTCAGGAAAACTTTCACGAGTCGATTTTCTCCTCCCTCATTACTACCAAATAATTAGTGGAGAAGCTGCCCATGATGGGGAATTAAGAAGCCAGGAGCAAGTCAGAGCTTGCTTTTTCTCCTCCAAAAAGAAGTGAAAGGAGACTCTTCTAATTATGAAGAGGCTTTGTTGACAGCCCAGGGGACTCCTGGGACCAGAGGAAGCAAAGAAAAGGAAAGTAAAAAGAGAGAGACACACATACACGCCACCGTGGTGTGGCTTATCACATTTTATTATTAAAATACCAAAGTGTCAGCGTCTCTCATTTACATAATGATTAAATGGATTGGATTTTCTTCTATAATTGGGGGCTGGGGGTGGGGATCAGAATTCCACTGGCCAGCCTTGATGATGGGTAAGTTTCAGATAAACATTTTGTAGGGTGTAAATTATGAACAATTTGACTAATGGAGCCTAGATTAATGATGATGAGCCTCATATGAGGCAGGGGATGAAAATGAAAACTTTTCTCTCTGATTTAAGAATCCCAGAGATGGAAGAAACCTCAGAGGTCAATAAATACCTGAAAAGGGATCCCCTCTCAAAGGTCCTCCAGTGAGGGGAATCCACTAATACCTCCGAAGGCAGTCACTTCTACTTTTGGAAAATTGTTATTGTTACAAGATCTTCCCCAACATCGAGCCTAAATTCATCACTTCAAAACTTCCATCCATCCACTGCACCTGGCTTTGTCTTCTGAGACCCAGGCAGAACAGGTCTATTCCTTTTACACATTTGCCTTTCAAATCCTTACAGACTCCTCTCCTATTCTCCCTAAGGTTGTTTCTTCTCCATACAAAGAATCTTCAGTTTCTTCAATTGATCCTGTTTTGCCATGACCTCAAGCCAACTGCCCTCTTCATCCTCTTCATCTGCTAATCTTTATCCATCTTCTAATATCCTACAGATGACCAACAACTTCCCAGAACTAAACACAAATACTCCAGATGTGGTCAGACAAGGGCAGAAGGCATCAGAACTGTATCACTTACATAGTGCTGATAGCCACGTTTCTCTTAATCCAGACCAAGAAACCATTTGTGTTCTTGACTCCCATCTCATTGTTGACTCAATTTGAGTTCTCAGTCTACAAAACACCCCAGCTCTCTTCCCCCCAAAACAAACTGATATCTAACCACAATCCCCCTACTTTGCAGCTATAAAGCTGAAATTTGTTAGCCTGTGTTTAAAACTTTACACTTACTTTTACACTTTAATCTTATTAGTTTTAGCCCAATAGTCTAGTCTGCCAAGATGTACTTTAAAATAGATTTTTGCTGTTATTTTTTTACATTGCCTATATTTCCCCTTGCACCCCTTCTCTTTCTTCTTCCAAAAAACTATCCTTTATAGCAATGAATTTTTTGAAAAAGGGAAAAGAGAAAGAAGAAAGAAAAATTCAAAAATTTGTCAATATATAGGAAAATCCTGGTATTAGTTCCATGCCCATGAACCCTGAAAAGGAGCAAGAGTTGTTCTCTGTAAAAAGAATAATCTTCTCACGTCTTTTCTAGGGCCAAACTTATTTCTTTGTGAAGCCAAAACATTCATTTTCCATTGTTTTGTGGTTGTTCTTTTCATTTACATTGTTGTAAACATTGTGTATATTATATTATTTTCCTGACTCTACCAAAGAATTACCAAAAAAAAAAAAACACCAAAATAAAACCAAAACCAAAAACTCCTGGTTCTGATAGATTTCCAGGAGAATTCTATTAAACTTTAATACTACACAAATTACTCTAAAAATTAAAAAAGAAAGCATGCTACCAAACTCATTTTATATACTTTGATACCTAAATACACCTGAAATGAGGAAGAAAAAAGCACATTTTTGAAAATACTAAAAAAGTATCTATCAAAACTAAGAGCAAGTATTATAGTCAGTGAAGATGTACTAGAAGGTTTCCAATAATAACAGAGGTAAAACAAGAATGTCTCTTTTCCCAATAATCTTCTTCTTCGTATAAAAGGCCATTCTCATCCTCATTCCTTACTTAGCATTAATCACTGAATGGACAATGCCTCAAATTGAGACCTGTTAAAGACCTTAGCTTAAAAAACCTATGGTCTGTCACTACAGCCAGGATCATCTGCAGTCATTCTGATCTGTATCTCCCCACTGGACCCAGATGACTCCAGAAGAGAAAGTGAGGTTGGTGACTTTGCATAGCCCTCACTTACTTAAATCCAATTTACTTGCATGTCATATCATCACCTCCCTGATGTCATGTTCCTCTTTGAGAATGAAGAACAAACAACAACAACATTACTTTATTTAGTTCTAATGATACTAGAAATAATAGTAAGGCAAGAGAAAGAAATTATAGGCACAGACTTAGACAAAGAGGAGGTAAAAGTCTCTGATATGATAGTACACTTGGATAACCCTAGGGAATCAGCAATGAAACAAATTAAGAAAATACCATCAACAAAGTTGCAAGTTACAAAATAAACCCCCCAAAATAAACAGAATTTCTTTATAACAACAAAATGATTCAAAAGGCAACAATAGAAAGGGAAATCTCATTCAAAATAATCATGAAATGCATCAACTATGTGGCACTTAATCCACCAAAACAAATTAAATCCTTGAATAGATTGAAATACAAAATTTTCTTAAATAAAAAAAGAACAACCAAGAGTTCATGGAACATTCAGTATTGGCAGCTGGGCCAAGACAATGTTAATTTTCAGATTTGATGCTAGACAAATCTAACTACCAAAGGTATACTTTACAGTTAGATAAAATAATAACAGAATTCATTTGGAAGAGAAAAAGTACACAGAACACCACTGGAAATATTGAAAAAAGGTAGGAATGAAGGGAGAATAGTACTTTTAGGCTTCAAACTGTATTATAAAGCAGCAATTATCTAAACCATTTGGTCCCAGTTAAGAAAACAACCAAACAGAAAAATAGAGTCATGAAACATATAAGATATGAGAAAATTAGACATAATGGAATTCAATAAAATCTGAAAACATAAAATTATCTAGTTAAGAACCCTATATTTCATAAGAACTACTGAGAAATCTGGAAAGCTGTGTGACAAAAATTAAACATAGACAAACATTTTATACCATATTCCTCAACAAATTCAACATGGTTCTGGGGCCTGAACATTACAGCTCAAACCATAACAAAAGAAAAAATAAGAAGAGAATCAGACCATATACCTTTCAGGGCTTTGGAGCAGAGATGAATTCTTGTCAAGATCTCTGTCTCTGTCACCTCATGTGTTCCATATAATGGAAACTATCCACTAGATGTGTGTCATTTTCAAACGGAATGAGCTTTACCTAAGCCACCGACAATGTTAAATGGTATGAAGACAAACATGGATCCCTGGAGCACTCCACTAGAGACCTCTTTCCAAGTCAACATGCAACTAACAAGGACTACTAGCTGTACTGTTATCTAGCCACCTTCTCTCCATCATTTTCAAAAGAAAGAGGGGAAGGGACAATCAGCATTTATAGAGGACCTACTATGTGACAATCATGGTGCTAAAAGCATGTACAGACATCATCTCATTCAATCCTCAAAACAACCCTGGTGGTAGGATGTTGTTACTATCCCCATTTTATAGTTGGGGAAACTGAGGCAGAGAGGTTAAGTGACTTGCCTGGGGTCACACAGCTACTAAATGTCAGGCTGGATTTGAACTCAAGTCCATCTGACTCCAGGGCAGATGCTCTATCCACTTCACTCATTAGGTGATTTTTCACGTTACATATGTGCTTAATATATGCTTGCTTAATTGAAATACACTCCTTTGCAACAATACTCTCTAAAAAGGACTGATTTTTCCTTTCTAAGGGCTATTTGAGAACAGAGTCACAAATTTAAAGCCAGAAGGCAAGTTAGGGGTCATCTGGTCCTACTTCATTTAAGAAATGAGGAAACTGAGGCCTGGAGACATACAATGTCTTTACTAAAGGCACATAGGTTTTAAATGGCAAAGTTAGGATTTGAACCCAGATCCTTGGGCTCAGAGGCAAAGCTCTTTCCTCTGCACCACAATGCCCTCTATTCACTTATTCAGAACATTTTTCCAGAATTTCCAAATGTTTCAGAACACCCCCCCCCATTCAGAATATTCTTCCAATTCAAGGTCATCAAGAACATTTTTACCTACAATAGCTTTTTTTCTATTCACTCAGACTAATTCACGGTATCCCTCCCCGCAGACGTCCCAACAAGCGTCATCAAGTGGGTCACCCAACGAAAGGCCAGATGATTATCGGAGTAAACTGCAAAAAGGATTCCTTTTGGATGGATCATCTATCTAGAGTTAGAAGGGATCTAGAGGTCCTCTAGTCCACTGTGGAAACAAGTCTGGGGATGTGAGGTAATTTGGCCAATGTCATGATGTCAGTGCTGTGGACAGGGAAGTTTTACATATGGCTTCTCACAACAAGAATCACTTTTCTTATCTGCATTTCAAGTGCCTACATCTTTAAGTTCTGGAGACCTGAGATCCCAGTGCCTGCTTGGAAGAGAAGATTAATCAGGGGAAGGGCTAGGGGGATGTTCCATCTCTGCCCCTCACGGCTGCCTGGAGGCAGGCAAGCCTGGGGTTCAAATCTTTATTCTAATAAGACCCTGCTGAGTCAGTTAAAGTCATTTAGCCTTGGTTTTCTAGTCTCTGAAATGGGGATAAATATTTGCTCTCCAAGGGGACTCCCTGGGTTGTTATTAGGCAAGAAGGCTAAGTGGTTTCAATGTGTAAATGCCAGCTGTTGTTGTCCTCTTTGAGGTCTAACCGTTCTCCCCACCCCCTATACAGGTAGAAATGCTTCATGAAGGAGCACATGTGCCCAATTAGCCCAGTAGTTTGTCAAGTTAGGGCTCCCCAGAGAAGGCATCTAGCAGGACGAAGCTGCCGGTGAGCAATTAAAGTCTCAACTCCGCCCCTCGAGGTCAAGAAAGTGAATTGATTCTCCAGCTGGTGCAGAACTGCAAACCTGTTGTTTCCAGATGCTGAGTTACAAAAGGGAGGCCAGGGTTGTACAGGGGACCAGACCACATTTAAGTACCTTTCTTCTTTAAGTCATCAACATCTGGGTGTAGGAGGCATGCTGGATTTGGAGACAGAGAGCCTGAGTTCCAATCCTGTCCCTCATCCTTTTACTAGCTAGCTGTCTGAAATTGGGCAAGTCACTTAAATTTCTTTGTGTCTTGGTCTCCCAATTTGTAAATGAGGGAGATTGAACTCCACCAGAAGAAGTCCAGGGCTTGGAACTCTTGGACGAGTATAGAATGCTGAGGAGAGAGAGCCACCATGCTACTATTCTCTGTTTCTTTCCTTAATCATTTGACTTTATCAAGTCACAAAAGCTAAAAGTGCACTCCTGACCTTCTCACACTGGAAGTCCACGCCTCCTCGCAGCCCCTTTTTCTGATTGGATGGTTCCTCTAGAACCACCGTTTTAAGCAAAGCACCCAGATCAATCCCGTCTTCATTCCTCTCCAAACTTTTGAATCTCCAGATTTTCTCAACTATACCCCTGTTTGACTACCTTCCCCAATCCCTACGGATTTTCAGTCCCTTTTTATGTACTGCCTTCTCATTAAAATGTAGACTTCTTAAGGAAATTCCTTAAGCATTTGTCTTTCTACCTGTATTTCTATTCCCAGCTCAATGAATAATAAAATGCTTGCTAACTTGACTCAATGACCTTTAAGGTTCTTTATAATTAAGTCATAACATCTTCCTGTGCCTCAATTTCCCCATCTGTAAAATGAGGGGCAGGGAGTTGGACAAACTGACCTCAAAAGTCTCTTCTAATTTTAGACCTAAGATCAAGTGCTAGCTATAAGAAAATAGTCCAATCCTGAGACATTCAAAACAAGCAGCCCTGTCTATATACTGGTAGAGGAGGAATGGTGAAAGGAACACTGGTCTTGGAGTAAAAAAAAAATCTGAATTGAAAGTCAGCCTCAGAAACTACCTATTTGTATCCCTAATACCTACCACATAATGCCTAATAAAGATCAGAGGAGAAAGACACAAAAATAGGTACCAATGCATACATACACATGTACATATAAATACACACATATAATACATGTGTGTACACATATTTCTACATACATATTTATATATATATATATATATATATATATAATAGGTGTGTATATAAACGTGTAGTATATATGGATACATATTCATGTATCTCCAGCCCCAAAACCTTTATTAGTCCTCAGCTATGGGCTAGGGATACAAAGACCTAAATGAAGCTACCCCTGTCCTCTATGAGCTTACACACTACTGTGTACTCACCAGACTTAGAAAAACAAGATAGGATGTAACCACATGTGTAATACACATTGGACACATTGAAACTTGACTTGATCATGGTGATGTCCTTCTGGTCCTCTTCCAGAACTGAAGACAGCAACCAACCAACTATAGATGCACAAATATTACAGGGAGGGAACAAGCATTGATTGAGCACCTACTGTCTGCCAGGCACCGTGCTCAGTGCTTTACAAATAATTCATGTGATCTAGGGTGGAACTGACCTCAGAGAAGGCCATGTGGTCCAACTCCTTTATTTCTTTCAATTTTTTTTTCACCTAACAGGTATTTATTTCCCCTCCTTTCTATCACTCACTATTGAGAAAGAAAAAAATTAAAATTAAAAAAAAAACCTTTGTAACAAATGTGTATATTCAAGCAAAACATTTTACAGATAGATGGTACAATTTGGTCATGTAAGTTATTAAAAGTCACACAGGTATAGATTTATATACCCACATAAATGAGTACATGTGTATGTGTATATATGTGTATATCTATGCACATATATGTGTATATATGTGTATATCTGTGCACATACACATCTACACAGCTAAGTGGACTTGGTAGATGGTGAGCTCCTCATTTTCTTTTCTTTACCTCCTTAGTGCTTAACATAGTACATGGCATACAGTAAGTGCCTAATAAATGTTTATCATCTAACCATGTGTATGGCTATGTTCCTTCCTTCTGCAGAAATTCGCGTAATGAACTATACGAAAAATAATAGCACATGACTATCTTTGGGCAGTGTGGTACAATTTATTTCAAATCTAACTATTTTACTTGGGGAAGGAATAAGCATTTATCTAACACCCAAAATATGCAATTACTATCTCATTTGCTTCTCACAGCAACCCTGCTGTTATTAACCCTATTTTACAGTTGGGGAAACTGAGGAAGTGATTTGCTCAGGGCCAAACAGCTAGTAAGTGCCTCAGGGTCACATTTGAATTCAAGTCTTCCTGTCTCCAGGTCCAGAGCTTTATACACTGTGCCACTTAGACACCTATTGTGTCTCAACAATAAGGTCTATTAGCTCCCATTAGGAGTTATTAGCACATTAAAAAAATACTTTAATAGTAAACTTTGGAGGGAAATGTAACTAGAAGTGGAGTGTGTTACCATTTTTAATGTGCTAGGGGCACCTATTACTCAATTATTCCAGTCTTAGACATTCTGTCCTACTGATGTGACTGACACTTCTGGGCCTGAGTAGGAAGCCTTCTGAGTATACCCAACAGCCAACTTTGTGGGGAAGGA
>CM053771.1:29584242-29603191 GCA_028658325.1 Potorous gilbertii | reverse complement strand
TCCTTCCCCACAAAGTTGGCTGTTGGGTATACTCAGAAGGCTTCCTACTCAGGCCCAGAAGTGTCAGTCACATCAGTAGGACAGAATGTCTAAGACTGGAATAATTGAGTAATAGGTGCCCCTAGCACATTAAAAATGGTAACACACTCCACTTCTAGTTACATTTCTCTCCAAAGTTTACTATTAAAGTATGTTTTTAATGTGCTAATAACTCCTAATGGGAGCTAATAAACCTTATTGTTGAGACACAATAGGTGTCTAAGTGGCACAGTGTATAAAGCTCTGGACCTGGAGACAGGAAGACCTGAATTCAAATGTGACCCTGAGGCACTTACTAGCTGTTTAACCCTGAACAAGTCACTTCCTCAGTTTCCTCAACTGTAAAACAGGGTTAATAACAGCAGGGTTGCTGTGAGAAGCAAATGAGATAGTAATTGTATATTTTGGGTGTTAGATAAATGCTTATTCCTTCCCCAGATAAAACAGTTAGATTTGAAATAAATTGTACCACACTGCCCAAAGATAGTCATGTGCTATAATTTTTTGTATAATACATTAGGTGAATTTCTGCAGAAGGAAGGAACATAGCCATACACATAGTTAGAGGGTAAACATTTATTAGGCACTTGCTGTATGCCATGTACTGTGTTAAGCACTGAGGATGCAAAGAAGGGAAAATGATAATCCCTCCCCATGAGGAGTTCATGGTCCACCAAGTCTACTTAGCTGTATGAGTGTGCATGTGCATGGATATGTACATATACATCTACTCACTTACACGTGTATATAAACCTATGCTTGTGGGATTTGTATAACCTACATGACCCAGATGTGTTGGCTGTAAAATGTTTTACTTGAATATGCATATTTGTTATAATTTTCTTTTTAACTTTAAATTTTTTTCTTTCTCAATAGTGGGTGATGGAAGGGAGAGGAAATAAATACCTGTTAGGTTAAAAAAAAATTTTTAAATAAAGGAGTTGGACCATATGGCCTTCTTTGAGGTCACTTCCATCCTAGATCAAATGAGTTATTTGTAAAGTACCTGGCATAGTGCCTGGCAGACAGGCTTAATCAATATTTGTTCTCTCTCTGTGATATACATGTAGATACACACACATATGTGGTTACATCCTATCTTGTTTTTTTCCTAAATCTTGGGACTACACAGTAGTGTATAATCTCACAGAGGATGGGGGTGGTTTCATTTAGGTCTCTGTAACCCTAGAACATAGCTGAGGCCTTATAAAGGTTTTGGGTGTGGAGGCACATGAATATGTATCAATGTATAGTACACATTTATATATGCACACTTATTATATTCATGTGTAAATATGTGTAGAAATATGCATGTATACATGCTTATATGTGTGTGTGTGTGTGTGTATGTATACATATATATGTATGCATTGATGCCTATTTTTGTGTCTTTCCCCTCTGACCTTTATTAGGCATTAATTATGGGCTAAATGTTAGGGATACAAGGAAAAATTGTACATAAATATACACATATTGATAGTTTCTTATTCTGTTGTTTAATCGTGTCTGACTCTTTGTGACACTATCTGAGGTTTTCTTGGCAAGGATACTAGAATGGCTTGCCATTTCCTTCTACAGCTTATTTTACTGATGAGGAAACTGAGGCAACCAGACTTGCCCAGAGTCACATAAATAGTCATTGTCTGAGGTCATATTTGAACTCAAGAAGATGAGTCTTCCTGACTTTAGGGCCAGAGCTCTATCTACTGCATCACATAGCTCTGTGTGTGTGTGTGTGTGTGTGTGACAATATACAAGGATAGCATGGCTTAGCATAGCAGTAGACTTGGATTGGAGACAGACAAGAGCCCTGCCCCAGACAATGGATCAATCACTTATATGCCTCCAGTAAATAATTTACCCATTAAGACTTACTTATTAAGTCCTAGAAGGTTGGTAGGAGATGCCCCCCTCAAAAAAAAAATCTTGCTGATAAAAGTACAGGTCTTTAGCATATATTTGGCGTTATTAAACAGTGGAAAGAGGACTGGTTTGGAGTCAGATGGGACCTGGGCTTGAATTCAAACTCAGACACTTAAGTACTGTAATGTAACGATCTGACCAAGGAGTACCTGGCATGTAAGCTATTACTGTCATTTGGTTAAAAAAAGGGGCAAATGGGGATAGAGAAGGGAATAATTCATTGTGGCTAAAACATGTGCATTGTCCATGTTAAATTTATTTCTATAGAGAGAGATAAGCAATTTGAGCTAATCAGGAAGCAACAATCTCTCAGGTTAACTGTAGCCACTGAGTAAGAAAGAGTAGGGCAGAGGGAGGTAGAAAATTTTTCTTTTCATCTGTGATCTTTGAAGCCAGTGGTGAAATGAATCCCCATGAATCTACTCACGTAAATCATCAACTCTTCTGCAACTTATATAACCTTGGAGAGAGCTGTCTAAGGCACTCAGAGGTGAAGTGACTTGTCTAGGGTGATACAGCCAGGAGATATCAGAGACAGAACTGGGCCCAAGTTCCTGACTGACGCTGAATCCTCTTTGCTCCTTCATCCCCTTTGCTTTACTGCCTCCAGTGGCAGAGGATAACATTTTAGAATGCTCTTTCCTGAACATCAACCCACTGTGGATTCGTTGAATGGAAGGCAAGGCGCCTTCCTTCTTTCTCAACTGTTGTTTCCCTCTGACCTGATGAATTCCCTTCCATCAACAAAAGACCAGTGTCAGAAGCTACTACAAGGTTCACAGTGAGAAGAGGTCTGGTCTGGGAGAAAGAGAATCTAGGTTCAAATCCTGACTCAAACAAGCCCTAATCTCTCACCTGGGGGATACTAGACTCTGCTACCATAGCAACCATCTCCACTGATTCCAACATCAGCATTCTACCAGACCTCAGGGCTTGCCCAAATTTTCTATTCTCCAGGTCTTTGTAGGAGACTTCATGTTTCATTAGAGCACAGAGAGAAAACCTTGGATTTGAATCAAGAAGCCTTATCTTTGACTCTTTAGACTTTGTAATTAGTCATCTCAGCTCTCTGAGCTGACTCAGTTTTTTCACTTATGAAAAAGTAATGGTGCTATTGGTAGTACCTACCAATGATACCCACTATGGATGTGAGCTAAAAGACATCTATCACCTTAATAAAGGAGAGTGACAAAAACTTTGCCTTCTTCATTGACTCATAATATTGACCTGTCAAAGTATGGGGCCAAAGTGTTGGGTAGAAGTCAGGAAGACCTGAGTTCAAATGTGGCTCAGACACTAGCTGTGTGACCCTGGCCCAGTCACTTCACCTTGTTTGCTTCAGTTTCCTCATCTGTAAAACTGAGGTGAAGAAGGGAATGGCAAATTACTCCAGTATCTCTGCCAAGAAAACCCTAAATGGAGTCACGCATCAAAAAATACTGAACAGCCGCCCACTTCACAGTGCTGAGGTAAATGTGAATTAATAATAACTAACACATAAATAGAGAGCTGTACACATTATTTCACTGGAGCTTTACATCGGCCCTTTAAGAAGAGTACATTATCTCCATTTCACAGATGAGGAAACTGAGGCTCACAGATGTTAAATAAGTGACTTGCCTATGATCACAGAAGTAGTATAGGAGGTGGAATTTGAACTCAAGTCTTCCTAACCCTAAGTCCAACACTCAATCTAAGAGGTTATTTTAAAGCAATCCAGAAATGAAGAAACTGTTACTATCATTTCCACATGACGCCTCTGTGTTTTTTAAAACCCATGTTCCTCTCTTTTTCTTACTTGGGTCTGCAGTGAAGAAAAGGGAGTAGCTCAGACGATTTGGATTCTGGTTGTGATTGTTAAAGCGTTGGACTTGGTCACCAACTTGTGAGCCCTTGGGCACGTCACTTAGCTTTCCTGGCTCTCAGTTTCCCAGTCAGTAAAATTAGAACAGAAATACTTTCCTTAAAGGGACACAGTGAGGTTCTAATGAGTGTAATATAAATGTTAGCTATTAACATTACCATCATCACGATCTGAGGAATCCCTGGGATGTACTTCCTCCTCATCTCTGACCTGAAGAATCTTTTTTTTCCTCTTTAATGTTAAATTTCTCTCTTCTTCCCTTTCCTAACCCTAACTCCCTTCCCTCAATTTTCTTTGTTCTATTTCTACATTTTGTGCTGGCTCAGTAAAATAGGGGCAGGGGCTTTATTTTTGTCTTTGCATCCCTAATGCAAAGACACATATTAGGTGTCTTAAAAAAGGTGTGTGTGTGTGTGTGTGTGTGTGTGTGTGGTGGGGTGGGGGCACAGGGAAGTTGGGTCTTTTTCCTGATTCAGGCTTACTCCACTCCCATCCCCCATTCCAGCTATTATGGCAGATTTAGACCCTCTCCTCAGCTCTAAAGGTCCAACAAAAGTTGTTCCCCCTTCACACCCATGTCCTTTCTCTCTTCTCTGAAAATAAGAGTCTTAAGGCTTCTGACCCTGCTTTGGCTCCCAAGTTCCACATCCTTGTACAAACACTGATCCTCTAATTCAAAGATCCCACTGATGCCAAAAATAGCCTTTTCGAGTGTAGAGAGGTAGCGGTATTCAGATTTCCTTCCCTCCCTCCCATGCCCCTGTGGAAGGAGACAGAACAGTTTGTTACCTCGTGGGATCTCTTCCTCCTCATGAGCCCTAGGGGACTCATAGGGGACTCATCTGCTCTCGGTCCAACCTTGAATAGAGCTTTGGAGGTGTCTACAATCATAGGAGCCTAGATTTGGAACTGAAAGAGGCCTGTTAAACCCCTTCATCCAGCCCAAACCCTCTATTTTTTGACAGAAAAGGAAACTGAGGCTCAGAACGCTTAAGTGATTTACTCAGTAGAATGCAAGGTCCTCGAGGGCAAGAAGTTTCACTTTTGTATTTGGATCCCCAGATCGATGCACCGTTTGGCACACAGTAGGCTCCTTAAAAATGCTTTGGACGATTAAGAGCTCAGAGTCACACTGTGAGTGGCAGGGCGCGGGCTCCCTGCTTCTTGGTCAGTCCTCAGACTTTCACGTCCACCCGCAACCCCGCACACATCTCGAGCTCGAATTCCGGTCCGGCCCAGGTTTCCCCTCCCCTCCTTCCCTCCCGCCCCCGGCCCTGGCTCCCCTACCTGGTGCTGTCTGAACTGGCTGCCTGGAGGTGCCTGGCAGCCTGTCTCTGGTACAGATGACCCGAGTCGGACTGGCGCTCGGCTGGTCCCCGGGGCTGGCTGCACTGGCTAGCCTGCTGGGTCTGGGCCCCAGGCCCCAGGCTCGCGCGGGACCCCACCCCACCCGTGTCCTCCCCTAGCCCTGGAGGATCCGCGGGCTAGCCGGATGTTAACCCTTGCGCTGCTGGCGCGGCCGAGGAGGAAGAGCCCTAGTTAGGCAATGGGGCCGCGACGCAGACTCCTGCAATAGCTAGTGTGGGGAGAGGGCGGCAGGTGGGGCGCAGCGGGCCAAGGGCAGACAAGACGGTCGGATCGGCGAGGCTGGTTATAAGGGGCTGCCGGCGTGGGGTACCGGAGAGGGAAGGGGAGGGAGAAAGGGGGAGGAAGGAAAGGGAGGGGAAGGGGGAGGAGAGCGTCCGCTGCCGCCGCAGCAGGCAGTAGCCGCCTTTTCTAGCCTGGCGGGCTACTAGCGCGGGACCGCTTTGCGCGCCCCGGGCGGCCCGTGGAGGAGGAGAAGGCGGCGGCGCGCGAGTGGGAAGGGGGCCAGAAGTTGCCAGCGTCCGGGGAGTAGGCCCGAGGTCCCCTCCCACCCGGCCCAAGCTCCCACAGTCCCACTGGGGAACTCGGGAGCTGCTGCCCTCCCCTGACCTCACCTTGCCCGGCCCTGCCCTGCCCAGCCCAGCTCTGGCTACGGCGAATTCCCCCCAGTCCCCGGCGGGGCTCTCTCCTGGGCGCAGGCGGCGATGCCAATGCCCTGAGGGGCAGCGCGGTTCATTCAATCCGATCTCGAGTCGACCAGTAATTATTTTGTTCCTACTAGGTGCCAGCTCAGGGCTAGGCCCTGGGAGACAGAGACAAAAGCGAAACGGTTCCTACCCTCGAAGTAGCTCACGAGAGAAACTGGCAGCCAGAGTCCCCTGGACAACATCCCAGACAGAATGGCAGTTCAGGCTTTCCTGGTGGATCTCTAGTGACAAGGAATTCACTACCTAACGCAGCATCCCATTTCACTTTGGGATGCTTCAGTCAATCAACAAACATTTAGTGAGGGCCTGAGGAGGCCGGACACTTCGCTAGGTTCCGAGAATACGAAAAGAAAAAAGATGCTGTCCTCCTTCAACTGACATCCTAGTGTGGGGGGGGAAGCACTGAGGTAAATTGAGGCTAGACAGTATTAACATTAAGATTCTCTGGAGGACGCGATCCTTGGACAATAAAGATTCAATTAAATACAACCAACATTTAAGATAGTGGGGAATTCGCACTCCACTGGAGCGCAGTTGAAGGACAAAATAAATCTCTTGACCTGAGGGGCTCTTTTGTGTGTAAATGTGCTGGCAGTGGATGGGAGATCGACTAACAAAAGAACTGAAACGAGTTGCCAATTGACTTTTGGGGCCAAGAGGGCCCGAGGTCCCACCGGGAGTGACTGGGCGCGGAACTTAGCAAGTCAAACTAGAGAGTCACTTTTATGGAGGTCTAGTGTTCCAAATCGCTTTGGGTCTTCTATCTATCTCATTTGTGTGTAGACTTAAATTCAATTTTGGAGAGCCCCTCGGCTCTGGGCGTGTTCTGTCCTTGGGCGAGTGCGATTGCAAATCACAGATTGTGGCTTATTTTGTACGTGTGGATTGGGTCGTATTGAATGTGTTGTTGCAAGTTATGTGTTGTTATCTTGGGTATCTCGAAGTGTGGTTACGTTGTGTATTTGTGGGGCGGTGAACCTTAGTCTGGCCGGTGAATATTAGTCTGGGCCGGAGACTCGTTTACCTTTGTGTGGCACACTGACCGAAAATGAGGAGCGATACGTAAGATAAGTAAAGCCCTCGGGGGAAGATTTTTCCTCACTATTAAAAACCGAGGTACGGAACAACTACAGTAAAGCGCTTTTTAAATGGAAACAACAGAAATCCCGCTTTAAGAGCGATCTAAACATGAAGTTATTTTTCTTACAATTATTTTAACCAGGACCTGCGAATCTCTCCATCTGTGCAGACTGTAGGGCACTCCTGATGTGGAAATACAGGGTTGTTTTAATTTTTTAAGACTATCTAGATTTTGAGCTGGAAGGGATCTATTTTACAGATCATTGAGTAAAAACCTGTCATTTTATCAAATTACATGCCGTCTTGGGGACGGGAGGTAGTGAAGGAAGGGGAAGAAAATTTAGAATTCAATCTTATGGAAATGAACAATGAAAATTAAAACTAAACTAAGTAATCAATTAAGAAAAATAGTTGCTTTAAAAAAAAACCTGTCATTTACAAACTAAAGAAGGAAGGTAAGGCACAGAAAAATTAATTAATTGGCCAACGTAACACAGCTGTCTGAGGTGGAAGATCCAAGTCCGGTACCTTATGCGTTATTTTTAAAATTAAATCTAAATAATAAAATCATTAAGTTTATTTTGTTATGTTTGTGATCTCCCCCCTTTGGTACGTAAACTTAAGAACTGAAGGTTTGGTTTTGTTTTGGGGTTTTTTTGGCCTTTCTGCCTCTAGCGCCTAGTACATTGCCATGTACATAAGTATTTAATAAACGCTAGTTGATTGACTGACCACCATAGACTGGCCTTTACTCCGCCGCTTCTGGTCTTAGAGAGGAGCCTAGAACCCGGAGAGGTTCAATGACTGGCTCTGGGTCACGTAAATGTGACCAGTAGATGTCAGGAATTGGGCTTGAATACAGGCTTTCCTATTCCAAGGCCAGCTCGCTATCCACACAGCCTTTGTTCATCGCCATCATTTATATGTGGGGATGTGGGGAGGGAGGAGAAATTCTTTTCGCACTGTGGGTTATTTTATGCGTCTGGGAGGTGGATAACGATCTAGAGACTGGCCGAGTCTCACCAGCCTGCTGTAGCACTGGGCTTTCTCCTACACTTCCCGACGCAGCGGGGCCCCGACCCCAATCTGTGGCTGCCTGGAGGCCAAGGACTGCCGCTGGCCCCTAGAAATGACTCGGATCTGGCGCGAACCGCTCCCCCGCCCCTGGTTTCTTCGAGAACTAGGTGATTCACCCAGCAAAACCAGTGATGTGGAAGTGGGGGATGGGGAGAGTAAATGATTAAATGAACTAAAGAAGGGAGTTCGGTTTGGGGATGAATAATCCCTGAGCTTCCACTGCTTAGAACTAGAGTGTGGATTCGAGCAAGTATTCCCCCTTCTCGGGAGTCTCAGTTTCCACATCTGCAGGAAAACGTGAAGGATCCCCAAGCTACCAATGCTAGGATTTCGCCGCCCCTCCCGGCCTTATATCCTTTTCCCGGGAGGGCGAATTGGCCCTTAAGAGCTCACAGCCCAGGGCGTTATTTGGTGAGTCAAGGAACACAGGTCGTCCTAATATAGTGCCGCCTTCACCGTACCTCTGTCTAGAGTCCTGAGCCCTAGTTTCAGTTCTGGCACTAGAGTTAATGGAGGAAATTACAAAAACAAGATGGAAGAGATAGAGAACCGACCTAGTAGTCAGAAAGAACAGGGTTCGAGTGCCACCTGTGACCAATAAAGGCAGCCAGCCCCTGGGCAAATCTCTGTGCCATCAAATCACTCACGTGCCCCATAAATTGCCGAGAAGGCATCTATCTGCATATTTGGTGGGAATTTCCTCTCAGGATTTCCTAGAAGCAATGATAAAAATAGTTCTCTCTTTTTTTAAAAAAAACCGCAATATTTAGAGGGAAGGGAGGGGGAGAAATCTGAGTTATGGAAGTGACTGCAGAAAAGTGAAAACAAGAAGAAACGCAACATGTGCATGGAGCTTTAAAGCGTTTTATATACGTAATTATCTCGTTTTATCCCACCAAAACATAGAAGGGAGACTGAGATTTTGTTCTTTAATTTACAAAGCAGGAAATTGAGGCTCATGGACCTTAGGTGACTTGTTCAGGATCACACACAGCTAGGTTTTAGGTCACAGATGGGATTTGAACCTTGATACTTCTGGGTTAATTTTTCAGAGTCTCCGTTTTCTCCTCAGGCAAATGGGAAAACAACTGGCGGACTCCAATTACGTAAACAACCACAATTTTCTTTGATATGGAATTAAAGTTTCTGAAGAATTGTGGTATCACACTGAGCAAAATGGAGGGGAGAATAAATTAATAAATGAATGGAAAATGTATTAAGCGCCGGCTATGTACCAAGCACTATGCTAAGTGCTGGAGATACAAACACAAAAGCACCTCTGCCCTCAAGGACTTTGTGTTCGATTTGGGAGCGACGGCACGTTAAGGGAATTGAGGGGTAGGGAAGAGTACTTTGTTTTGGTAAACTGGGGCAGTTGGGAAGAGCAGGTGAGGTGGAGCCAAATGGAAAGTTGTCCTACCTCTACTTGAACCCTTTTAGGGATTTTCTTGACGAAGATATTGGAGTGGTTTGCCATTTCTTTCTCCAGTACATTTTCCCGATGAGGAAATGGAGGCAAACAAGGTGAAGTGACTTGGCCGGAGTCACACTGCTAGTGCCTGAGCCACATTTAATCTCAAGTCTTCCTGACTCCAGGCCAGGTACTCTATCTACTGTGCCACCTGACTTTATCCCAGGACCAAAGACAGTTATGTAGAAGTAGGGAAAGGGGAGGTATGCCTGTGCACAAGGGGTAGGGTTGCAGGACCCCAGAATGAAATGAATTGAGCCAGTCTTAGATGTAAAAGGATGCAGAGGCTCTATTTATCAGATATCACTTCCCAGAAAGTGAGGAAGTTCCAGTCTTGAAAGGATTAAATGAAGTTTTAAATCTCAATAGAAAGTTGTTCATTTCATTTGAATTTTTCCTCTCTCTAAAAATTCTGACATAGTCAAGGTGATCAAGCTGCAATTTATTACCAAGGTAGAACCCCAAAGAACAGGAGTGTACAAACTGGCATCAAAGAGATGAATAAGACAGGAAGGGCTGTTTACCCAGTAAGGGTGAGGGATGACAGGTACTCTCTTCCCAAAAAATCCATACTGGGCTTTTACCTTTGGGTCGTCCAGAGAAATCAAGAATGGTCACTCCAATTTTGAATATAACTCCCTAGTTGGACATACAGAAGGAGGAGGATAAGAATCTCATGGAACTTGGATCTGCAGTTCTAGGAGGGATCTCCAAAGGATAGCTCCTGAGGTGATCATTGATTGTTTGGAGCATTTGGGTAAGAGCAACAAAAACAACTACAGCTACATTTCTGATTTTTTTTTTAAATGGGGAAAATAAGCACAAGAATAAAAGAAATTACAGGAAACATGAGATGGTTTTATTATAATGACTATATACATAAAGCCAAACTAAAAAGCCGAAGTTGTTGATTTCATGTAAATTTTTTTTTTCAAATTCTCATAAATATTTTAGCACTACTTTCCAACTCAGGCTGTGAGCAAAATACTACAAAATTGAGTTATCTTTCCAGTTTCCTGGAAAGGGGGTAGGGAGGGGTAAGAGGGCATAGGAATGGCGATCTTGAATTTTCCTGAGGGTCTTAGATTTGAAATCTCCCCCAACCCCTCCAAGGAGAATGATTTTCCCCTCCCTCCTCTCTCTTGTCCATTTCCAGGCTTTCCACAAATTACTCATCAAAATTTAGAATTGGTTCATATCTTCTCTGGACACGTAGCTGGCTAGCCAGGGATAGGGAACCTTTGGCTTCATCACCCCTGGGCTAGCCAGTCTAGACTGCTGGAACTAGAGCCAGGAAGACTTGACTCCCCCCTCCAAAATTTATTAGCTGTTACATTCTGAGAAAATCACTTAGCCTTGATGATCCTCAATTTCCTTATCTGCAAAATGGGAACAACCTGTAATTCCCCAGCCCCTTCAGGATTTCTTTTCAGAATCAAATGAGAGCATGTATATGAAATGATTTGCAAACAATAAAACCCTAGGTAAATGTAAGTTTTTAATTGGGTTTAGAGCCAGAAAGCACTTCAGATGATAATCCAACCTCTTGTTTTATGTACAGGGAAACTGAGGCCCAAAGATGAAAACCAAATTTTTCTAAAGGTCACATAGTAGCAAGTAGCAAGGGTTAGGATTTGCACTCTGGTACCCCGATTTTGCTTCCCCCCCTCACTGAATATTCTGCCCTTACTGCCTCATCATACCCTTTGACCATTCAGATGGGTGGCACACACTTACATGCATGCATACACTCAGGTAAGGTGAGAGGGGGAGACAGATAGAGAGAGGGGAGGGAAGAGAGGGGGAAGGATAGGGAAGAGGGATAGGGAAAGAGAGGGAGGGAAGGAGGGAAAAAAGAGAAAGGAAGGGAGGGGAAAGAGAGAGAGGGAGAGAAAGAGGAGAAGAAGGGAGATGAGAGAGAACTTCATCAACTAGCATTCTATTCAGTACTAGTATGTGCTAAAGACAGACATAAATAAAACTGCCTTCAAGGAGTGTTCATTCAATATGGGGAGATACTGTACACAACTCTAAGTATATGCAAAATGTAAGCCAGAAAAGTGATATGGTGGGTTGACTGCAAGTGGATGGGGAAGGGGGAGCAGAAACTAGGGGATGCCTTGTGTGGAAGGTAGTACTTAGGTTGAAACTTGAAGAAAAGTAGAAAATATCAAAGGCAGAAGTGGAGTGCATTCCAAGGGGGGATGTGCAAAAGCAGGGAGAAGACAGAAATCAGATGTAAAAATCAGTAAGAAGATGGGTTTCACTAAACCCCTGAAGTGCATGAAGGGTCATATTATACAGTAAGCCTCTTAACATAGGTTGGTCAGGTTGTAAAAGACTTTATATGCAGATCCTCTTCTCTGACTCCAGGATCCTTTTCAGTCTCTTTCCCTTTATACCATACACACGAAAGACTCATAAGATCGCACAGATTCAGAAAGGGAACCTCTTCATTTTACAGATGAGGAAACTGATCGAGAAGTAATGAAACTGGCCTGTTAAGCCAGATTTAACTCCAAATTCAGCCCATTACAACTGTAATACACAACCAATTAACCAATTCACAAGCAAATTATGAAGCATCTCTTCTGTAGAAAGATGCAGCATTTATTGAGCTCCTTTTGTATGACAGAGGCTTCACTGGGCTCAGGGGCTCCTAAGATAAAAGAGCAAATAGCCTTAGTCTACAAGGATCCTGAAAGGAAAAACGGACAACTATAATACACAACCAAATAACCTGAGTTACTACTCACCTATCTTGTAGGAGTGGCCGTTCTCTGGTTTCTCACTATCCAAATTGCTTGGGCCAGGAATTGCGCGGTGCGATTCACACCTGCTCTGGACACCAGGCTGGGGTGGAGAAAGAAAGCGTCCCCTTCCCGGTTCAGAAAAAGGACCCGGGCGTTCCTATAAGGCGACCTGGAACTTTCCTCGAACCCAAAGCTTCCCACGTTTCTCAGCACATTCCCCCTCCCCTCACCCTCAGCAAGCCCGAATGAGGGTTTGGAACCACCTTCACCGGCCTATTAAGGTAAAAGAGAAAGGAGAAAAATACCCACAGGACTTCCAGGAAACAGAAAAATATAGTGCTTACAGCTACAAGTAACTCCTACCTGGGTCCTACTTCCTGTCCTAAAGCTAAAGTATCTTGCGAACTTGCGCTGGTGCATTTTCCTCTGATTTTCTTCTGGACATGGTAATGATAGCCTGGGGTGGCTCCCGGCTTTGGAAATCTACTGTAGCGTTCTTAAGGTTAGAATTCTAACCGTGTCATGACTGCCCACTGGACCGCTATCCGCCTACAGTGCTGTAGATTTAGGGTTGGAAGATTTGGCTTCGAATCCCGACTGTCGCTATATGACCTGGACTAAGTACTTTACCCTCTCTGGTCTCATTTTCCTCATTTGTGAAGTGGTGGGATCGGATTGATCCTTAACTCGGAGTCTGTGCACTTGTGTATTTCAAAAAATATTTTGAAAATTGTATTTCAATATAATTGGTTTCCCTATGTATTTATTTCATACAGTTAAACATTATGAGACAAGAGTCCAGAGGCTTTACCAGAAGGCTAACAGGGATACATGATACAAAAAAAAAAAGTTAAGAATCCTGGACTAGACGGTCAGAAAGATTCCTTTTAGTTCTAAATCGATATTAACAGCTTTTCCCTTCAAGCATATGGGTTCTAGGATCATAGTTTTAAAACTGAAAGGGTCCTCAGAAACTATTTAGTCCTACCTGCCCGGTCTTATTTTACAGATGAAGAAAACGAGTCTTCCTCCAGTGAAGACTGAAACCCCTCCTGTCTTAGTAGATGCTCTGTGAAAATTTCTGTGGCTAAAAATCTAAAACCCTACCACCAAATTAGTGATGAGCCTTCTGTATTGGACTGAGTTCTGGGACAGTAGATTCACACGTCTGTTTTTTCTAGTTTACTAAACTTTGGCATAACATCCTAGAAAACAAAGTCATCTTCATGCCAGGGAAAGGAATTGAAGGACTTTCAGGGGAGCAAGTGAACTGTGAGCCCAAATGAAATACTTCTGACCCAGCTGTTGCAAGTACAAAAACCAAAAAGGCTTTTGTGGGATTGAATGAGCTTCTAATAATTTGAATTAAAAAGTGTCCTTTGTGGGGCACACCCTCGCCGGAGGCTTAGGGTGCTTATTCCAAAAAGAAAATATGCTTTGACCAAACGAGCACTGACCTTCTAGTCAGAAGACCTGGGTCGTCATTCTAAACAATTTTGGTTAGAAATTCAGTCAGGATTCTCCTCAGTATGTTTTGAACTTCCTGGGAAGATTTAGTCCCATGATAGAGGGTCCTAATCAACCCTGTAATATTGGTACACTGGTAGAATGTTGAAGTCATTCATGCATATCTTAGGAAGCTGGATGGTAAACTCAATGAGTAAATGGACATACCATATCCCAGCACAGTGCTCTTTCTGTGCACAGCTAAGTGTTGGTTGTACATCTGTTGGAGAAATGAAGAGTAGACCCCAATCAGGAGCACTGTATGCATTTTAGGTACTTAATAAATGTTTGTGAGATATTTGGTGGCACAGCAGATAGAACCCTGGGCTTGCAATCAGGAACTCATCTTCATGAATCCAAATCAGGTCTCAGATTCTTAGTAGCTATATGACCTGGGACAAGTCACTTAACTCTATTGACCTCAGTTTCCTCATCTGTAAGATGAACTGGAAAAGGAAATGGCAAACCACTCCAGGATCTCTTCCAAGAAAACCCCAAATGGGGTCACTCAGAGTGGAAAACAACTCAACAACAATAATGAGTTATGGATTTGGGACGTGCATTTAAATCCCACCTTGGATCAGCTGTGTGTGACCTCGGGCAATTGTGGGCCTCAGTTTCCCCTCTGTAAAATGAAGGGGTTGATCTAGATGGCCTTAGAGGTCCCTTCAAGCTCTAAATCTATGATCCTGTGGAAACCTCACTAGGTTCAATACACACAGGAGGCATTTATTTACTAAGGGCTTGTTGAATTGAACTAGACTGCTTAATCAGGTAGGACCCAAAAGGCAACACTGCCCTCTTCTTGATTGCCTTGAAGGCAACAAGAATGTTCTTGATCTTCTTTATATCCCTCATTCTTAGCACAATTCTTGGCACATAGGAAAACTTGACAAGTGCTTGTTGTCTTGATTTGACCATTTAAAAGAATACAGAAACTTCAATCTATTGGGGGAGGGGGGAACCGAGGTCTGTGAAGATCTCTAAGTCTTGTCTAGAGTGCTCTGGTTTAACTAAGTCCCATGGATTTGACCCCTCAGGACTTGTCAAAAAACCCAGAGAAATCCATTAAGATCTGAATGGAGCAATGCCCAGCTTAGAATGGAGACGTTAGGGCACCAGACCCTTTCCAGTTTCCCCTTCTTCACCCTTTAGAGAGTTTGAGATTACTGTCTCATATGTAAAAGAGGTGTCAGGAGTAGGGGTACTAGGCAAGGACAACTTAAGTCTATCCTGAAGATGCTCTCAAATCCACATCTTCTATCACATCAATAGAGATCCAAGAGATCCTTTCATTCTAAGTAAATAAAGTTGGGGGGTGGGGGGGAGAAATTCTCCAGATAAGAAGAACTCATCCCATGACAAGGGATATCTTCTGTTCTGCATCCCAGATCTCCATGCAGTCATAAGATCACAGAATTTTGAAGCAATCTCAGAGGCCCATCAAGTTGAACCATTTCATTTGACATTGGAGGACACTAAGGCACCAAAATTATATAGTAGGTGCTTAATTATAAATGCATGTGGGATTGCATTGGACTTGGGAAAGACTTGCTACAAGATTCTATAAGAAATAAAGATGTTAATAATGACTAGTATTTATATAGCCCTTTAAAGTTTTCAAAATGCTTTACAAATATTATCTTATTTGGTCCTCACAACCTTGGTAGATAAGTGTTATAATCATTGCCATTTTACAGTTGAGGGAACTCAGGCAGGCAGAGGTGAAGTGACTTGCTCAGGGTCACACAACTAGGAAGTATCTGAAATCAGATTTGAACTCAGGTGTTCTTTATTCCAGATCCAAGAGAAGTAAAAATGGAAAAACTGGGATTGGACTCCACTTTCTCAGACTCTGTATCCATTATTACTTATTTCCATGTTATTCATTCACAGAATATTACAAGTATCTGTTGCTATCTCTCCAAGAGGGATGCATGAAGACTCTTAAGTAGGCTTCAGTAAATTAGAACTGATGATTCTCCCCAGGACATGACAGAAAAAACAAAAAGCTTCTGGGAGATGGAGGGCCCAGAAGAATACTGGGCTGCATAAGTAACAAGGACCGGAGATGCTGCAATGGTACCCACAGAATGTCAGGAGCTATGGAGGAATGTCCAAACTACATTAGAGGGACCCATAAATGAAGAATTTCTGGGAGGATATAGACAAGAGTCTAGAAGTATTTAGAAAATATAAAGGAATCAGTTTCAGAGAGGAAGCACCAACTGCATGGAAAGACTAGGAAAGGCTTCATTTGGAATGAGCTTTGGAGGGACAATTAAAATAAATGACTTTCAGAGATATTTACCCTCCCTATTCTGGAATTACTTTGTATATATATATATACATATATATATATATATACATATATATGTATATATACACACACACACACACACATATATATATATATATATATATATATACATGTTGTTTCTCTAAAAGAATGCTGGGCATTTGAGGGCAGAGAATTTTTATCATTTTTAACCAACTTTCCAGTTGCCTAGCATAGAGCCTGGTGCATAGTATTATTCCATGAATACTTATTGATTGATTAATGGATTCCAGCTCTAAATCCCATGACTAGGAGTAGCAATTGAATGCATTCACTGAATCAGTCTGTCAACCAATCAACAAATATTTACTAAAAGTTGCCTATAGATTAGCCAGTGTGCTAGGCTCTGGGAATAGGATACAAGGGAGGAGGGAAAGAGAGACTCACTTTCAAGATTCTGTAACTGACTGTGTGAAAAATTAGGACAGTGCCTGGCACACAGTAGGAACTTAATAAATGTCAGCTGATTGACTAACTGCTTCAGGTTTATGTAAAGTGAGGAGTTGGACTGAGGTCTTTTTGAGCTCTGGAAGGAAATGTGGCTGTTTCTCCTTAGAGAGGAGTACAGTCACACTGACTCATACCATGACACATGACTTCACTTCGAAGCTGGTAACTCCTGCCCTGAGCCGGGATGCACAAACTGGGGGTTGCTTCATTCAGGCCTGGGTTCCAGGTACCCTTGTGTCATCTCATCTCCCCAGTCCGCCCCCGACCTTGCCAGTCCCATAACGGTAACTGAACGTACTGATGGAAAAAGTGAGTCAGTCTACTTTCCCATGGTTCTTCTACCCTCATCTCTGAAAAAATTTTATCTGATCACGGTGCCCCTACCAAGTCGGGATTTTTTCATGGGCTCTAAGTTCGCTTCCATATCTAAATCTTCGATCCATGCATCAGAATGTAGACCTCCGGTGTTCCTCTGCACTTGTCACTTCCCCCTCCTTGCCTCAGTTTCTCCATCTGTGAAACAGGGGTGGGGGCAGAAGTCGGCTTCCCGGCCTCTAGGATCCACTCCAGCTCTCAATGTGTGATCCTGCTCCTCAGGAGCAGGCTCCTCAGAGGCAGGGACTAGCTTGTTTTCGTGTTCCCGTGCCTACTGCTTGGGGCTAGCTTAGCGCCGAGTAAGCGCTTCGTAAAGAGGTAACCATTCATTCATTCATTCATTCCGCCCAGCGCGGTGAGTGAGAGCGTGGGGGAGAGCGCGAAGGAGGCGAGCCCCAGACCCAAGCGGTTTACACCTTCATCCCTTCTCCCCTCCTCCCCCTCACTCCCGCCCCCTCGCTCCTCCACTGGACTACCCCGCCCCTCCCTCCCTCCTCACTAGACCAAGGGCGGAAGGGATCCGGCGGCAGAAAACTACAACCCCCACAATGCAGTTGGGCACACTGCCCCCTGATAGGCTGACGACTATTTCCCGCCTTCCCTTACTTCCGGCCCGCTGCCGGCCAGGGGTCAGTTGTTGCAGCTGCTGGAGCAGCGGCCCGAGGGTCGAGCAGGAGGAGGAGGAGGCGGAGGCGGAGACGGCGGCGCAGGAGGAGGAGGAGGCGGAGGCGGAGGGGGCGGCGGAGGCGGAGGGGGCGGCGGAGGCGGCGCGGGGACCGGTGAGGGCTCCCGTCCTCCTCGATGCCCGACTTAGGCCACTCCCCGCAGGCCGTGGCCGTTCGTCTGCCCTCCCGGGACTCGGGGCCGACGGACCGATGGGGGAGGGGGCGGGGAGAAAGAGAGAAAGGGTGGGGCGAGCGGGACAGACTGGGAGAGAGAGGGTGGGGGGAGGGCGAGGGAAGGAGGGGAGCTAGAGTCCGTGCCTCCGTCTGTGTCTGTGGGTGGGCGTAAGAGACACTGCCCTGCCCCCTTCCCAGCCCCCTTGTCTGCGTGAGGAGGTCAGGGCCCCGCCCCCCTCGCAGGGACTTGTTCTGTCTGTAAAGGTATCTGTTCTTGCTGGAGAGAAACAATTGTGTCCCTCCTCACTGCTTCAGCATCTCCTCGATACCTTGCAGCCCTACTGTGTGAAGCCCTAGTTTAGGGGCGAGGGCCGCCGAGGACGAAGGGTCTCCCGGCTCTCCCCGGGTCACATCAGCTGGGGTGGTTTGGGGCTCCCTCCTCTTCCACTCTCCATGGCTGACCCACCCAAATTAACCCCCAGCCCTGGGGTTCTCTCTGTTCAGGACAGTACCTGTACACCTCCTTCATCTTACTGCCTTCCGAGATCAGCCTCCTCCACTGTAGCCCCTCATTACTTTGTCTGAATGTTCACCTGTCATAGCTAGAATGTGACAAACCCCCAAAACCCTACCAATGACCCCATCGGTCCCTTCAGGATTTCTCTCCGGGATGGCCAGTCATCTCTGTCTCCCCCTAAATGCAGCAGAGGCACTGTCCTGTGTTGGGAGTCCTGGCCCTGTCCTTTCCAAGGTTGTGTGAGGCCCGCTGCTGGAGCACATCCTGTTCCTCCAAGGGGTTGCCGGCTATGTATCAACTACAGCCTGAAGAAACATTGTTGCCTTTGCCTTCCAGAGTCTCCCGGGCCCTTCTTAGCACCTTAGTTTCTTGGCCAGCTCCAGCACTTGCCTCAGCTATGAATTTCTCTGAAGTGTTTAAGCTGTCAAATCAACTCAGCAAATTCTCTCCCAATGGGAAATTCCTGGTGAGTTGTCTTGTGGTTACTTAGGCCGTTGCTGGTCAAACTGTGGTTTTCAATTTCAGATGACCTAGAAGCCAAGAAGGCTGACTTTTAAGGCCACTGACTTGATGTGTGACATTGGGTAAACCAGCTGCCTTCTCTTGTCTTCATTTCCCCCTCTGTAAACTGAGGGGGTTTGTAAA
>CM053771.1:29548475-29583742 GCA_028658325.1 Potorous gilbertii | reverse complement strand
CGGAGCCAATCACGGGAAACCACGGGGCGGGCCGAGGCTCATCTCGGCCTGCCCCGGGCACGGGCCGGCGGCTCTGGACTCGAGGGCGTTGAAGGCGGCGGCGAGGACGTTGAAGGCGGCCATGCTGCAGCTGCGGGATTCGGTGGACTCGGCGGGCACGAGCCCCACGACGCTAATCCCGACCCACGGCGGCGTGGGCGTGACGGCGCCGGGCGGCGGGGCCGGTGGCAGGACCCCCATGCGCCAAACGCTGTGGCCGCTGAGTGTGCACGACCCCACGCGCCGCGCCCGCGTCAAGGAGTACTTCGTGTTCCGGGTGGGTGAGCGGGCCTCGGGGCGGGGCGGGGCGGGGGCGGCCGGAGGAGCCTCCCTGGAGAATGGGGCGCGGCGCAGGGGGGACCCGCGGCTGGGGTCGTGAGCTTGACCCTCTTCTCCCGGGGTCGTGAACTTTGACCCCACGGTCCGTTTCCTTGGCGGTCGGTATCCCCGATGTTCATTTCTTTGCACGTGTCCCAAAGCCTTCCCCCCAGGCTGCCCGGGGGGTCCACGATCCGAGAATAATAAGCCAAGGTTTGCAAAGCTATTTAAAGATGTTATCTCGGTTGGTGATGTCCCAACTCTGGGGGGTGGGTGCCGTTTATTCTTCTTTTTTTGGTTATTTTTACAAATGGGGCAACTGAGGCCGAGGGCAGTTGGGTGGATTTGAATTCCTGTCTCCAGACCCCGGGTCCAGAGCTTGTCCCTCCCTCCCACCACCTCTGCGTCTGATAGTTTCCCACTGGACATGGTCGGTGTCTCCAGTCCGGACTGCAAGCATTTATGAAGTCCCAACTATGTCTTGGGTGCTTTTCCAAGTTATCTGCCTTGTTAGAGTGGGAGCTCCTTAGTCCTAGCCTCCCGCACAAATGATCAAATGAAGCAGATTTTGCAAACCTTCAAAAGCTACGCAAACAAATGCTTCAGTATTATAAATGGCCCCTCTCCAGTTGTTTGCGCATTCTTCCCCCTGAATTCCCCTCCTGTTTGCTTCTCTTTGCTTGGTGCTGTCACCATTCCCAGGGGACACTCCTGGAGTGCCAGCCTGCCTGGCACCGTGTTGTCACCCATAAAGGACTGGACTGAAGTCCTGGCTCCGCCACTTACTATGTGTGTTGTCAGGATGAGTGCCACCCCTTTGGTTTCCATTTCTTCATCTTTAAAGTAGGGGGGGTGTGGGGTGGAGAAGTTCCCTTTCTGGGCTCTAGAGCCTGTGGTTCCATTTTGCAGATAATGGCTCATACACTTTAAAGTTTTAAAAAGAACCTTCCACATCCCCACCCTGCAAAGCAGGTAGTACAAGGATTCTGACCTCTTTTACAGAGGAGGGAGCTGAGACTCAAGAATGCAGAGACTTAGCCAACATTAACAGTAACAGCCAGAATTTGAATTTAGGTCCCCCACCTCCCACATTCAGCTCCCTTTTCACTGCACCGGTGATACAATCTTGATGGTCTTCCCTCCAGCTTGGCATGTTTCTGGAGTAGTGTTCAGGCATTGAGGGCAGCCTGGCAAGGTGTTAAGGCACTTGCAATTTCTCTAGTGTCAGGGCACCAGAGAAATCTCTTACTCTGCCAGTGTTGGCTCCTAGACAAAGAAGTGATAAAGAAGGCACTCATCTGCCATGGTACCAAGAGTTCCCTGAATTGGCTTTGTAAGTTGTATGTCTGAAATCACTTGTGAGTCTAGTGCAAAAAAAAAATCCTATTTTGCGTTTGAGACACTGAATTCACAGTAGTAGATGAGCACACCCGACTTCCCAGACTCCATGTGCTTTGTCTTTGCCAGGATGCTCCAGTTCTTTTCTCCTAAAGGTGAAAGGGCCAGAAATCAGAGGTCTTTCAGTATAGGGCCCTAATTCTTGAATGACCTGCATATTTTTGGCTCCTCTGTGACACCTGGACTTGGATTGCAGTTCAGGGTTAGGGAGGCAAGAGGGAAGGTCTGCATTTTTAAAGGGCTCAAGGTATTGCATTACCTTGTGAGAAGGGTGGGGATAGAGATGGTGGTACATTAAGCCTCCTAATTGGTGAGTTTGGGAATTGTTATCCTGAACAGTTTATGAAATATCACTGAAATGCACAACCTCACACACACTGGATGTTTAAAGCTGTCTCATCACATCTGAGCAAGGTGTAACCTCCACTTTTCTTTGTTTTGTTCAAGCCTGGGACCATTGAACAGGCTGTGGAGGAGATCCGTTTAGTGGTCCTACCCACGGAGGATGGAGAGGTGCAGGGTGTGTGGCTCCTGACCGAGTAAGTGTATCTTTGAGAAGGGTTGCCCTCCTGAGGGTCAGATTATTGATTCTCTCTACCCTGTTGCTTTCACATGCTTCCCATGATGAAATCGGCTCCTTAGAAGGCAAATGTCAGGTGTTAGTAGTGGTGAAGACTTGGGCAGAGCAGGTGCATGGGAGGACAGTTTAGTGGTTCTTTCCCACCTAGTGAGGAGCATCTGTCTCCACTAGCTTAGAAACTCCTCAAAGATGGAAGCTTGTGTGGAAGACACTGGCCTGAGTGTCCCCTGGAGCTGTTACCCAACACTCCCTGTGAGGGAGGAGTCTTTGTCACCTTATTCTTAGTAGTACTGCACCCTCCCCAACCCCACCCTCCAGGCGATTCTGTTGGCCTTGTTGAACAGCTAACCTAATGCCATTTCTTCATTCATTTGGGGTGGTAAGGGTTACAAAACTTGATTCATTTTCTCTGCCTCACCAGGGTTGACCATTGGAACAATGAAAAGGAGCGGCTGGTTCTCATCACAGACCAATCCCTATTGATCTGTAAATATGACTTCATTAATCTACAGTGCCAGCAGGTGGTTAAAATATCATTAAATGCAATTGATACCATTTCTTATGGAGAGTTTGAGTTTCCTCCTAAATCACTGAATAAGTAAGTTCAATTTATGGCATTCAGTAGCATAGACTTAAGAGCAGAGATTCTTATTCCAGGCTGGCTGTTACATATTTGGTGGGGTGTGGGGTTTGTTTCTTTTTCTTAATGTATTTTGATAACTACATTTCAATATAATTGCAATCCTTTTGTGTGTGTAAAATCATGATTTTGGGGAGGGAGCCTATAGACTTCTCTCTGAGGGCTGCAGCACACAAAAAAAGCTTAACCTTCAGTCGAAAAGGCTGGAACCTGTGCTTTAGAGATAAAATAGCCCAACCCTCTGTTTAACAGCATCAGCAGACAGACATATCACATTATAACTGCTGTAAAGGAAATAGCCTTAGAAGGAATTCAGAAGTAGAATTATTAGTTACAAGTGACTTGAATTACTGTAGGGCTCTGAAGAAGGGTTTTCATAACTACAGATTTTTAAATTTATGTCATAGCATTTGTACTTAAAATTTTTTCCACTGAATCCTATTCAAAGTGAGAGGCAAATTTGACTACGCAGAATGCAAATGGCACTTTCTTATGGCATACATGACCACATGAGAATATTTGATAATTGTTTGGGGAAGAAAACTACTTAGGTAATCTGACCTCCGATGAGAAGCCAGATAAATATTTACATGTAACGGTGAGGAAGGTAGCTTTAGAGAAACTCACTCTGTTAAAAGAGGCCATTAGCCTGAAATTAAAGGGACTTTTGGGTTTAGAGGGTTTGCCTTAGCAATAGTCACTTGAAAAATTATTTGAAATAGAAACAAGTTACTTTTAGACCATGAAGTACATTAAAAAGGGATTGTGAAATAAATTATAGTTTAGGGCTCTAGTAAATTGATTTTGATGCAATAAAAGGGGGAGTTCACTTAAAATGTGGGTCTTTTTTCCCTGTCATGGCTTTGTCATTATTAACTGGGATGCTCTGAAAAGTGCATTTGAGTCCTGCTGTGTGGTATGTGACTGATCTCTTCCAATTTCAGGCGAGAAGGTTTTGGGATTCGTATTCAGTGGGATAAGCAAAGCCGCCCCTCCTTCCTAAACAGATGGAATCCCTGGTCCACAAATCTGCCTTATGCCACTTTTATAGAGCATCCAATGGCAGATGCTGATGAGAAGATTGCATCTCTGTGCCAAGTAAGGGGGGAAAATTCCTACTGTGTTCCGTCACTTCTTGCCATACTCCTGGGAAAAGGTCTTTAGAAATGGAAATAATTTGTTTCTAGGCTAATGCTAGAAAGTGTTATGAGTATTAACCCCTAAAACTCAGCAACACCAAGGATCCTCAAGCGGTTACACAGCTAAATTTAAGTTTAGTTAAGATGTGGTGGTCAGGAGCCTAACTAGAATTTGTAGTTGATCGTACTCCCTGGTGAAAGGGTTTGGGGAAGGATTGTTCATGAAGAACTCAAACTGGCTGGGATTCATCCATTAGACCTTTCCCTCATCAGATTCATCTCCAGCTCATTTCCTTCCAACTCTTGGGAAGTAGTTTGTCTTTTGACTTTGTTTGGAGACTAACTGCTTTCTTCTTTTCTTTAAAGTTGGAAAGCTTCAAGGCTCTATTAATTCAAGCCGTCAAGAAGGCCCAAAAGGAATTCCCTTTACCAGGCCGAGCCAATGGCGTGCTTGTCTTGGAGCGTCCTCTTCTCATTGAGACCTACGTGGGGCTCATGTCCTTCATCAACAACGAGGCCAAGCTGGGCTACTCTATGTCAAGAGGCAAAATCGGCTTCTAAACTTCTACATTTCACAATCTACTTGCTATAGAAGTTGTCTTTTGGGTGTTGTGACTGTAAAGGAAATTACCTGCTGAAAGGTAGATGGAGGACCCAGAGTATGCTTGTAGGTAAAAGGATATGTAATAGTTGCTCACTTCTAGGGTTGTGAATAGTAAAGGAATTACAGACTTCAGATATTGGATACTCGGCAACAATACAAGCTATACACAAAGGGCAAATTGAATCCAGTTGTCAGTTGTATTAGCTAGTATTTTATTTTCCAATTACTTCTAGAGCTTTTTCTTGAGTGTGATTTTGCTTCTTTTTGACATTTTCCAATGCAGCCACTCTAACATGATTATAAAAATTCAGAATGACTCCATTTAGAATGTAACGCGATGTTAATCATATACAAGGAGAGGTACCTGATGTCTAGTGCCTGTAGCTACAAACGTTTACACTTCGTGTCAGTTTTAATATTTTTTTAAAGAAAAAAAGCTTCACCTTTTTTCCTTTTTAAGAAGCCAAATGCAAAAGTAGCCAACAGTCTGGTCCACTTTAGCAGGACTGAGTCTTTGCCTTTGTTAGCTACTGTTATAGATGACAGTAGGTGTTTTGTAAATATAAGTTTGGTCTGAAGTCAAACTTTTTCTAGAATGAATCTAAATTGTGTTAATATTTATGCTACCATATACAGGCCCAAAGAGGTTTATGAGGGGAAAAAAATCCCTTTAAGACAATTTAACTGGTTTTATTAGACAGTCACCTTGATAATTCTTTGCACATGGTTTTATTAACATATACACTAAGTTTTTTATTGCCATATGAGTATATAAAAGGGAATCGATTCGCTTTGCTCTTCGAGTACTGCACTTTTTAAAGGCCTCCTGTTAGACTAGCACCAAGCAACTAATGTCTAATATGGTTATCCATGTGTGTAGGTAGGTCAGAATACTGCACTCACTTTATCCCAGCTTTTGTGTCCCGGTGTGAATAATATAGTTGAAGATGATAGCCTTTTACAAATCCATTATACAAATCGAATTGTTGCTAGACTTAGAAGAATAAGGATCCTGTATGCCACAAAATACAACATAATTGTTTATAAACTTTCCATGCTGTCTGACCAGCCTCTTGGTTGGTATGGGTGTGGGTGGGTGGGTGTGTGTGTGTGTGTGTGTGTGTGTGTGTGTGTGTGTGTGTGTGTGTGTGTGTGTGTGTGTGAACCCTTCGTTTTTAAACCTCAGAGTTCATTGTTAGTTTGTCAGATGACTGGCATGTGTATCTGGATTGCAACATATTGCATGTCCACAATAGACTGTTTGAAAAAATACCTGCGTGCCTAATTTTTGTTTCTGATCTTTTTGTAAAGACAAGACAACTTTACCAGCATCGTGCCTTTTCCAGCTTTGGGAAAATATTGAAGTGATTCACTTTAAATTGATACAACAAAAGACACATTTCCCCCACCCTGACCAGGAAGTAAATATATGTGTCCGATAATAGTTTAAGGGGTTGTAATTTAACAGAATGTCTATATACTTAAACTCAGAACCTTAGCCACCTGATGTTTTCCTCTGAAGAGAGGGAAAACATACCAGCTCTGGCAGAGGAAGATGATCTTTAGAACACAGTCATCTGGGCACTGGGGCATAGCACCAAGATTACCAAATGGTTTGCAGTAAAGTTTTTTACGTACAGCGGGGCTCCTGTAGCAACGAATAAGTAACCTCTCCAGTTTTTGAACAAGATAAAATGTTGGTTGTTTGACAGGCTATTCCTGATGCCTAAGGGCTGATTCTAGGATATAGTTTGTGTCAGACTTTTCTGAAACAGGCTTAGATTGGCAGCACCTCTCACAAGAGTAATGACATCTCTGAGGGAACAGTTGGTGGTTATAAAAAAAAGAGAATAAGGGTGGGAAAGGTTCTAAGAGCTGGTGTGTAATCCTATCAGCCTGTTTTCTTGACAGTGGTATCCCAGAAACCATGTCATATATGCCCTAAGTCTAAATGGAAACAAGATACTTTACATTGCTTTGTGAACTTTTCCAGTCTTTATTATAACTTTAAAAATTTAGTTTTTCTATGTGACATATGTACAAAGATACTTTACTATAGAAAAATATTTAAAATCAAGGCGTTACTTAAGTCACCCAAAGATGATTCCTACCTTCATCAAAACAAATGTGTATTGGATTTCTGACACAGCAGCATTTATTCACTCTAACTGTAGATATCAAGGAAGTCCTTGAACTTTTTGACTGTAATTATTTAACTCCTTCATTTTCCAAGTAACATAAACATAGCTGATCTTTGCTCAGGAGGGCCATCAAGTCCCCGCTTCGGTGCCAACAGAGAGAAAGTATCTGAAAATCACCTGGGGAAAATAAAAAAAAAAATTCCAAAATATTCACAGCAGTAAGTCAATTTTATACCCACTCTTGATTACCAGAAGGAATTATCCGTTTATGACGCAGCTTTCTACACTGAGTTCCACTCACCTTCTGCTGGTACCTGCACTGACACACAGCCTGCTGGGGACCACAGGTACACCTGGCTTCTTCCAGTGCACACAGCCAGCCGGGCTTGCTGGGGATCCCATTGAAATGAACGAACAGCTGACAGATGCTCTAACACCACAAATAATTTCAACTTTTGTATGTCCCAGATCCAAACACCGTTGGGAATATTATCTAGTGGAAAGAGGAAATTATACACTTACACACATGGTAAGACCATGTTCATTCCATATCATTTCTGCTTAGTCCAACTCTTTAAATGTCCCTGCAGAATTAGAAGGTTATGTGGTCACTCAACCATCTTTTCTCAGTTGTAGCCCCAGGGGCTGTAATTTGCCTCAAGATAATATGTAATACTAAAATTGGTTTATGACTCTATTACCATGTTTCCTGGACCAATTCCTCCCTGTTCTCCATCATGTTTTACCCCCAAATGAGTAGTTAACAAATGAAGTGAAAACACCTAAGCCTACCTGAATTCGTTTTTAAGATTGTCACTATTCTTGGTGAATTACACAATTAACCTTTTGCCTTGGTGGGCAGTAATGGCTGCTCTTTCTCTGCAGGAATAATGGATGGGAAAAACACCAGAAGAGAACATTCTCCTTGGTATTGTGAGAAGGTTCATACATGGTAAAAGATAATACAGGGCACAGGATACTGACCATTTCTTGTTGCCAGGAAGCAATTGTCTGGACTAAACGCTAAGACTCCTACACCAATTTTAGGATTTGGTCGATCAGTAACGGGTTTCAGTGTCTGTAAAGAAACTGGAGATGAGACCACCTCATCTAGAAGAGCAAAAAAAAAACACATTAAGTGGAAATAATTTAACTGGGTCATGCAAACATCTAAACAATGTCTATCTTTCGTCTAAAACCTGGGTAACAGTGCTAAATAGAAAAGGGGAGGGAATAGTCAAAGAGTTTTTAAGTTTTTACTCTGATAATCTCTTTAAAAGAAATGTATCTCTTTTGGCCCCCATCAGAAAGTTGTTCAGAAAAGTAATTGAAGAGAGAAAAAATGGGATCCAAATTCTATGGAAATGGATGTTTCCTTTGAACCACTGCACTTAAAACGTGTAGCTCCAGTAACATCTGTACAGAAGTGTATGTTTTTCTCCTCAAACAACAGGTTCTAGGGAACCTCAGCTTCCAGCAGTTACTAACGACCAGACAATGCTAGCTATGCTAACTATAGCAGTTAACCTGATAAATCTTTTAGGGAAAGCTGGTTACATGCTTGAAAGAAAACATCACAACCAAGTCAAACAGTACAGTCATCACCAAATACCTTCTGTTTTCCTTCCCTACCCTTCTATGTCTTAGTCCCCATTTCATCTTCAAGCTAAAAGAAGGGAACTTGTGAATTGTCAAGCTGGATCATGTTATTGAAGAGAACATGAGAGGTCAATGAAATGAAATGACTTGCCCTCCAGATACGGCACAGCCCCTTCACTCACCCACACTCCTCCCCGTACCTTCCACTGTTTCACATCATCTGTCATATTGAGAGATTATTCATTTAGCAAGATAAAAACTGCTTTTCTGTTCAACGACATGATCCAGCTAAATAATTCAAAAGGTCTATTTATAGCTAGAAGAATGGGCAAACAAAAAAATGATCCTCTATAAAGATCTATTCTAACGACATGGGCATTCAAGGCGTAAACACAGAAGAGAATGACTCCAAAACATCTCCAGGTTATTATCTCTCGAAGGAAGAACAGCTTGAGCACAAACTCACTACAATTCCTAGAAGCATGACATCACAAAAGACGAACTGCCCAGGTCTCTTAGAACCAAAGGACAAAGCAAAAATACAAAGAAAACACCAGCTATCTCCTGAAAGAAACCTCAAAATTAAAAAAAAATTAACCCTTAATTCCCTGTCAAAATCCAGAGCTTCTGGGTCAAAGCAGTCAAAAGTAGGGAAAAAGAAAGGGGTGGAGAAAATTACATCAAAACCAGAACAGTGGTGCTCAGCACACTCATTTCTGACCTGACACTGATCAATGCAATGGACCAACCACGACTCCAGGTGATGAAATCAGGGTGCAGACCAGTGTGTGTGCATTTGGGCATGGCCAAAACATTTTGGATACGTGGGGCTTTACTTTATTATAAATATTGGTTACAAAGGTACAAAGTGGATATAGAGGAGCTGGAGGGAGAAAAGGTGGATTTTCATTAATTAAATAACTTAAAAGTGTAGGCTAAATGCAGCTATGATTAAGGAGGGAAGAAATGAACTGGAAAAAAATCTTTGCTGCAAGTTTATCTGATAAAGGGTTCATTTTCAAGATATAGAAAGAACTGATTCCAATTTAAGAATGAGTCATTTTCCTATTGATTAACAGTAAAAGGATATGAACAGGCAGTTTTCAAAGGAAGAAATCCAACCCATCATTAGCCATATGAAAAACTGTTTCAAATCAACTAATAATTAGAAAAATTCAAATTCCAACTCGAACTTCATTCCTCACACCCATCAGATTGGTAAAGTTGACAAAAAAGAAAAATGACTAATGGAGGGGCTGCCAGGGGAGGAAAAAGGACACATAAATGAAATTTTGGTAGAGCTATGAATTTGCCCAGCCAATTCTGGAGAGTGATTTGGAACAATGTCTTCAAATTTTCTAAACTGTGAATGTCTTTTAACAAAGGTTATTATTTTCTAGGTCCCAAGAGATTAAAACAAAATGAAGCCATAAATGTATGAGTATATTATAGCAACTTTTTTCTGATGACAAAGAACTGGAACCTAAGAAGGTATTTCCCAACTGCAGAAGAGTTTAAGAAATTATGTTAAATGAATATAACAGTGTCACTGTGCCATGAAAAATGAGGAAAGGGATAGTTTCGGAGATACTAAGAAGACGTGTAGAAGTTGCACAGGGTAAAAGGAGCAGAACCTGGAGAATGATTTATGTAACAACAACACTGGAGAGTGTTGGTCAACTAATGAAATAATGAATTCTGATCCATGCAATGGCAAACCATGACTGCAGAGCCCCGATGACAAAGCAGGCTCTCTAATCTGGCAGAGAGGAAACAGACTCATGGTGCAGATAGACACACATGTTTTTACATAGCCAATATGGGAATTTGTTTTACTGAAGTCTGCATATTTCTTACAAGACTTTTTTGGTGGAGGAAGAGATGAAGAAAAAAAATAAATGCTTGTTAACTGACAAAAAAAAGAATGTAAAAAAAAAAAAGGAACATTCCTCCCTTTGCTTCTTACATTTACTCTCTGTGCTGAAAAGTGAACTGGCTGCTGCTTTGGTTGGTGGGAATGGAAGATTCTCCATTTCTAAATTTTGAGACTTCTCTGTTTCCTTATATACAACCTGAAAGAACAAACACCAAAATTTATGACAAAGACAGTGAAACTTGAGATAATTATGTGAAAGCCTTGTAAAGTGGAAAGCATACAACTGGTAGGAAAAATTATTACTGTTGACAGAAAATTGAAGAAGTGAATCTTACTAGTATAAAAACAGTTCAAATAATATAAGAATCCTCTCTTATGGGAGAGCTTTTCGGATTTCTACTTGGCTATTTCAACAGTGTCAGGAATGGGGCAAATCATTATAGGAAGTAGGATAATGTGTTTTTTTCCTAAGTTTTAACACTTTTAAAAACTGGGTTCTATATAGTTTATAAGTCTTAAAATAGCCTAAAAAAATAAGGTCAAGAATAAAAGGAAAATGAATTATAAGCCAACAAATAAGACCTAACCCTCAAGATGAAAGACTATACAGGAGGAAGACACAGTTGCCTCCAAGACAGGTGTGAGGTACCAAGAGCAGTGAAGCTCAATGTTATCAATGCCTTTTGTGTAAAATATCAAGATATAATCTTGGGAATTTATATATACTTGGAAGAGGGGCATGTTGTACTCTGTGGAGTGATAATACACACAGGCCAGAAGGTTATCTATCTAGTACCTTCTAAACAGGTCTTCGTTCAACTCATTTGAAACACCAAAGATTCTAAGGATTGGGAGAAGAGGGTTAGGAAGCCAGACACTAGGATAAGCCTGTCTACGTTCCTTCTCATAACCTGTTGCTAAACTAATTCAAGTATTTTGTCTCAGATGTTGCTAATAATCTAATTCCTGCTTGATCTGCTTGAAGAATAACTGATAAAATTGTGTATTTATTCTACTCTATCATCATCTTTTGAAGAAAGGAATTTCACCCCTTGCCAAAGACAGGGAAGGGGCTTGCTAATCAAAACCCCAAAGTTGTACAAATTCAGGGTTCTATTAAAACTAAAATTATAGGGGCAGCTAGGTGGCCTAGTGGATAGAGCACCAGCCCTGGCGCCAGGAGGATCTGAGTTCAAATCTGACCCCACTTATGAGCTGTGTGACCCTGGGCAAGTCACTTAACCCTGATTACCTCCAAAAAATCAAAAGATTAAAAAAAATCTAAAATTTTAAATGAAACGTTTACATGGAACATCATTCAGAGGTCAGCATTGTTGCTGTCACACTAGTGGTCACAGAGTAGCTGCAGCTTCCTCTTTTCTAATGTGCTTTCAAAGGTGAGAAATTGGTCTTGGATTAAGAACTGGAGGGGACAGAGATTCGATCCAAGTCCAACAAGGTCTGAAACTTGCAATTTGACAGATAAAACCAACTCACATACCCTGATGTGATTCAACCCATCCCTGTCTTTACCAAATTAAGAGGTAAACCAACAAACGCTATTTAAAAATAAAAATGATCCACACCGGTGTAAGCAGTAATTTTATTACCTTCCATAGTCCTATGTGTAACAAGGAAGGAATTCCATGTTTTTAAAGGTTATGCCAGTAGAGCAAAAGCTCTGGTAGATTTTACCAAGCCTACCAAGAGGGAAATATACTCAAAGGCCTCTGCGTCTGTCACCTGTGGCCCAGCAGATACAGAAAGGCTCTCACCTTTTAAAAGCGTATTCAGTAGGTGATACGTTTCTCCAATCATGGCTACTTATATTAAAAAAAAAAATGGCAGGATTTCCATCTTCATTGTTGGCACTAAAATCACTAAAATCAAAGACCACTGTAATTTTCAATAGCAGCATAAACCCCAGACTTACTATCTTGGGGTTATTAATGGTTGCAGTATGTCCAAACTCTGTAATCATCTTCCAAGTTACATGGTTAAGAATCCGCACCTGTTTAAAGAAACACAGTCAGAGTTGCTATCATGCTTTGAACAAATGCACATGACCAGTTCTCAAAGCGTCACATGCACATGTTTCCTACCTTTTCATCGTAGCTTCCAATGGCCAGAAACTGGCTGCTAGGGCTCCAGGCTATAGCCTTGATACCTAGTGACCATTCATATGCACAGTATGTTGACAACAACCGGCCATCCAAGGAATACAGCAGAATTTTATACTGTAAATAAGACAATTAGATTCTTAAGTTAAGCTTTAAGAATTTTAGAACCCTTCAGATAAGATATTTCAGACTACTACACATGTCATAAAGCTGTAATACTAACAGCTGAGATGTACACGGTACTTTGTACTGCTTCTTACAAAGACTTTAACTTGAGTCTCATAACAGCTCTGAGAGGGAGGTCCAGCTGTTACTAATATCCCTGTTGTACAGATGAGGAAGCTGAGGCTCAGAACCACAGTGACTCATCCACGGTCACAGTCAGCAAATGTCAGGGACAGAGATTCGATCCATGTCCAACAGTCACATTCCCTATGTCAGTAATTAACAAGTAAAGCATGTCAGGCATTTACTTTCTTTCCAGTGTGACAGAGAAGAAAAAGTGTACTGATTATCCACTTCAGCACTATTCTAAGGCTTCATTTTGATATGATGGTGACATGACAACTATGCCAGAGACACACCCTGACAGTTCCTGCTAAGCCAAATCTCCTATAGCCCTGGGGAAGGTCTGCATAAAAACAGCAAGTTAAACAGCTGCAGTAAGACCCCTTAAAATTAAGTATTTTCTTCATACCTCCAAACAACTGTCCCAAGCTGCCAACACACATCCATTTGGAGCCCACTCAATCCCAGCAAGATCTTGGGTATCTGTGTCAAAATGCTTCAAAAGAGAAGAACATGAAAGAGCATAGATTTTAGACCCCAAATGATATACAATATGAACGTTCATTCAAACTTAAACAGGAAAACAGATCATGGGCTCATACATTTAGCGCTATTAGGAGGTCACTGACTTCAAGCCCTTCATTGTAAAGATGAGAAGCTTGGGACCCACAGGTTAAATGACTTGCTGAGGGTCACAGAGGCAGGATCTGAAGCTTTGGAGTCCAGAGTTCTAGCCACTTGTCACACTGATAATTTTTTCCTACTATCCTAAACATAGCTTCCAGGAGTAAATAACTCTTCCCTACACTTTAAACCACTTTACTGATGCCTACTGCTCTTACAGTAATTTCTTGATATCTGTACTCAACCCACTCGTAACCCTCTAGATACTGCCCTAGGGGGTCACCCAATTCTTTGCCAGTTTCATTATGCTTTCCAAAACAGTCAAGCATTCTTCCTAGTTCCATTCTTGTGGCCATTTTTCTGTCTAGCGTCCTTGTGGTTTTGCTCGCTTCCTTCAGGACTGGTTCATCTCAATGTTACCACATCTCTGTCTGTTCTTCATATGAAACTTCTGTCTGCTAAGATTTCCTACCCCATTCCTCCAGAGGCAGTCAGGGTGGAGTGGTCAGGGAGCCCCGAGTTCTCAAGTCCCCTCCTGACACACAAAGGCTCTGTTATTCAGAAGCTCTCTATATCAGTGGAATCACTAGACCTAGGCCCTCACCTGACATTCACATACCTCCCACTGTTTCCAAGTTTCTGCAAAGGTACCCATTGAACACTTATTGGTCTTTTTGAGATATATGACCAGTGGTGGTATAACAGTGTCAAAGTACATCTCAGCAACTGAGTCCCTTTCCTTCCCTAATTCTAAATTGTTTTACAGAGCTTTTGGAAAACAAATAGCTCCAGAAATGCAAATTAAAACAACTTTGAAGTCTGTCTCACATCTATCAGATTGGCAAAAATGACAGAAGGGGAAAATGACAAATGTTGGAGGAGACATGGAAAAATTGGGATGAATTTACTACTGGTAGGGGCAGCCAGGTGGTGCAGTGGATAGAGCACCAGCCCTGGAGTCAGAAGGACCTGAGTTCAAATCCAGCCTCAGACACTTGTTACTTACTAGCTGTGTGACCTTAGTCAAGTCACTTAACCCCAACTGCCTTGCCCCCACAAAAAAATACTGTTGATGGAATTGCTCTAATCCAATCATTTTTTAGAACAATTTGGAATTATGTCCAAAGAGTTCTAAAATTGTGTATACCCTCTGACAAGGTGATCACGGTAAAAAGGAAAAGAGCCTACATGTTCTAAAATACTTATAGCAGCTCTTTTTGTAGTGGCAAAGAAGTGGAAATTGAAGTGGATGCCCATCAACAGGGAATGGCTGAATAAGGTGGCATAGGAAAAGGAGGTTGATTTTAGAAAAACGCAGAAAAATTTGCATGAAATGATACAGAGTGAAACAAGCAGAACCAAGAGAACATTGTATATAGTAAAAGCAACACTGTCTGAAGTGTTATGTGAATGATTAAGCTATTCTGAGTGATAGTGAAAGGACCTATGAAGGAAGATACCATCCATCTCCAGAGACTCATATATGTGTGTATTGTGTGGTTTCACACATATATGTGACAGATTTTGGCCTTCTTTATTTCAGGGTTGGCAGGAAGAGGGGGAGACAGTTTGAAACTCAAAATGTAACAATAGCAAAAACCCCAAACAAAAACTAATAGCTCCAATAATACTGTCTTCTCCATAGCCTCTCCAAGTCAGTTCCCATTTTTTTTGTCATCTCTGTCAATTTTGTGAAGTAAAACCTCAGAGATGTTTTAATTCTCCTATAGTTATTAATTTGGATCACATATTCACATGGTCATATATAGTTTACAATTCTGTATTTGACCTCGTATAAAGGGGAACGGCTCATGGTCTTATACATATATATTGCCCTCTTTATCTTGGATAGCAGACTTTTCTCAATGATGCTGGACACGTTGCTTTATCCATTTTCTTCTTTCCTAATTCTGGGTTGTGCAAAGAAAGGCTTTTTAACTTTATATAATCCAAATTATTTCTCTTATCTTTTATACTTACCTCTAGGCTTTGTTTGGTTAAGAATTCTCTACCCACACTAGCCATGAAAGGTAATTCCTCCTGATGGCCTTTATTTTTCAATGATGTGACCTTTTATAATAGGTTGCCTATCCGTTAGGTGACTACTGCAGTGATTGTGTGAAATGTTCCAGTTCCTGTCAAACAGGGAGTTCTTTCCCCAATACTTTACACTCTTGATTTAACACTTTATCAAACACTGAACAACAGCTGCTTCTGGTTATTGCACATCTGGTCTACTTCACTGATCTATATTGCCAATTTAATTACTAAATTAAATCAGTGATTATTGTTTTATAATATAGATTGAGGTCTAGTATTCAATGCTCATTTATTTTTCATTATTTACTCCAAATGATTTTATTATTATTTTGTCTACTCCTATAAAGTATCACTGTGATAATCTGTTATAGCGCTAGCTCTATAATTTATTTTAGATAGTAACATCATTTTTATGTTAGCACAACCCAACCATGAATTGAATGTCTAATTAAGTTCTTTTTATTTCAGGAAGACAGTCTGTAGTTATGTAAGTGCTACGTACATCTTAAAAGATTAACTCTGAGATTTTTTATACATTTCAAAAGCTATTTTGAATGGAATTTCTTATTTTCTCCTGGTTTTTTATATTGTAAAAAAAAATGCTGATGATTTTTAAGATTTTGTATCCTGAAAATTTAATGAAGCTATTAATCATTTCAGTTAGTTTCTTGGATGATTCTCTAGAATTTTCTAGGTAAACTATGGTGCTGTCTACAAACGGACAATTTTGTTTTCCTTCCTTTGATGTTAAAACCTTTAATTTCATTCTTCTGTTTTATTGATATAGCTAAAATATTTTAGATAAAGCTAAAATAATAGTGGGGGAAAAGAAACACCCTTACTCGACCCTTTTGTACTGGAAAGGCTTCCAGGGTTTCTTTATAGCGAAGAATATTAGCTCTTCGCTTTAGATATATTCTTTTGGTCATTTTAAAAAAGGGATCTTTCTATGCCTATGATTTTTAGAGTTTTAATATAATAGAGAACTGTATTTTTTCTTTTTAAATAACACTTTATTTTTCCTAATTACATGTAAAAACAATTTTTAGCATTCATATTTTAAATTCTGAGTTCCAAATTCTCTTTCTCTCTCTTTCCTCTTCTCTCCCTGAAATGGTAATTTTTTTCTTCTGGTACTTCTCTTTCTTTTTTTATTATTATTTTTTTCCACTTAGTAGCATATTATTTTTCCAATTACATATAAAGATAGTTTTCAACATTCATTTTTTTTGAGATTTTGAGTTCCAAATTTTTCTCCCTTCCCTCTTTCCTCTCCAAGACAGCAAGCAAACTGAAATAGGTTTTATGTCCAATGATGTTAAACATATTTCCACATTAGCCATGTTGGGAAAGAAGAATCAGAACAAAAGGAAAAAAACCAAAAAAGTGAAAATAATATATTTCTCTCTGCGTTCAGATTCCACATTTCTCTCTCTGGATGTGGACAGCGTTCTCCATCATGAGTCTTTTGTACTGCTGAGAAGAGCTGATGGTCACAGCTGACCATTGCACCATGTTGCTTTTACTGTGTAATGCTCTCCTGGTTCGCTCATTTCATTCAGCATCAAGAACTGTATTTTTTTCAAAGGCTTTTTCCTCATATAGTTAAATAATCATGTGGATTTTGTTGTTTATATAATTATGTATGCTAGTCATTTTCCTAATATTAAATCATCTTTGAAATCCTGGTATAAATTCAGTTTGGTCATAGTGAATTATTTTCTGGCTATACTATTCTAATTTCCTTGATAGAGTTTTACTTAACGTTTTTAATGTCAGTATTCATTAGCAAAATTGTTCTTTATTTTTCATCTGATTCACCTCTGCTTGCTTTGGGTATCAATACTATATCTGTCTCAAAATTAATGCTTAACTGTGGAAGATCACAACGTTAGCAAAGAGTTAATACTATTAAGTTTGATCCTATGTTTAATTTGCTGTAGTAAACTACCTATCTACAGGCCTAAGCATAAACTGTAAGAGAGCAGCAGTGCTATTAATAACTTATATACTAATTAGAAAAAGTAGAATCATTCTATACTGAAAATTCACTACCTCTTCTACTGACTAACGTACACTTTATAATCAAGTAGAATTTACCAATATGTGGCAGGGCGACAGTCTGAGTTAAAAAATAGTCCCTAACTTCTAGCAATGTAAAATAACCACATCTAGTATAAATCCATCCTAGTGGCATAAGAAATACACCTCCAAAAAGTACTTTTAGTAGTAACCGGAAATGTCTCACCCTCAGAAGCTGCCAGTCACTACACACAAAGAGGCTAATATAATCTTTGCAGTCACGCCTTTCTGCCAATGCCATGTAGCGGCCATCCTTTGTAAAGCTTATTCCTATCAGAAAGATTAAAATTTAGTGAATTTAGGAGGAAGAGACATAAAATAGAAGAAAAATTTTCTGCAAAGAAGGAAAGGAATAAAATAGGGCAAAGGAGGGTAAAGTAACAAACAAAAATTTCTTAGATAGGTTAACATACAGTACTTTTTAACCAGACCTGTGATCTCATTTGTATAGGCTATACCTGGTGAAGAATTTCCTCTACCAATCTAGATCAGCACCTTCTCTGAAGTGACCTACAGTCACTGAAAAGTACATTGACCTCCTCAGGGCGACACAGCCAGAAAATGCTAGGGTGAATCTGAAAGTCAGGCCTTCCTGACTTGGAGGTTCACTCTCTGTCTACAACATGCTATCCTTCTGACCATACATGGATTTCCAAATGTCAAAGAATTATAGTAATATAAATTACATACCATACAGTTTCAGTATTAAATGCAATCTTTATTAAATGACTCAAAAATACTTCAGTATCTTCTTGTACTTCATCAATTATTACTACACTATTGATGTTCAGAAAAAGTCAGAAATATTGATAGAATATCATCTAAAATAACTTACTGCATGTCATTACCATTTTGGAACCAACTTATTTGAAGGAAACTTAAGCTAGTATGTTGGACAAAATTATACCACCTCCTTCTCTCTCATCTTAAAAAGTCTAAGGCTTCTTGTGTTAGAAATCATTAAAATAATTTCCATTCTTTAATATTTAATTAATTTAAACAAATGTCTATTAAGTACCTACTTCATAATCTGCCAGGCATTTTGCTGAGGATGTAAAAATAAAAGCAAAAACAAAAATGAAATCACTCATGCCCTCAGGGAACTTATGTTCTACTGAGAAGAAATAACATGCACACAGATATAGAAAATATATAATCAAAATCATTTCCAAGAGGTAAGATCTTAGCAACTGGAGGACAGAGACAGATGAAGATCTGAGAGTCATTTGCATAGAGATGACAGCTGAACCCATGGGTTTTTATGAAAACTTCATGTGAGACATCATACGGAGGGCAGAGAGGCTGAAGATTGAGCAGAGTGGACCGAGCCATGATAAGGGAGGACAGGAACCAAGTCAACAAAGCCTAGGAGGACTTGTAGGAACTGATAGAGAGTGAGGTAATGAGAACCAGGAGAACAGCAACGGCAGCACTGGAGAGCAAAACACATGTAAACAATGTGGTGCCCAGTCAGGACTCCAGAAGACTGAGGATGGACCACATTTTCCACAAGAGATGCAGGAGATATCAATTTCTGGATACAGTCATTGTACGGCTTTGTTTTGCTTCACTATACTTACTGGTTACAAGATGGATAGTTTCTGTAGGGGTTAACATACAAGCTGAGGTTTGAAGGAAGTTAAGGAGTCTACAAGGTAGAAATGAGGACAAAGTACATTCTAAAGAGAGTATACAGCTTGTGGTAAAGACACAGGTAGAATGTTGTAGATAACACTAAACAGAAAAATTGAGCTAGAATATGGAATGTATGAGGTCTGGAATCCTTTAACCCAGCAATACTACTCCTAGGCATATTCCTCAAAGAGGTCAAAGACCCAGAGAAAAGATTCCTCTGGCCAAAAAAATTTGAAGCAGCACTTTTTGTGATGGTAATGAACTGTGAATAGTGAGCATATAAGCATCAAGTGGGAATGCCTGAAAAACTCCAGTACATTAATTTAGTGGGTATTATTACATCATGACAAACACTGAATAAGATGGACTCAAAAAACCTGGGAAGACTTGTATGAACTGATAAAAAAGTGAAATGAACAGAACCAGCAGTATAACGTATGTGGTGGCTACAACGCCATAAAGGAAAACAATCTTGAGAGACTTGAGCACTTTGAGTGATGCAGTGATTGATCAGGACTGCAGAAGATTGATAAAGAGATATGCTTTCCACTTCTTGGTAAAGAGAGGGGATGGTGCAGAGGTACATAATGACATAGACTTTCAGACATAGTCTCTACCTTGATTTGTTTGCTTAACTACTTATTACTGACAAGTCCAGAGAAGACAGCGATACCATTAGTGAGTAATGAGAATGATACAAAAAAAAAAGAAATAAAAAGGATTAATAAAACATTCTTAAGGATACACCAAAGAGCATAAAAGGTTTGGAAAATGTTATGGACAAGCAGGGTAATTCTGTTATTATATGTTAAATTTAGTATTTGCTATAAAAACAGCAATGTAAGAAAAGTTCTGCTTCATATAAAATACTCCTCTTTTGTTCTTAGTTTACCAAATTGCTGATTTTAAAAATTAACAGTAATTAATAAACGTGAACATTTAAGTTCATAATAAAAAAGAACATTAAAAAATTTTTTAAAAAAAGGAATGAAAGGAATCAAATCATGGAAGGCTTTAAAAACCAAACAGGGTACCTGTATTTTGTCCTTGAGGGAGGAAGTAATCACTAGAACTTTTGTAAAAAAAAAAAAATGCATTTAATAAGCATGTACATTTCCATACAGAAGGAATGGAAAGTTAACATTGTATATGAAACTGTGAGTTTATCACATAGTTTTTTTTTTTTAATTACACCCTAAACAATGATCCAAGACAATCCCAAAGGAATAATGAAGCACACTATCCACCTCCAGAGAAAGAACTGAAATTGATTGAATATAGACTGAAACATGCTATTTTTTACTTTCTTTTTTACTTTTATTCAAATCTGCTTTTATGAAATGACGTATGGAAATATTTTATATAATTTTTAAGTACATATTAAATTTAACACCAGTATCAACAATACCTCACTTGCACGTCACCTGTCGAACCTCTTACTGCTGACTGCTGTGTATTTTTTTTTTGCATCACTACCACTAATCCTTCTTACTGCCTTCCATAATACTCCCTCCCCAAAAAACTACTTCCTCTTGTGCCAATAAAGAGACAGAAGCAAAACAAAGCCATACAATGACTGCGTCCAAAAAAATGGCATCTTATTGCATCTCTAGTGGGAAACATGATGCATCCTCAGTCTTCTGGGGTCAAGACTGTGCACTGCATTGATCACATGTGTTTTCCTCTCTAATGCTGCAGTTGCTGTTCTGGTTCTTGTCACCTCACCCTACATCAGTTCCTACAAGTCCTCCCAGCCTTTGCTGAATTGGTGTCTTTTCTCCCTTACCATGGTTTGGCCCACCTTGCTCTCTGTCCTCAGTCTCCTTATAATGTCTCATATGAAGATTTCATAAGTACCCACGGGTTAACTGTCATCTCCATGCAAATGACTCTCAGATCTTTACATCCAGCCCTCGTTTTTACCCTGAGCTCCCCTGTGGCATTATCAACTGCCTATAGGAATTTCAAAAGCAGACATCCCACTGGCAGCATCCCAAACTCGACATGGCCTAAACAGCACTCATTATCTTTGCCTCCAAACAATCCCAAACTACACTCTTACTGTTGAGAGCACCACCATCCTCCCAGTTACCAGATTTCAACCATTATCCTTGATTCCTTTCTCCCTCACCTCACACATTCACTCAGTTGCCAAATCTTGTCATTTCTACAGCCTCTTCTCTCCACTCACTCAGCCACCAGGGAGCTCAGACTCATCACCTCTCACTTGGACTACTCCATAGTCTCCTTGCCACCAGTCCTCTCCCCCATTCCAAAACATCATTCACAAGCCACCGTGATGTCATCAAGTGTAGGTTTGACCATGTTATTCAATTATGCAATCATCTCTAACGACTGGCTCCCTATGACCTCCTACAATCAAATATAAACTTTCACAATGTGGCCCCATCCTATCTTTCTATGCTTCTTATGCAATACTCACCCCACCCCCCCATAAGTTCTGTGGACTAGTTATGCTGGATGACTTGCTGTTCCTCGAACTAGATGTATCATTCTCTCTCCATGCCTTTGCACCATCTCTCCCACATGCCTAGAGTGCTTTCCTTAAGGAATTACCTCAAACACCACCTAGATGCAAATGCCCTTCCTATAAGGTTACTTTACACCCTCTGCATGTATTTTGTATACATCTATTTAAGTATACATTATCTCCTTCATTAGGATGTAAGCTCCTTCAAGGCAGGGACTATTTTTGCTTTCTCTTGGTCATTCCAATGTTTGGGACAGTGCCGGGCTCATATTAAGTAATTAATAAATGCTTATTTATTCACTGATTGCATTATATTTATCATCCATAATTTGTTCAGTCATTCTCCAAATGATGGACACCCATTTCTTTCCAGTTCTTTGCTACAACAAAAAATACTGCTATCAATATTTTTGCAGTTCTTTCCCTCTTTACTATCTTTGGGCATATGTTAGTAATGTTTATCATTGGGTCAATGGGTATGTATAATTTAGTGATTTTTAAGGTTAAAGTTCCAAATTGCTCTCCAGGACAGTTGGATCAAGTCATAATTTCACCAATGCGGCACTGATGTGCATATCTTCCCACAACCTTAAGTAACCATTGTCATTCTCCATTTCTGTCATCTGACGAATACGCTGGGAGTCATTTTATTTTGTAATTCTTTTATTAGTAGTAATTTATGGCATTTTTTCATATGGTTGTTTACACTGAGACATGGTCAGATGTGTGATTTAGGAATATCAGTTTGGAAGCTAAGTACAAGATGGCCTTCAGAGGGAAGTGACTAGCTGCAGGGAGACCTATTAGAAAGTTATTGTAAGAGCCCAGGTAGGAGATGAGGGCTGGAACTAGGATGGTGGCTACAGGAGGGAAGAAAAGACAGGGAGCAAGAGATATTGTGGTGGCAGAACTGACAAGATTTGGTAAATGGTCAGCTGTGAGGGGTCTATGAGAGGGAAGTGTAAAGAGAACTCCAAGGTTGTAAACCTGGATTTTGAGATGGATAGCACTGCCCTCAATAGAAGTAAAGAAAGGTTGTGCAGGGGCGTGGTAAAGGGAGATGAAAATGAGCTCCACTTTGGACATGATGAATATAAGATGTTCACGGGACATCCTAGTGGAAATATTTCATATGCAGTTTGCTGATGAAGGGCTGAAATTCCAGAGAAAGAAGGGGGCTGAATATATAGATCAGGAAGTATCTGGATAAACAACTTGCTTCATTACACTCAGATAATATGCCTCACAGTATAGTAATGATAAAGGATCTTAATAATAACCTTTTTATTCAAATACACATAACTTTCCAATCTCTCGTGAAAACATAAAAGTAATTATTTTTGACTACTAAAAGAAAAACAATGAATAACATGGATAATTTAGCATGTCAGAAAACTATGACTGCCTTTTGCTGATTCAAGAGCGGTACACCTAGCTCATTTTTAGAGTTTGGATTAAATGAAGCTGGTGGTGTGTTATACATTTACGCAAATAAACTAGTGAATAACTAATTCCCATAGCCCTTTCCTCCTAAGGACTCAAAGACTCATGTCAAGGACAATGGCCAGATCAATCACCCTCCCAAATATCTGCTGTCAGTCCTCCAGGGCCTCAGGCTCATCTAGTGACTGATGGCCAGCCCCCAAACATGCTGGATCATGCCAGCTAGTCACCCAGTCTACCTCCTGCTCTGTGCACAATAACTAAATCAATTGCTTCGGGAAAGGGCATGACCCTTGCCACCCTATGGATCAACTCATCATTCTAGTGACTTTCCAGACCCAAACTCCCTTTGCTGGCAACCACTTTCCTATGTGTATAGTTGTGTTCTTTTTCTCTGTTGGAATATGACTTTCTTCAGGGTTATGGACTGTATTACTTTTTGTACCTGTATCTCTAGTGCTTGGCACAGTCCCTGAAATGTGGAAGGCTTTCATTTATTTCACTCATAGGGAGACGATAACACAATTCCCCTTTTACAAACAGACAAACAAAGGTTAACAATTTCCCTGAGATTACAGAGAGAGTCAATAGAAGGATCTGAATGAAGATCTGCTCAAGTTCTATCATGTTCTAGCTAAGTGTCCTCTGACTGATTGATGAACAGCCATCAGGTTGAAGGGGATGCAGATACACCCAATACATTAGCACAGGCTTGATCAGTATATACAACCTCAATTCTTTTTTGTTGCCCTATTAAAAATGCCCTCGTGGAAAGAGTTCTGATATACTCACCCTGCTGACAGGCTTTAGGATACTTGATATAAGATACAGATTTTGTACACAGGGACCAGACTGTTATCCGTAGCTGTGAGAGAGAAGAGGGGAAGAAAAAGAGGCAATGTGTGTTAGCTTTTCAAATTTTAAAGTAACGTCCAATTCACATGCCCAAATAAGATCATCCAAACTGACAAAGTTTAGAAAATTTTAATATTTCTTTATTATTGGGGATGAAAACAGAAAAAGGGTTAGCTACCACAAATATTTTCTCCCTTCTTAATGTAGGATGTATACTCTTATACATTCATATGGCTCTGGAGGACAAGTGAAGCTGGTGAACTACACAGCCCTCCCTCACTCAAATCAAAGTCATGTCACTCAATGCAAGTCATGTCATCATTTCTCTGATGTCATGGTCCTCTTCGAGAACAAAGGACAAGCACAACAACAAACACAACTCTTTATAATCATACTTAGAAAAGGAATACAATTTTTCAAAATTTACGTAAGTATTTATGTGTGTACATATATATATATATATATATATATATATATATATATATATATGTATATGTATGTATACACACATATTTTTTTACATGGTTATTCCACGTACCCACTCATATAGTCCCTGTTCCTAAAAGTAAAACAATGTTCAAACTAATCTTGGTTACAATTTTACAATACAATTTCATCAAGTACTACAAAGTACTATAAAATACCTCTATTTTTATATAAGCTACTTGTTTTAAACTACGTAATCCATTAATTTCTGTGTCTTGAAACAGTGTATAGGTTTTTGTCCAAAAAAGCAAGTTAGAGAAAAATCACTCTCCCTCCACAAATCATATCAATTCACTATTATCTGTAAACAGTTTATCTGATTTATAAGACTGCTTTCCTTCCAAATATCAAATATCAAGATTTTGAACTACTGCCTACAGTAACAACCAGCAGAGAGCCAATGGCTAACGAAAGAAGGGAATAACTGCTTAAGCTTAAGGGTACTGTTTCTCTTACTGAATCCAAAGCCATTTTTTGGATTATAAATTTTATCATCTTCTTAACACCTCTTCTTCCCTTAGCACATATAACTGAGAATTGACTATGTAGGATAAAGTAAGACCATATCACTCAGCAGCTTATTAAGTAGCTCTGACATATAGAACCCTGGACCAAGTATTTGGGAAGATGCTAAAGAAACAGATGTGATCCTTATTGACAATGTTGTTTTGCACGAAGTACAACAGTCAGGCCCTGACAGAGAGATGCCATGTCTAGTGTCTAAACAGTACAAAACAGGCACTAACTAAACTTGGAAGAGTAATATGGAGACAGGAAAGAAGTCATCCAAAAGCTGCTATTCAGATGGTCAGTCCCAGCCCACTAATGCAACAGTGGATAAGCAGCTTTTCCCACTGCACCCTACAATCTCATTAAAGCTTATTGTCATACCTAGCATTCTAAAACTCAAACAAAATCCAGGCGGAGTAGCATCATTTTTAGTCTGATTTGGTTTTTATTCATGAAAGGAATTCATCCTTGATAAGAATTTTCAAAATTCTCACAAGTGTTTGTAAATGGTTTTAACACCACATTTCTAGTACCTTTTTTGATAACACAAAAACAGAGCCCTCTCAGACAGCAATCTCAGGTTGGAAGTCCGTAAAGCAGAAATATCATTTAAAATAGTAAATCTGAATATATCTGTACTGTAACTAAACAGAGTCCCAGAAAGAATATATTCTGAATGACCACTTCCCATCAGCTCAAAGTGACTTCTAGAAATGTTGTAGCAATCTGGAAGAAAGTGTAAAATGTCAGTGGGACAGAAATAGGTGAGAAATTATTACTGCATATCTGAGTTTAGCAAATACCACATCAACAATGGCAACCAGAGGACCACGGGCGTACTGAAAACCAAATATGATTTCAAGGAGCTCGAAACTAATAGGTGCTCGTGCCATTTTCTGAGTCCGGGATTTAAAAAGAAACAGGTAAATTAACTTTCAGCACTTCTTCCCTAATCTTATGGCTAAGGAAGAGGATGCCTGACTTACAAATAATTCATGGGGTGTTTAGAATATTTCTGGAAACACTTATCCACTGGCACAGAATGCAGAAATCATAAAGGGGGCCAAGTCAGCTGCAAACAGGCATCTCTGCAGGGTTCCAAGGTCACAGACAGAACTATGCGAGCAGGACATGACCATCTGCCCTATTATTCAATTAAAAACAAATACTTGATGCTCCATAGCAACAACAGTAACAAAAGACATATGTGTTCATTAAGGTGTCCTGTGAACTTTAGTACTCCTGTGTGAAGGAAACAGAGACTTCTACTGTGAAACTTTCTACATTTTAGTCCATGGTTGGCAATAAAATAAGAAATGATGATCCATATGATAGCTGATAAAGTGACAAGTAAATAAAGGGATACAAAGAGAGAGCCTTAGAATAAAACTTGGGAAAAGGCACTAGAAAACTCATCCTATTCTTTACAATGATTTAGCTCCACACCCTAGAGAACAAAAGTAGTCAGTAGACTCCACAACAGTCTATTTCAGGAACAATCCCAAAACACACACAAACTAATGAGCTACTTTTAGTGTGCCCCCATCAAGCCTCACACGCACACACATATAAACTGAAGAGCTGTCCATTGGCCATGATACATTTATGGTGACAGTGTCTATATTTGAAGAAACAAAACACTTTTCCCTAGCCACTGTTTGAAATACTCATTTTATGGCCATCCTTTACTTGGATCTTCTGGGAGCTAATACTTTCAATGGCTTGATTTAACTGGAAAACTTAGTACTCCTCACCATCTCTGACTTCGGGGAAATGTTATGAAATATCAGAGAATTCTATCTCCAGAAAATAAAAGCATGAAATCCAGGGAAACTGAATTTGAAGCTCTAGGATTTTAAGGTATTTTCTAGTTCTATGTTTTCACAAACCTGCCTGTCCAGTTCATCTATAGAAACTCCAAATATACCAAATGAAATCCCTTTGAAATAAAATATATATTCATATACACACTGAAAAAATAATTCCACAAAATCAACATACAAAAACAGGGAGCAGGGACAGAGCCAAGATGGCAGAGTAACAGCACGCACTTTCTAGAGTGCTGCCCCAAGCCCAGCCAAATTCCTGTAAATAATGACTAAACAAATTCTGGAGCTGCAGAACCCACAGAATGAAGGAGTGAAACAACAGATCGTGGGGGAATTGAATTGCTGACTGTACACCCCCCACCCCTACTGGAAGCAGCTCAAAGACAAAGAGTGCAAAAATCAAGTAAATGGCTGGAGAAATGAGCAAAAATAGAGTCAGACTATAGAATCTTACTTTGGTGACAAGGAAGACCAAAACATGCAAACAGAAGACAGCAAAGTCAAAGTTCCTCCCATCTAAAGCCTCCAAGAAAAATATGAATTGGTCTCAGGCCATGGAAGAGCTCAAAAAGGATTTTGAAAATCAAGTAAGAGAAGTAGAGCAAAAATTGGGAAGAGAAATGAGAGAGATGCAAGAAAATTATAAAAAATGAGTCAATGGCTTGCTAAAGGAGACCCAAAAAAATGCTGAAGAAAGTAACACTGTAAAAAATAGACTAACCTAAATGACTAGAGATCCCAAAAGCCAATGAAGAGAAGAATGCCCTAAAAAGCAGAATTGGCCAGCTGGAAAAGGAAATCCAAAAGCTCACTGAAGAAAATAATTCCTTAAAGATTAGAATGGAGCACATGGAAGCTAATGATTTATGAAAATCAAGAAATTATAAAACAAAACCAAAGAAATGAAAAAATAGCAGACAACATGAAATATCTCATTGGAAAAACAACTGACCTGGAAAATAGATCCAGGAGAAACAATTTAAAAATTATGGGACTACCTGAAAGCCATGACCAAAAAAAGAGCCTAGACATCATCTTTCATGAAATTATCAAGGAAAACTGCCCTGATATTCTAGAACCAGAAGGTAAAATAAATATTGAGTAGCCAAAATAGGAGTAGCCAAATTTCAGAGTTCCCAGGTCAAGGAAAAAATATTGCAAGCAGCCAGAAACAATTCAAGTATTGTAGAATACAATCAGGTTAACACAAGACCTAGCAGTTTCTACATTAAGGGATCCAAGATGTTTGGAATATAGATATTCCAGAAGTCAAAGGAGCTTGGATTAAAACCAAGAATCACCTACCCAGTAAAACTGAGTATAATATTTCAGGGGAAAAAAATGGTCATTCAATGATATAGAGGACTTTCAAGCACTCTTGATGAAAAGACCAGAGCTGAATAGAAAATGTGATTTTCAAACACAAAAAAGGGCAAAGGAAAGCTGGATGAAAAGGAACCTCTAGAGGCCGACAAGAACATTTTTGGAGACACTGGAGATAACGTATTCTCAGCAACTAAGGGACAAATGATGGGTGCAATATCATGAAGCGAGATCGAGATCAGGGGCAGGCAAAAAGAAGAGGAGAAGAAGCAACACAGGCCAAAGTGAGTAATTAGCATATTGACACTGACAAAGGTCCTAGATCTGCCAAGAAGTTCAAGTCCATCAGTGAAAAGTTTGCTGGTTCTGCTGGTTGGGAAGGTAGCAAATCACTGAAAAAAAAAACAGAAGATAAAAAGCAGCTGGAAAATTTCTTTGGCACATCAACCAGTTATGCAGTGTTATCTAGTCATGATAGATGACACAGCTGTAGACAGTGAGGAGGAGGTGGGTTACAGCAAAATGGAGCAGGCTAACAAGAAGGGACCACTGGGTAGATGGGACTTTGACAGCCAGGAAGACTATAGCAAGTACATGAACAACAAAGAGGCTTTCCCTAACACTACAGTATGGTATCAAGATGTCAGAAGCATAGAAAACCAGATGCTTCAAAGAAACATGACAAGGTAGAACCTGATCAACAGTAGAAAAAGATCAGTGCAATTATGGAGAAAAAAAAATAGAGACTGAAGGGCTGAGGTCAAAAGATAGAAATATCAATCTAGGACTCCAATTCCTGGAAGAATACTGATCTGGATATCGTTGACCTTTCTTCCTCTTTCCTTGCACTTTCCCTAAAACGGCTGCAGTGTTCATGCGTACATATTATAAAATTGCATTGTTTTGACTATTAAAATCCACAATAACAAAAAAACAGATTGACATTGCAAGTTTTTTTTTAAATTTTACTTCCATGCAAATAAAGATGTTTTACTTACTTCTTATCATCAAGGGCTTTCATCACTTCTGCTTAAGAGCATAAACTGAGAGCTCAGAGGGATCTCAGAGACCATTTAAATTACTATTATTATATGTGGACTGAGCAGGGCAAAGATCCAAGAGACTATCATTTCCTTATCCACTAAGAGCTATTCTCTCATTATAGCTCAAGGTAGCATTAGCCTTTGGGGCTGCCTCTTACACTGCCCACTACAGTCTGAAGTTCACTAAAACCCTCAAATCTTTTTTAGGATAAACTACTATTTAGCCATACATTTCTCACTATTAAATTTCATTTCATTAAATTAATTCATATATTCCAACCTGTCGAGATTCAGGATCCTGTCACCCAATATTAGTTATTTTACTCCTAGTTCTATCAGCTGCAAATCTGAATAGCAAACTACCTATGCCTTTTCTTACATCACTGATAAAAATTTATTTAAACAGTACAGGGCCCAGAACAGACCCCTGAGGCCCTCCACCAGAGACTTCCTTCAAAATTAACACTGAACTATTAATAACTACTTTGAGTTCACCAAGTCAACCAGTTCCAAATCCACCTAACTGTTCTACTACATATCTTTCTCATATTTTCTCCCACAAGGATAGCATGAGAGACCTTCTCTGAAATCTGACGAACTTCTGTCTACGATAAACTCTTGCTCCATTAGGCTAATAACCCGGCCAATAAAGTAAACAGTAGCTGGCATGACCTGTTCTTTTAAAAAATGTGAACTAGAAAATCATGAAAAATGAGTATTTTTACCTTCAAAGAAGGCCAAAAAGAGAATATGAAACTGTGAACCTAAAACACATAGGCTGGCCTTTTAAAATACGTATTAAAGTTAACACGGTAGCAATAAACTGTACTGCTTGCCTTTACCTCCTGAATTTTCTTCTGCCCGCTCTGTGTATTGTTTAAAATGTTCTTTTCTTTCTTCATTTTTTTTGAATCATTATCACAACTCTCTTCTTCCCCTTCCCAATCTCAGGACAAAAGTCCTGACTTCTCACAAGTATAATCTGTTTTTGCCAAAGCTCGTTACAATCACCATTTCTTTCTCTTATTTTTACTTCCCTATAGGTAACATTAAGGAAGAAATCATATGGCTCATAGTTTTGGAAAGAGAAGTCAACTAGCATAACCCCTTCCTTTCACAGATGAAGAAACTGCACCTTGCCCAAAGTCAAACAGGTGGTAACTCTCAAATCCAAATATTTCTTTGAAATTCCCAAGCTATCCATCCATCTAGTTAGCTACATACACATACACACACACATACACACACACATGCACACACACATTTTAAACATATATTTTGAACAAACAAATAAGCATAGAAGTATTTCTCCTGAGCTAGTATTATCCATTAGTTTGAGAAATGAGACTACCTATAGTAAGGAGTTGAGAAAAGAGAAAAAGTGCTGCTGATCAAGAGGACAGAAGAACAAACCTGGGCACTTCTCCAGTTCCCTCTGAGTCTGTCAGCCACATTATATTCTAGAAAGATCTAGACTTCGGTCAGCATTCGCATACGCCCTCCCAACAAAAGACCGCCACCCACTCTCATTTAGAAGATGGTCTTTAAGAATAGCTTATGCCAGGCTACAAAACTGTGCATGCCCTTTGACCCAGAGACACTGCTTCTAGGGCTGTATTCCAAAGAGATACACACGTACAAAAATATTTAAAGCAATTGGTCAAGAGCTGGAAAGTGAGGGGATGCCCATCAGCGGGGAGACAGCTGAAGCAGGTGTGGTAGATGAATGGGATGGGATACGATTGTTCCATAGAAATGAGAAGTTGGCAGATTTCAGAAAAATTGGGAAGGATTTCTATGAACTGATGTGAGGGAGCGAGCAGAACCAGGAGAACACTGTACACAGTAACAGCCACACTGTCGATGACTGACTTTGACAGATCAAAGACAGCTCCAAAGGTCTTAGGATAGAAAATGCTGTCTACGTTCAGAGAAAAACTATGGAGTCTGAATGCAGAGCAAAGCATACTATTGGCGCTTTTCGTTTCTCGTGATTTTTCCCTTTTGTTCCTATTCATCTTTACATGACTAATATGGAAATGTTTAATATGATTGTACATGTATAGCCTATATCAGATTGTATGCCATCTGGGGGAGCGGGGTAAGAGGGAGGGGGAGAAAATTTAGAATTCAAAATCTTATAGAAGTGAATGTTGAAAATGAAAAACAAATAAACCATTTAAAAAAGTTTTTTAAAGAAATAAAATAAAACAAAATAGTAGTTCACACAGGGCTAAATTATCTCAAAGGTTGCTTCTAGTTCAGAAATTTCATTATGCTGAGGTTTAGGAAGAACTTTCCTTCTTCCTTCCTACTCTCTCTCTCATCTCCTTAAAACCTACCCAAAATACAAACTACAAGCGAATAAAAGAGGAAACTAAAAAAAAAAAAAACAGCTGTTGCCAAACTTCATGAAAGATTGCTATACTGTCTATGCTATGCCTCTCAAAATTCACCTACAGACACAAAGGCCTGAAATGTTGTTCAACATTTATATTAAGTATGTATAAAGGGCACTATAAGACACAAAGGCAAAAACTAAATGCTCCCTGGCTTTAAAATCTTGCAGTCTACTCAAAACCCTAATGCAAGCCTAATAGAACTCAGCTGTCATAAGTAACCCTTGGACACCCAAGGTCACCTCCATGCCTCAAGGAGGCTTGGAGGCAGGCCTTTGGCAGGAAATTGCTTCATTTCTTTGTTTAAAATATCATACGGATTCCTTGATGAGACCTACCCATACTAAAATACCAAAAATTAATTCCAATGTCAAACTGAAATTACTTTTAATCATGAATTCTTCTTGTTGTTCCCTGTCTTCGTCTATAATAAAGAATCAATGATACAAAGACTTGAAATAAATCTCTCAAAATGATTTTTATTGAAATAGTCACTGGAAGTAAGAAAATGATGACACTGTACAGGAATCAGCGAACAAAGATGCCTGCTCCCACTTTGATCCCTGACCTCTGTATGCCAGGCTGTGTTCAGAGAACAGAGAGGCAAATCTGGCTAGAACAGAAGAGGCATGAAGCATAGTGATGCATCATCAGCCCGGACGGTCTCAATGTAAAGGGCTTTAAAAAACAAACAGAAATGTTGGCACTTTATCCCAGCAACAAGAGGTAGCCCCCGAAGCTTCTTAAGGAGGGGCGTGGCATGGTCAGATTTCCACTGCTCCCTTCTGACTCCAACACTATGTACGGAAAAACCCATCGACCACAACCCAGAGAACACAGTTTGTCAAATTTTTTACTTCCATCCATAATGCAGAACTAACTTCTTCCTTTATCGGTAACGGTAACAATTTTAATGTAATGACTACCTAGAACTACTCCTTCAGCAAATGTTACTGTTAAAGCGTCCTTATACTTCTCCCTGAAGGGAAAATCTGTTACCTACAGAAAATATCGACATACGCATCCATTTTACCAACACCTACTATGAGGTTTTTTTAATTGCTTTTATGGTAAAAGCTGTCAGTTCCTAATAAGTTGGTGTGTAAATAATTTAAATTACTTTTGGTTTGTTTTTAAGAGGAATATCTGAACTAAGAGGGACGTGTCATGGGTCCAGAACAAATGACTAGCTTTGTTTAACATCAGACCACAGATGCACAGACCTGAAGTTCTGCATTGTACCCTTAGTTGTAAATGTTGCAGAAGTCTTAGTTATAAACACTGTTGCTACATAGGTCTGCCCTGCCAGCCCTATCTACCCACAATAACTCCCTAAACTTAAAGGAAGTCCCTTTCACCCTTCCTCCAATCGTAATTCAACTCCTAGGTATATAACCTGTACTTAAGGTACATGTGACAGCTTCAGCTAATAATTTAATTAGCTAACTTAGTGATTTTCACTTCTCATCCCCTCTTTCTGATATCCTAGTAATCATTTTTATACCTCCCCTCCTGTTGCTATCTGAGTTTCTCCCACTATCCCACATATATGCTATGCACAAACCAACCTGGGACAAGTTGTGTGATCAATATCACATCAGTCAATAATCCAGGCATGCTCCCACGAGCCACAGACTATACCATCTCTATAGCTGTAGTAGTCCACTCCCTGATAGCTTATTTATCTTCAAGTATTTCAAGAGCTGCAATGGACCTGTAGTCAGGAAGCCCAGAGTTCCAATCTAGCCTCAGACACTATATCTGTGACTCAGGACAAGTCACCTACCCCTGTACGCTTCCATTTCCTTATCTATAAAATGAGCTGGAGAAGCAAACAGCAAATCACTCCCGTGTCTTTGCCAAGAAAACCCCAAATGGGATCACAACCAAACACAACTGAACAACAAAATTTTAAGTAGTAGAACAGATAGACAAATATAGATAAGTAGAAGATAAATACATAAAGACAGAGGATAAATAAGAATTGCAAAGGGTGGAAAACTGCATAAAGGTAGATGGAGACTTACTATAAGAAAAAACTTTCTAACAATTAGAGTTAGGCAGAAATAAAATGGGTTGCCTTGGGAAGTAATGGGCTCTCTTCTTTGGAAGTCTTGGCCCCAAAAATAATACTGATATAATAATATAATATAGTTATTATGCTAACACAATAATAGTTAACATTTATATAATGCCTTAAGGTTTAGAAAGTACCTTGCATATGTTATCCATTGAATTAGGTACTATTTTATCTTGATTTTACAGATGAAAAACAGACCCCGAAAGAAAAGTCACCATCATAAATGCACCACAGAAGACGTTTTGGTCTGGATGAGACAAAACAACCTGTGAGACCACTTTTACCTCAGATCCTGTGATTAGAATTGGTAAGCTTGCTAAAGACAAGGTATGTTGCATATGAACGATTTACAGCCAATTGCTTCTCTCCAGGTCATGTTTCTGACCCACAACCAACAAATGTTAATAGAATACAAGACTGAAAGTGGACTTGGAGTCAGGGAAACCTGAGTTCAAATATGGCCTTAAACATGTACTAGCTGTGTGACCCTAGGCAAGTCACTTCACCTGTCTGCCTGGTGTTCTTATCTGTAAAATGGAATAACAGCACTTACCTTCTAGAGTCGTTGTGTTGATCAAATGAGATAATATTTGTAAAGCAATTTGCAAAACTTAAATACATAAATATTAGCTATTATAGTTATTATTTTTTGTTCCTACTAAGTCACATTTAAAATTTTCATAACAAAGCAAATTCATTTCAACAAATATTTATGAAGATAAATTCAATTACAGTTATCTTTAATTAAAACACATTAGGTAAAATACAACTGATTTTTGGATAATCTATTCTTTTAGATTTCTCCAGAAAACTGTTTATCAGGAAAATTTGAATTGATCGTTATTTACGAATCTGCTTTAAGCTTCATTTGTCACTCTCCATGAGAAAATTTTTTTTTTCCTTAGGAAAAAAGAGTGGCTAGGGTCGGGGAAAGGGGAGAGATGGCAGGGTATAATGTTTCAAGGATTTTAGATGAGTGCTTTCTCCTTGAAAAAATACCCTATCCTTTTTTCCAAAAAATTTTCAAAGTTAAAATTAATTGCATTATTTCCAGGATACCAACACTACTTTAATATATGCTACTATAGTAACTATTTAGAAATCCATTATTACATGTGTCCATTGAATTAAGTAGAATTGTCAAAAGCCAATCACAAAGAAAACAGGCTCAGAAAAGTTTTCAGCTGTTGTTTTGGAGTGGAAAAACAAACCAAAAGCAGAAACATTTTTAAGATAGTCTAAAAAACAGCTGAGAAATAAAAAGTATTTCAATGGTAATGCGATAAAGAGTCTCTACCATGGGGTTAAAGGACATCATCACTAAGTCTGACTGCTAAGAGCAGGTGGGAGACTGGTGATTTTCGTTAAATAAGATATAAACAACCTTCAGCTCCACTGACTGTCCCCGACTTGACTGGGTCACAAAACCCTTTACATAGTCATGTCTGTCAGCGCAGGATTTGAAAAGCTAACTCAAGCACACATTGCTCAATAAAATGTGTGTTTCAAACAATAAAGTAATGTTAATTCTCATTCTAAATAGTAACAAATATACATTTTTATTTGTAAGTTATGACAGTAGATATTCAGACTACGGAGAAAAACTAATATGTGAATCCGTCATGTTTTTCATTTAGCAGCATAAAAAGTAATCAACTTTCTATTAAAGTGCTTATTTTAATATA
>CM053771.1:29514697-29547975 GCA_028658325.1 Potorous gilbertii | reverse complement strand
CTCACTCAAAACAAAGTCAAGTGCAAGCCATGTCATCATTTCTCTGATGGCATGGTCTTCTTCAGCAATGAAGGACAAACGAGTTGCCCTATTTAACTCAGGTTAAATAGTAATTAATGTTCTTTCCACTCTATTGTATTGTCTCCTTTCATTCTAACAAGGAAAAACCCACCCATCCCAAGTACTTTTTGGTCTATAGCAGATTCAAGTCCATTTCCCTATCCACCCAAAGGCTCATGAGATTTGTCAAGAGGGACCACTAGATTTCATACCCTCCATTCTTGAGATAAAAAGTCTGAGGCCCAGAAGTCTTCATAAGGTCATAGATTTAGTCTTCTAGTCTTTAGTTTTCTTTAAATCTAGTCTTCTAGATCATAGGAGCCATATAGGATTTGGCAAGGATGCTTAACTTTTTAAATATCATTCCTCATGGGTTGTCTGGTGAAGCCTATCAACCCCATTCTCAGAATCATGTTTTTAAGTGCATAAAACAAAATACACAGGATTGCAAAAGAAACCAATGTTATTGAAATACAGTTATCAAAATTTAAAAAAAAGTTCATGAAGTGCAGATTGAGAAGCCCCAAACTAGTTGATTCTGGTAGAATGGAAATCACAGAGAGGACTTGGTAGGAATTCTTCATTGGCTACTCAAATGGCACTTTGGTCATATACACAACAAAGACAAACAAGTGTACAGGTTCAGGGAGTGTGACCAAATAGTGTTTCTGGAATGAAAAAGTTTTGGTAAACCAGACTTGAGCTGAAACCAAAATTTAATGAAAGGTCAATGGAAAAAAGTCAAGCATCAAGTCCAGGAAATAAACATGGAGACTCCCCAGACGTGGTCCTACTCTCCTCCCTCTCTCCATATGTGATCCAGGAAAACTGAACATAGCTGTCTTTAGGTATGTCAAATGGTGCCTTATGGAAGGGGGCAAGGAGCAAAAGAGAGCAGACACGTTCTGCTCAGCTCCAGAGGGCAGAACCAGGAGCTACAACCACAGACGCATGGAAAAGAGGAAGATTGAGACTTGGTGCCAGGATTTCCTAACAACTTGAGTTAGCCCAGAGTAGAAGCTGCTCCCCTCCAACCTTTCAGAGGCCTTCCGCAAAGGCTGGACAACCACTTGTCAAGTGATTCTTCAACAAGTATGGGTTAGACTAGATGGCCAACTCCAAAACTTTATTGGGTCTGGGAATCAAAATACTCCCAGCCTACAAGGCAACAAAGTGGCTGACACTGGAGTCCTAGGTCTGGAGCTAGAGGAGCTGTATTTGAAGACTGCTTATTCTATTAAATATTTGTGTGGCCTTGGGCTCTCAGAGTCTCAGTTTCTTCCTCGGTAAAATGAGTAGGGTTGCTCTGGATCAACAATTGAAATCCATACATACCCCCAAGAGGACCATGGATAGATTTCAGAGGATTTCTGAACTTGGATAGGAAAAGAAATTACATATTTATTTCCACTAACCTCCAATTAAAATTTAACAATTCCGTCAATTATTTAAAAACTTTATTCTGAGAAGGCTGTCAAAAGGTGTCCATGATAAAGAGAAAGTGAACCCCATATATAATAATAAAGGTTAAGAAATTTTGATTTGATGTTTTACATGATTGCACATATATAACCTATATCAAATTGCTTACCATTTTAGGAATGGAGATGGAGAAAATGTGGAATTCAAAATTTTATTTAATTTTTTAAAAAATTATTTAAATGTATTTATGCATTTTATTTTTTAAAAAATTGAACAAAATATAAATATATATAAATTATAAGTAAAAATATTTTAAATTATCTTTATAAGTAATTAGAACTAATAAAATGCTATTTTTTAAAGAAATTTTGATGTAGAGAGATGTCACAGTGCTGAAGATGGACATACTTGGTTCATTGTTGATCACATGACCAAAATGATCATTTGATTGGTTCACTGCCAGAGCCAAAGATGCCCTGGTTGGATGGTAGGAAGATCAAAAGCCACTTGCAAGGGGTATAATGGGAAGAGACTTGCATATGGAAATGAGGCATATTGAGCTGAAATTGCAGCTTTGTTAATTTCCTTTGCTAATTTCAGGTCATTTAACCTCTCTAGGCTTCAGTCTACTTATCAATTAAAAAAAGTGGGGGGAGAAATGGAGTAGATAGCTTCAAAGGTCCATTCCAGCTTTCTGTCTATGATCCTATGACAGCCTGAAGTCTCACTTTCTTCTTTTGTAAAAAGAGGGGGTTGGATTATCTCAGGGATTCTTACTGGGGTCAATGAATTTTATTTCAACATAATTGTTTTCCTTTGGACCCTTCTGTAGTTTATTGTATGTACTTAGAACCATGAATCTGAGAAGAGGCCCACAGGCTTCACCAGATTGCCCAACACCAAGATTGTCCATGAACTCCCAGACTAATTAGTTTTCCGGTTATAGACCTATGGCCCCACGGCTTGAGGTTTCTTCTTCTATCATCAAGGTATCCCCTTTCTGAGCTAAGATTCTCTACTCATTTTGAGTTTATCCCTCCCATGCTTGGTTGTTCATTTTGTTGTTTAGTCATTTCCTTCATGACCAACTCTTCTTGACCCCATTTGGGGTTCTCTTGGCAAAGATCCAGGAGTGGTTTGTCATTTCCTTCTCCTGCTCATTTTACAGATGAGGAAACAGAGGCAAACAGAGTGAAGTGACTTACCTAGGGTCACACAGCTAGTAAGTATCTGAGGCCAGATTGAACTCAGGTCTTCCTGACTCCAGGTTCTATCCATTGTATCATCTAGCTGCCCATCTAGGCCAAAGATAAAACCTCACAAAGACACTCTCTTCCAACAAGATAAGGCAGAGTCTCCCATTCTTGTTGCTAAGGATCAACATTATGGGAATGATTCTATACCTTTATCCTCTTCATTTCCTCTAATTTTCCCAATTTCTGGGGCACTTGGGGCTAACAATTTGACCTGGAGGGATGCCCATAGGCTACAGAAAGCTTGTCCTCAAATTGTTCAGATATGAATTCACTCAGGGTTAGCCAAACAGAGAGACAACTTAGATTGCAGGTATTGGGGCACCATCTTCCATGGCTCCACCATAGGGTCCAATATACCCCAAACAAGTCTTTATAATGTGACCCACCCACATTTCCCCAATGAGGCATCATGAGAGAGTGGTTAGAGGTCTAGACTAACTTCCCCAAGGTCACACAGCTCAGTGAGGGTTGGAGCTGGAATGTGAAATCAAGTCTCTCAAATTCCTATCCATCAGACCCAACCAACCACTTTTCAGATATGTTTCAATAGAGATACCTTCTGTACATGGCTTGCTGCTACCTTCCAATTCTCAGAGTTTGTGATTAAATCAATCAACAGCATTAATTAAGCACCCACTATGTACCAGGGACTTCGCTAAGGATAAAAGACAAAAAAAAAAGAATCAGTTCCTACCCTTTAAAACCTTACAGTCAATTAGAGGAAATAACATGTGCCCATATAAGTATATATAAAGTAAATACAAGCTAATTGGGAGTAAGGGAACAGAGATGAACTGAAGCCTGCTCTTAAGAGTTGACTGTGAAGTTTTCAGTGTGAGTGTTTATACATGGGAAATCAGCAAACTCTACAAATCAGGGATTGATTTGTTCATTAAAGCTAGGGCCTCTGAAAGGCAGAAGCACATTCGCCCCATGGGAGGACAACCTGGGCCAAGATGGGAAATGGGACGTCACATGGAAAGAACCGCTGTACTAGGCTACCTCTCACCAAGAAGATTCCTGGTCTTCTTAGACATAACTAACACTTCCTCTCCCTCTTGGCCTCCCCTCTCCCTCCCCCTCCCCAGTTCTCACCTCCCCCCTCCTTGAACCCAAATTTTTATTTTGAACTGGTTATATGATCCACCTTTGGGCCAACTCTGGAATCCCTGGCCATCCAACGGAAATGGCAGGCTTTGATGTCTGCTCTTCCCCATCCCCACTCCTCCCCCAACTAAACACGACTCCTTTTGTTCCCTCTCAGACACCCTAAGCAAAAAAAAAAAAACAACAGAGGAAGTATTAGGGGCATTGAGATCCAAGCAGAATAAAGGGGCAAAGCACCCGTTCTCACAGCTCATCGGCAGTGGACCTTTTGGAAAGGTCTAAATATGCACTAAGCTTTGTTTGCAGGGGCCCCTGGGACTTCCCTGGGCAGAAGAGACTGGGGCTGTCTGGGAATGGATTCCACAGCAGTTCACTAACCCCACCCTCATCATTTCTGCAGAGATAGACAAAAACTAGTCAGCATTCTGCTAAAGATTCATCCCCCATGGCAGTTCCCTAGACCCAGTCCCTGAAGGGTTCTCTCATCTCTGCTTTCTCCTTCCCTGGACAGAATTATTCCCTTTACTAGAAAACAATCACTCCTATTTGGTTTTTTTTGCCTCCATCCCCATCACTCCAAGTCAACTCAAAAGAATTTAGACAAGAAGATATCTGTTGATTTCCCTGGATGTGTTCAGTGTCCTCACCACCATCAGCACCCCTACAAGCTCCACAAGTTACCTTTTGCATGGAGGGGTCCTCTCTCATCCATCTGACAAATGAAAAACCAAAAGAGAAGAAACTTATATCCACTTTTCTGGCCTGAGCCCAGATAAGAGGTAAAAGAGCCCGATACACCCCCAGGCAAGCTGGGCTCTGAGTCTTAGCACCCGCCACAGGAATCACCAGCATCAGGTCAGAAAGAGAACCAAATATCCTTGACTTCCCCCAAGGGGAGGCGCCAATTGGCAAATCCCTGGCTTAGGATCATTGTCTTCTATATGCATAGCTCTGGCTGTCACAGCTATAATCCACCCCTTTATGTGTCACATCTCCTAATTCTAATTAAAAAATGAGCTGAAGCATCACTTCCTAACCATGAAATTAGCCCAAATTGGGGGGGCCTCCATCCAGCTGGGCTGGCCATTTCTTCCAGAGAGTAGGAGCATAGTTTGGTAAAAGCTGAGTGAATAATTTCCAGGCTTCCAGTTATCTTTATGCCCTGCTCAAGCTCACTTTACATAATGTAGAGTAATTAATTTCACGGGCAGGCCTACTATTCAATTGACTCAGTGGGGGAACAGTCCCATTGACATATGTGCTGAGTTCTTGAATGCAGCAGGATGCTGCTACCATCTTCCCTAGTCCCTTCACCTGGACCTAACTAATGTGTCACTCCTCTCTGTGTAAGCTGGGAAGAGGAACCTCCAAAAGCAACCTCCACCTATCAGAAGAGGGAATGGAACTCAGCTAGCCAGACCCCTGTAAGAACCATGCTATCATCTATGACATTATTAAGATTTTCACGTTATGTGAGGTAGGCAGAAAATCGATCATAGGAACATAGACTTAAAACTGGAGGGAACCTTAGAAGGCATCAAATCCAATTGCTCTCCATTTACAGTTGGGGAAAATGAAACCCACAGATGTTAAGTGATATGACCAAGGTCACAGAGATTTTAAGTGTATAAGGCAGGATTTGCACCCAGATTTCCTAGTGCCCTATGGAGTACACCACATTGATTATCTTTATTTGACAAGGAAGGAAACTAAAGATAAGAGAATCACAAAATCTGGGGTAGCCTAGAATTTCAGAGTAGAAAGAGAGCTCTAAAGACAGTTCTTCTGACGTGTACCCAATAGCATCCCTGGCAAGTGGTCATCCAGCCTCTGCCTGAGGCCACTAGATGGGTAAGGGGTGGCTCTTTGAGTAGGGGAGAAAGGTGGATACATTTGAAATTGAAGACAATGAGAAAATAAAAGATTTTTCATTTTTAAAAATTGCTTCATAAGCTTAAAGCTAGAAGGAGATCTTAGAGACCTCTCAGCTTACAGATAAATAAACTTAAGCTCAGGGATTAAGTGACTCACACAAGGTCTCTCAAATAGTAAGGAGCAGAATCTTTTGATTCCAAAGCCAACACTCTTTCCATTAGACCAAACTGTCTCCCCCACTTTAGAGGACAACACAGGGGAGGTCTGGCTATTCAGGTTCAATGCAAGTCAAAAATACAAGATGGCAGTCAAAAAAAGCCCATGGATTCTTAGGGTGCATTAAAAGAGACATAGCATCCAAAAGGAATGAGATGATAGTACAGCTATCCTTGGCCTCAGTCACAGAATAGCTGTGCTCCGTTCCAGGTACCAGATTTTAAGAAAGACATTGGCAAACTGGAGAATGTTCAGAGATGGAGAAGGGGCTTTATGCTTCCTAAGGACCTGTTGAAGTAAGTGAGGTTTAAGGTGAGCTTGGAGAAGAGAAAATACAGGGAGGGTCATGACAGCTCTCTTCAAGTATCTAAAGGGCTACTTTGTGGAAGAAGCATTAGCTTTGCACTTGGCCCCAGGGGCAGAAGCCTGAGCAAGGGGTGGAAGAGAGAGTCATTATCAGGAAGAATTCTCTAACAATCAGGGATGCCAAAAAGGTGGAATGAGAGTTTTCCATGAGTAAGTGAGGCTCCTCTCTCTTCCTCAGCCTCTCTATAGCACATCTCTCACACCTGCCTCATTTTTTTTCTTCTTGACTTACCTGGACTGCTGCATTGACTTTCTAATTGATCTCCCTACCTGGGGCTTCCCCTTTTCTAATACATCCTCCATACAGTGTTCATAACGATGCTCCAAAAGCATACATCTGACAGTGTCATTTCCCTGCTCAAAAAACTCTGACCGTTCTGTTACCTCAAAGATTTTTTTAAACTTCTATTTGGCATTTAATGTCCTAATAACCGAGTCCAACCTTCCTTTCCCACCTGTCTTAATGCCCTTTTTTGCATGGCCTAGATGGTCCTGCTTGCTATTTCTCACACCCAACATTTGATCTCTGTGTCTCTGCACCAACTGACACTCACTCCGTGCCTGGAATGCCCTCCATCCTCATCTCTGCTTCTTAGAAAAACCTAGCTTCTCTTGAATCACACCTCCTCCATGTGGCCTTTCCTGATCCATCCCTCTGCTAGTGCTTCCCCACCAAAAATCATCTCAAATTTATTTTGCATGTACTTTAGTGTGCATGCATTTTCTCACTAATGGAACATCAGCTCTTTGAAGGCATGAAGTGTTTCCCTTTTATCTTTGTTGAGCAGAGTGCCTGAAACACAGCAGGCACTTAAATGCATATTGATTCCATCATTAGGGCTCTTTAGTAGGAGGCCCAATGACCCCCTGATTAGGACATCCTAGAAGGGACTTGTGTTGGAGCTGCGAATTAGTCTAGAAGACCTCTGAGGTCCCCGCTAGCACTGAGATTGTTTTAAATACTGTTGTCAGTTGCAGGAGGAAGATTGCTGAGGCCAGAGAGAAGGAAATCCTGAAGCAGGACCAGGTGGTAAATTTCCATGGGGCAGGAATCAGGTCTGTACAACATTATCTGCCATGAACAGATGATCAATTAATGCATGCTTTCACTGCTGGTGGCATTTAAGCCCTAAAGCCGAGTTTACCCAGAAATAATAGGTGTATGCCCACAGAACTTGAGGGGAGATGGGGAGAAGAGGAGACAAGCATTTTGGGGGGACTTTTCCAAGGGCCAGAGTAGATCAAAATAAGCAAAATACCATGCTCAAGTTTCTTACATCCACCCCAGTACATAACCAGAAACAGGTTCTACAATAGCCAGAAACTAGGGCTCCAATCTCCTACTTTTCATGGCCTCTCAGCTGTCCCTAGCACAAGAAAGACACTCAGCCCGGGGTGTTTTCATTGGCGGTTCCCAGGCCTGGAATGCTCTTGCTCCTCATCTCTATGTCCTGGCTTCTTTGGCTCTCTTCAAGTCTCAGCTAAAATCCTACCTTTCCCAGGAAGGCTTTCCAAATCTTTCTTAAGTCTATATCTTCTTTCTGTTGCTTATTTCCTATTTATCCTACACTTAGCTTATTTGTATAATATTTGGGTTTTTTTTTATCTCCCCAATTAGATTGTAAGCTCCTGGTGGGTAAGGATCTTCTTTTGTCTTTCTTTTAGTTTCCAGTGCTTAGCCCAGAGCCTGGAATGCTCCTGCTGTGCAGTTTTTCTAGTCTTGTCCAACTCTTTAGGATACTGGAGTGATTTGCCATTTCCTTCTCCAGCTCATTTTCCAGATGAGGAAACTGGGGTTTGCTTCCTCAAACAGAGTGAAGTGATTTTCCCAGGGTCACACAGGTAGTAAGTGTCTGAGGCCAGATTTAAACTCACACAAAAACTCTTTGTACAACTGTTCAATTGTTTCAGTTGTATTTAACTCTTCCTGACCCTATTTGAGGTTTCTTGGCAAAGATACTACAGTGGTTTGCCATTTCCTTCTCCAGTTCATTTTACAGGTCAGGAAACTGAGGCAAACAGGGTTAAGTGACTTGCCCAGGGTCACACAATTATTAAGTATATGAGGCCAGATTTGAACTCATGAAGATGAGTCTTCCCTATGCACTACAGTGCCACCTTCCTTTAACAATGGAGTCAGAAAGAGACAACTTTTAAGGTCCCTTCCTAGGGAGGCAGGTAGGTGACACAGTAGATAGAGTTCTGGACCTGGAATCAAGAAGATCTGGATTCATATACTTACTAGTCTGTGTGACTCTGGGCAATAGACAAATCTCTATCTGCCTCAGTTTCCTCAACTATAAAGTAGGGAACACTTACTTTCCAGGATTGCTGTAAAAATTAAATGATAATATATCTATAAAATTGTTTAGCAAAGTGCCCGGTACACAGAAGGCACTTAATACTTGCTTCCTTTATTAGTAAGTGCTTAATGTACATTTATTTCCTTCCTTGCTCTTAAGGTCACATAGATCTTAAATGGCAGAATTGGGATTTAAATCCAGATCCTCCACTCCAAATCCAGTATTCTTTACCACTCCACTGCATTGCCTTATGGGAGACCCATACCTGAGGGTCTCTGTATTAACCTCTCTGAAGAACTGAGCCAAGAAAATCAAGAAAGGACCTTTAGAATATTTTTCAACTTATGGAGTAATATGGCAGCATCTTGGTTGCCAAACTATAAGGGGAGTTTGATCACACTGTCCTGAGCTAGACTCAAGGGTTACTTAGGGGAAATAGAGGGGCAAACTCCAAGAAGTAACTGGGGACCTGGGTCCTGGGTGCAAGACCAAGGCACGGGCCTGTCTGATGGAATGGGGACTGCTTCCAGCCCAAGTCTGCCCTGTCACAACAAGTTGCCCGGTTCAGGGAGGCCAGAGTCCTGGTGCCATCTGAAAGACGTGGAGAGAATGAGGAAAAACGGGAATGAGCAAGCCTGTTGGCCAAGGTGGAATCCCATCCACCAAGTCCCTCCGTTCACAGCCAACAAGTCATGTTCTACATGGTGACAGCTCTGATCACAGCCCAGCTTACTCTTTCCACAGCTTCTGCCAGCAATGGGTGTTTGGGGAATTTATGAGGTTTTCTCTTTTACTCCTGTGTTTTATTATTTTATTTTTAATAGTTTTTGGCAAACTGAGTCGGCAAGTGAACAGATCCTGGAAACCTTTTCATGTTGGAGTGAGGAAGTTCTATAAAGCTCAGGGAAAAAAAATATCTGACCGTGTCTGGAAAGGCTGGAGAGAATGTTTCCCATCCCCCCCCTTTCCCCATTAGAAATTCCCTTTTATGAGATGGAGATTTATAGTGTCTGCTGCAGCTGTGAGATGGAGGGGGTGGGGGTACAATGGAGAAGGAGGAGAAGGGGTAATATGAACCAGATCCCAAGGCAGGCAGCAGGGACCAGGGGACTTACGGTAAAGGCAGCCCTCGTCATTGCTGAGCTGGTACCATCCTGGGCAGCACTTATAGACAGTCTGGTACTCCATGCTGTATACCTGCCGATAGTCTGTGTAATAAGCAGTCCTGGAAAAGAAAGCAAATAAGTGTTGTGGGGAGTTAATGAGGGAGAGAGGAGAGAAATATTACCTTGCTCAGGGCAGCTGGACTCAAAAGGCAGAGGCAAGAGAATAGATAAACTGCCAGAACTGGCATCAGAAAGTCCCAAGTTTGAATTCTGCCTCAGACAGTACTAGATGTATGACCCTGGGGAAGCCTCTTAATCTATCCAGATCTCAAGTTTAGGGCTGGACTCCATAGTTACAAGATCCTTTCCAGGTCTGAATCTTTGATGAGTCCCAGCTCCGCCCTTCACTGAGTCTCCCCTCCATGTCACAGGATGATAGATTTAATGCTGGGAGATTACTTAGAACTCATCTAATTTAATTCCTCCATTTTAATGTCGAGCAATTTGAGGCCTAGATGAATTAAATGACATGTCCAGGATCACACAGTTAGTGAGTGGCACAGTCAAGATTTGGCCTCAGTTCATTTCAGCTCCAAATCCAGTAGTCTTTTCATAATGAGCCAGGCTGTATACTCCTCAGCTCCAAAGACCTTGATGACCCATTGAGCGTGGTTATATTTTTTTACTCTACCCTGAAATCTATCTGGCCTACTCAGAATGTATTATTTACTTGGATCTGGAATTTGCTTCCAGGTGTTGGAGATTTGTTTTTTGGTTTTCTGCTTGTTTGTTTTACAAAAAGCCTAGACTCTTGTGGGTACATCACATTCCATTCCATCTAAGGGTCTGATAAGTCCACTCTCCCATTCTGTTTCATTACTATTGAACTAGATGACTACTAGACGTCATTCAGGCTCTAAATCTGTGGTCCTGTGCTCCCAGAACCTGCCACTTCTAGAGTGGGACAAGGAAGGGACATGGTTTGGGTCTCACCACATTAAGTCCCACAGCGGCTCCAGCATTCTAGATAGAACAAGCCCCTATACAATCCATCTGAGTGACAAGATTAATACATATGAAGCAACATGATAAGTAATAGACGCACTAAATGCCAGAGTACATACAATGGAAAGATTAGACGAGCAGCGTGGTGTGAAGATAGCGCTGGACCCATGCTCAAGAGACCTGGGACAAAGTCCTGACTCCCACCCTTCCCAGGCAGTGAGCCTAGGCAACTGACTTCACTTCTCTGGGACTCCTCCATCGTAAAATGGAGGTCATAATAGCATCCAGCAAGGAGAAGAGAGTGGGGTCTGACATTCCCTGTGCTAAGGCCCTCTCTGCTCTGACATCCTGCATTCTAAGGGCCCTCCCGGCTCAGACATCCTGTGTTCTAAGGCCCTCCCGGCTCTGACATCCTGCGTTCTAAGGGCCCTCCCAGCTCTGACATCCTGTGTTCTAAGGGCCCTTACCAGCTCTGACATCCTGTGCTCTAAGGGCCCTCTCAGCTCTGACATCCTGTGCTCTAAGGGCCCTCCCAGCTCTGACATCCTGTGCTCTAAGGGCCCTCCCAGCTCTGACATCCTGAGTTCTAAGGCCCTCCCAGCTCAGACATCCTGTGTTCTAAGGGCCCTCCCAGCTCAAACATCCTGCGTTCCAAGGGCCCTTCCGGCCCTGACATCCTGTGTTCCAAGGGCCCTCCCAGCTCTGACATCCTGTGTTCTAAGGGCCCTCCCTGCTCTGACATCCTGTGTTCTAAGGGCCCTCTCTGCTCAGACATCCTGTGTTCTAAGGGCTTTCCTAGCTCTGACATTCTCTGTTCTAAGGGCTCTTCCAGCTCTGATATTCTCTGCTCAAAGTTCTCACCTAGCTCTGATACTGTCTGTGCTAAGGTCCCTTTAGAATGTGATGTTCTGGGATTCTACAACTCTCTGGTGCCGCTATAGTTGAGAAAGTGAGGGAACGAATGTGGTTTGTGTGGTCACAGAAGACCGCAGGGGAGGGAGGGTGGGGAGTAACTTGAACTGGTCTTTGAAGGAACAGAGAGGCTAAGCCACAGTAGGAAGCCAGAGAACGTTCCCTCTAAGGACCGAGTTGGGCAGACTGGCTATCTCCAAATCTATGAGAGGGAAGGGACACTTCATTGTGGAGGCCCAGGGATGGGCTAAATCATCCTTCCCGCCCAAGATTCCAATCTGTGTGAATTCCAAGGGTAAAAGAGCGACTCCAGGGCAGTTTCACTGCTACTTTTCCATACTACAGTTTCCATTCTTGTAGGAAAGATGAGGGGAGCCTGAGTTTGGAAAGTCAAAAGCCAAACCTCATTGACAACCACATGTTACTCTCAGCTACCATTGTTAGTTAAAATTTCTTTGCCCCATATGGTGAATCCCACCTATCCCTATACAATTCTCCCCATGTCTCCCAAACAGCTCTGGAAAAATCCTTCTCCACCCCCCATACGTCAGTTCCCCACCCCCAGAAAATATTTCAATCATAAGCCCTTTCTTTGAGGTTTTCATGGTTGTGTGCTCTGCTTATGAGCCATGATTCAAGGAACTACTTCCCCTCTCAAACAAACTGCAGTCAGGATGTGACACAAGTCAGGAGACCCTAGAGATTGGAGAAGGGGAGTAGAAGGAGGCAAGAGGCTAAGTGTGGCTGGAAAGAAAATCTTCAGAAAGCATCCTCTCTCTGTCTCTGTCTCAATTTTCTCACATTCTTCTGCCTCTGTCTCTTTTCTCATATTTTCCTATGTTCCTAAGTAAGAAACATGCTGAGACCCCAAGGCATGAAGGTTCAGAAAGAAATAGAGGCAACCATTCCTCTCCAAAGATTAGAGAGGTTTTCCTTGGAGCAAGCTCTCCCAGAGGGCACTAAGATATCAGCCAGGGCTGCAAAGTGAGCTTCCATGTATTACCTCCTGAAAACTCTGCCCAAGTGCTTGGCACAGTGGGCATTTGTCATTTCAGTTAGACTGGCATACTGTCAAAGAGATCACCAGCATCATCAGATTATATTGTCCAGCTTGAGCATAGAATATCAATTTAAAGCTAGAAGAAGCCTTAGAAATCACTGAACTCAACCCCATGATTCTACAAATAAGGACATCTAAAGCCATTTGCCCTAAGTCAAAAAGAGGTAGGATTCTAAGAGAGGTCCTCGCCTTTCCAAATTCAATGCTTTTCCCACTGTTCTGTACCATCTGACCTTCCTTTAAGGATTTTCATTTTGTCGAATCCTTCCCCAGAAGAAATGATGGAACTCTTGGTCCCAAGGACCACTGGATTTGTAGAATGTGAAAGTTGGAAGGACCTTGGAGATCACTTAAGAAACCATGGACATCATCAAGTCCCATCTCCCCATTCCTCCTCCATCAGGAAGGGGGACCCAAGGGAAAGGAAGTGACAACCAAATTCACACTGGTTTGAGAGGCTGGTATTTGAACTCAGGTCATCCTATGCCAAGTCCAGGATTCCTTCCACTCTTCCAGAATGCTCCTAATCAACTGTCCTGGTGGCACTTGGGGACATTAGATGGTTCCAACAGTAGCCTGTGATAAGCATGAATGGTAGACATACCATGCTGCCTCAGAATGGAAGCGTAGGGGAGGATGGCAGTCAGTCCGCATGAGCATTTGCCCTGTGCCAAGCAGATTAGGGGGGCCTACTGGAGATGGAATTTTAGGTGCTCATAAAATCCTACCTGTAGAATACTGGGGAGAAAAGCTGTTTCATGAGATTGGCACTCACCTCAATGAAATCTGACTTCCTTTGGAATAGTGCTAGACACTTCTGAAGCCAGGTCAATCTAGAGTCTTGCCCAGGACTATTTATTCATTTGGAAGGGAGACTTTTGGGGCTGAGTCTTCCTTCTTCCCCCTGTGCAAGTGTCTCTGAGAAAGCAGCTACCCATCCAGTCAGTTAGCTAAAATTGCCAAATGAAACTACAGTTTAGGGGTTAAATTTAGACTCTTCCAAAACTAGCCCCTAACTACACATCCATCTTCCTTATTCCTCAATCTGCTTCCCATACTATTACGGTCCAACAAGACTAGAGTCTTTATTGTTCCAAACACCATCTCCTATTTCTGCAAACAGAATATCACCCATTCAAGAAATGTGCTATATTTGAGAATCTCAAGCATCCATAAAAGCTCAGACCAGACAGTATCCTCTACATGGAGCCTTTCCTGAATCCCTGTGCACTTGCCTCCAAATGTTAATGGCTCCTTCCACAATAACCTGGTACAGTATTTATTTTGCACATGGTGCCATGGAAGAGGTTGTAGAGCTGCATAGAGAATCAATCTTATAGACAGGACAACTACAGGAAAGACCTAGATTCAAGTCCTGTCACTGATATGTAGTGGCTATATGACTGTAGGTAAGTCACTTAACTCTCTTGAACAGGCAAATTGCAGATCAGCACTGGTGTAGATAAGTGGTGTCCAAAAGAAACAAATCCCTGAAGCCTGCATATTGACATAGAAAACCATAAAATAACATCTATATTGTACTGTATTTTTCTTAATTTTGTTAAGCATTTCCCAATTACATTTAATCTGGTTGGGGACTCGCAAGCAACAAATCTGACACCTCTGGTATACAGAACTGAAACCCCCTACACAAAAGAAATTATGGGTCCAGACCAAAGGAAAAAATACTTATATTTGTACACTTGTCTTCCCCTACAGAATGTAAGGTCCTTGAGGACAAAAGACTGTCTCTCTCTCTCTCTCTCTCTCTCTCTCTCTCTCTCTCTCTCTCTCTCTCTCTCTCTCTCTCTCTCCCCCACACCTGGCTCTATCACTTGAACCTGCATGAATACCAATAGCTCTGGTGAGGTTTTTCCAAAGGAGAGGCTGGCCATAATCACCATGCTGCTACAACTCACCCTCAGGATTCCAGGCATAACCCTCAAGCAACAGAAAATCTATCCTCATAGCTACAGCTCTTGAGCCCCCGCCAGTGTACTTTCCGTTTACACAGATTAGTCACAATGATACCATTAACCCAAACATGAACATTTACAAAACAAGGAGGGAAAAGCAAGAATAATCACCACATAGAATTTACTAAGTAGAAGGCAAAAGAAGTATTATAGAAAGCATGACTTGCCATCCATAAACTTGGACCGCAATCTCCCAACTGCTGTATCCATGGGTGGAGAGTGAGCACAAAACACCCAAGGAGAGAATTCCTTATGTCTGAGGCAATTCACAACTCTGGACAACAGGTCTGGATGCTGGTGGTGTCTTTAAAGCACAGTGTACTACCCATCACCTGCTAGATGAAATGACTTCTCTTCTGAGTCTTGTCTTCTCTTCTGCTGGACAAAGTCACTTCTCTCCTTCTCTTGACACATGAAGTATAGTTAAGCTCTTTTGAATAACAGCCACCTTCATCCCAGGGTCTTCAGACCTACCCAGGTCTGTCCATGAGGCAGTAGGACCTTCTTTCAAGAGTGATTATAAATAGTAACTGTTGCTGTTTCCATCCCACCCTGATGTCCTTTTGTTCTTTGCCTCATTATAGGGGCCATCCCCTGGCTACTTCTTAAAAAGATCTATTCACTGAATGGGCATTACCTCACCTTAAGTGAGGTCCTGCATAGACTTTGGCCTAAAGGGGCCAAGGTCTCCCATTGCATCCTGGGTCATCTCCAGTCATCCTGATGAATATCTGGTCATTGGCTTCAGATGGCTCCAGAGGAGAAGTGAGGCTGGTAACCTTGCACAGCCCTCCCTCACTCAAAACAAAGTCAAGGGCAAGTCATGTCATCATTTCTCTGATTGCATGGTCTTCTTTGGCAACGAAGGATGAACACAACAACCCTATAGGCTTTAAGATAAAGGCCATAGAAGGAAGTAGAGAGCAATGTAGACAAGGCTTTAAGAGTTTCTCTTCTCTCCAGCACTAGATGGCACAAGACAGCATCTTTTCCTCCAATCAGTTCTTTCCAGCAGAACTTTCCAGATCAGATCAACTCCCCACATCAACAAGTGAGCCTCTTTGCCAGCTGTGCCCACCTCCTGTCAGCCTACCATTTCTGTTGTTTTCTATAACATTTCTCCAGTACTCCACTTTCAAAGTACTTAGAATCAATATCATAGGTTTAAAATTAGAGATTATCTCATACTACTCTCTACACAATTCATATCACTTAAGCAATTATTTATTGTTTTCTGGTTTTAAGCTTTGTGTATAAGTATTAGTTTTGTTTCTACACCTCCATTAGAATGTAAACAACTTGGGGGAACAGATCATTTCTTATATGTCTCCTACATCAATTCAATTCAATGGAAATTGACCAAGCCCCTGATGTATTCAAAGGTCCTGCCCACAGCCATAAACCTATCACACTAAAGCCCACCTCTAATCCTTTATCATGGCAAGAAAGAGAACATGGGCTTGGAAAAGCTATGTCACCAGAGCACAAGTTCTGGCCAATTCCATTGAGTTAGAAAGACTTTGGAAATGGACTTGAATTTGTTATTGAAAGGGCTCAAATACCACCTCTGATACTATCTTTGTGATTTTGACTGGTTACCTCACCTCCCTGGGCCTCAGTTTCTTCATCTGTAAAATAAGGAGAGTGGATAAAATGGCCTCAGAGGTCCCTTCCAGCTCCATCTAGGATTCTGTTATCTCATGACTATGAATAAAAATATAAACTCCTTGAGGTCAGGGAATATTTCAGGTTCTTTCTTTGTCTCCTGGTCACCTAACATGTATAGAGTCAGACCTTAATTAATAAAGGACTATTGAGTAAGTAAGAATTGGTTGAAGAATTTAGAGATATTGACCCAGTAGGAGAAGACAAAGGAGGGGTAGGATAACAGTCTTCTAGTATTTGAAAGGCTATTTCAAGGTGGAAGGATGAACTCTGCTCTGCTCAGTCACAAAGAAAAGATCAGGAACCAGCAAAGGAGGTAAATGTCTTGGTGGGGGGTGGCGAGGAACGACTTCCCAACAATTAGTTTTCCAAAAAAAGGCTGATCTTCAGTAGGTAGTAAGTAGTGAGATCTCTCCTCATTTCAAGTCTTCAAGCAAAAAAAAATTTATTTTAAAATAGTTTGTGTATATTTAAATACATGCACATTTGGCTGATAGAATATAAACCCTTTAGGGGAGAGACTGTCTCCTTTCTGTCTTTGTATCCTTAGCACCTACCACAGTGCCTGGCGCATTACCAGCTCTTCATAAATACTAATGATTGATTAAAAGGCTGGATGAAAATTTCTTGAGTATGTTGTGGTACCAATTATTTTGGGGAGTATGGGTTAGATAATGTGGCTGAGATGAATTTGTCTAATTTATTACCTCCCAAACATACTAATACCCATGAAGTCATAGGGTCTTGAAGTATTGGCAAGGTTGTGTAGATATCAAGCACAGAGTCTGGAACATGCTTGGTGCTCAGTCCAAACCCACTGATGACATAACTGACTTTCCTGAATAACAAGTTGTACTGTGCGTGTGTATGTGTGTATGTGTATGTGAGTGGAGTTTACAGGGTTCTATTTAAAGACAGAGGAGGAAGAAAAAGGAAAGGAGAAAGAATTGAAAAAGAGAGAGCGAGAGAGAGCAAGGAGAAGGATGAAGAGAGAGATTAAGAGAAGAGGAGAAAGGAGAGAGACAGAGAGAGAGAGAGACAGAGAGAGAGAGAGAGAGAGAGAGAGAGAGAGAGAGAGAGAGAGAGAGAGAGAATGGGAATGACTTCTGTCTGCTACCACTGAAACTCAGGGCACCTTAGGATCAAGGAAGCCTTTTCAAGTGGTAGAAAAGTATTGTCAATAAGCAAAGCACTCCGGGCAACAGCCAGACGTTTCCAGGAGTCCTTATTTGTCTGATAAAAGGGCCAGGAGCTGTAGCCCTGGGAGCGATTGCACACGTCCGTCTTTGTCTGCCCAGGACTGTGTTTCCAGAACAGCATGTCTCCAGGTAACAAAACAGTAAAACAAGTACACAACCCACCACCCTCCCCTAACTTCCTAAGGAAAGGAAGCCAAGGGGATAGTTGCTTTGGGCTCTGCTAGGGAGTGGCCATCGATGGAAACCAAGTCCCTTTAACAGGCAAAAGCCCTAAACCCAAGGAGAGCATAGCAGAGAAGGACCATGATCCCTTCCCACAGCACAGTGACCCAACAAACAAATAAGTAAATCCATGAGTCGCGGGTGAGTCTCCTTCCTGGAAGTGTGTGTGTGCACGCACAGCCACACAAGTGTAAACAGAGAAACTTTGCAAAGGGATTTTAAAAATACCTCTTTGGCAAGACATGAAACCACTCGCCCAGAACGCAACTGACACAGCAGCTAAAAACACTTGGCAGAGTTACGAGTATCAGGTCCTTCCGACCGCAAATATTTATCCTCACTTTTCCTGATCATATGACCAGAGCTACGTGCGACTCTGGAGACCCTTGGTGACCATCTCAGTCCACAGAAGGCCACCCTTACCTAGTCACACAAAGTGCTTAAAAATGGCAGAAGGAACAAATTGGTTCCACTTCCACGTGGAGAAGCAATTGGACACTTCACGGTTACCCCTGCTGGCACCCATCAGAGCTTCCTGGCAGCACCAACCCTATTTCTTCTGCTGAAAGCTAACATCTAACCTTGGTCCTCATGAATTGGGAAAGCCCCAGACACTTGCTGGGTCTTGAGCTTTCCTGAGCCAACATCAGATGACTGGTTCCAAGACAAAGGCCAAAGGCAGATGCCAGGACCTGGAGCCCTATAGAGATGCCCAGTGCCTGCCATCCCTTCACAGGATGGAACCTGCCTTGCCTGGGTCACATTTGCTCAAACTGTCTGGTTCTCTGAAAACATGTGGGGATTTGAGTACTGGGAGTGTGTCACAATGAAAACAAAACAATAACAATGAAATTGAAGTCAGGAAACCTTGGTTTAAATAACACTTCTGCAATTCAACCTTACATCAAGACCCTTCCCTACCCACCAGGCAGCCCAATCCACTTTTGGCCAAATCTAAGTGCTGGGAAGTTTTGTCCTGACATGAAATTTACCTCTGTCTCTCTATCTTCTGTCCATTCTTCTTATTCTTGCCCTCTATGTCTAATCCCTGTTGCAAAGGACAGTCTTCCAAATATCTGAAGAGACTCTGAACCAGCTAATCCTGCATTCTGGTCTAATTTGACATTTCTAGGATTTTATATTCTAGGGATTCATGGGCTTATCGAGTCAGAGTGGGAGGAGACCTCAGAAGGTGCCTAGTAAACAGTCCCAGAGGCATTAAGCAACCTGTCCATGGTCACACAGGTGGTTAACATCAGAACCAGGATTAGAACCCAGATTCTCTGTCTCTAAACCCAATGATTTTTCCACTATCATGCCATTTCCTTGAGCATCTCTGAGATGATACTGTCTCCTCAACCCCCTGACAGGTCCCCAGCCTCCTCATTCATATCCAATCAGCCTGTTGTGCCCTTCCAGGCCCCACCATTCCCACCCAGGGCAGAAAACCATACCAAGGAGGAGGGGAGAAGAGTCAACCAACGAGTCTGGGACCAAGAAAAAGGGTTAAATAGGGTTTCTAAATACATGAATATGTCTGTTGTGTTGGAGTCAAGATTGAAACCATGACTGAGTCTTAAGGTTTGCATAACACCTCATATAGACTAGTCTTGATCCTCACAATAGCCCTGTGAGGTAGATGCCACTATTAGTCCCGTTTTATAGACAAAGAATCCATAGATTTTAAGTGATTTGTCCAGGTTCACACTGAATTTGTTATCAGTTGTGTCTGACTTCATGACCCCATTTGGGTTTTCTTGGCAAGATATTGGAATGGTTTGCCATTTCTTTCTCCAGCTCATTTTGCAGATGAGGAAACTGAGGCAAATAGAGTTAAGTGACTTGTCCAGGGTCACACAGCTAGTTAGTAGACCAGATTTGAACTCCAGGCCTGGCTCTATGCACTGTGCCACTTAGCTGCCCAGGTAAGTGCCTACAGAAGGGATATGAACCTGGGTCAGCCCAGTGGCGTGTCTAACTAATGCTCTACCCACTCACTACTCCATATGAGCTTTCTAATGTCTCTTCTGACTCTGAACTGAATGCCCCTAAGATCCTGGGTCAGAACCCTGCCAAGTGGGAGGTCCTGATGAGAGCAACTTCCCTCACCTGCATTAGTCCTTGAGAGGCAGGGAAGTCCTCCAAGGTCTGTCCTGAGTGCTGTCCTGAGTTCTTGGACACCCAACCCCATGTCCTGCCTTCCTGGGGAAGGGCCCATGTTTCTTTGTGAAGAGGGATTCTAGCATGGGGCAATGGAAAGAGGGTGTAGTTGGAGTCCAAAGACCTGGGTTAGAATCCTACCTCTGTCACTTACCACAGCCTTGGTTACCCTGGGCACATTTCCAGGCTTCTCAGATATTAGCACCTTTCATGCACACTCAAATCCAGCTATGGTAACCTGCTTGCTGCTTCTCACCCATAACCCGCCATCGCCCATTTCAGTGCCAATGGTCTGGCTGCCCTCCATGCCTGGAACACCTTCCCTCTTCACCTCCACCTTCAAAAATTCCTGGCTTCCTTCAAGATTCACTCAAATGGAAAAGACAGACAGTTTCAATATAATGAGTAGTATTTACTATACAGGCTTTCTGGAAATGGAAATTATTGTTTTATATTGAATCCTCTCCCATGTTCTGCTGTGTACAAGGCAATATTATTTTTTTCTTATTTTGTATTTATTTTATTTAATATCAAAATTTAAAAATTATATTAAAATATATTGACATATATCAAAATAATGTCAAAATAAAAATATTTATAATAGTATAATAATAAATATAATAAAATATAATTTTAAAAATTTATATTAAAAACAAATATTCAGTTTAAATACTGAAAGAGGCTTCTCCCAAATCCCTGCAGCTGCTGTCCTTTCCACTTACTCTGTAAGTTTTCATATGTGTGTGCATATATGTATGCATGTATGTTGTATATAAATATATACACATATACTATATCAGTATATCTGTATGTATGTATATAAATATATATACACATATATACTTTATTTGTATTACATGTATGTATGTATATAAATATATACACACATATATACTAAATCTGTATTATATGTATGTATATATACATACCCATTTAGACACCTATTGCCCCTCCCATTAGAATATAAGTTCCTTTAGGGAAGGGAGCGATTTTGTTTCTGTTTGGAGCGTTAACACTTAGCAGAGTGCCAGAAGCAAACTAAGTGTTTAATAATTGCTCAATGATTGAGTGATTTGGCATCAGTTGACTCATCTGCAAAAGGACTGGCTGGACTAGTCCCATCCTGGGCATTCCCTTGCTAGTTCCCTTGCCAGCTGTGATCCGGAGCTGCCTACTGCAGGACAGGTAGCCAAGAGGCAGAAAAGACCCAAGGGTGCTGTCTTGGACCTAAGCTATGGTCACTGAAGGTGTCCCTGGCGGAGGACATGGGGAATCTCGTTTGGAGTGAGGGTCTGCGCTGCTCGGCACATTCCTCGGCACATTCCTTGGAGTTCGGTTACTAAAAGTCCAAGACAGACTCAACTTCCAGTGAATTTAGCCAAGCCAAGGAAAAATACCCCCTGGAGACTCTAACTTCAGCACAGCCACTTTACAGAAGAAACTGAGAGAACTGTTCATTCCCTGGGAAATCCCCCGAGGTCTTCTCCCCACAACATCCAAGTTCTAAAGCCCTCATAAGTGGGGTCGATCAGCAGTTAAAAGAATAGATGAATGAATGGAAAGCAGGATTAGCAAAATGAGAAGTCAGAATTAATGCTGAACTGGCAATGGAATCAAAATGACTGGCTGTCTTTCCCCAGTATTCATGAAAACAGACTAGAGGCATTGTGTAATAGTGGATAGAAGGAAGGCCTGAGTTCAAATTCTGCCTCAGGTACTTATTAGCTGGGCAACCTTGGGCAAGTCACTGAGGCGAGTCTGCCTCAGTTTCCTCAACTGTAACATGAGGGTGATAATAGCACCTACCTGCCTGAGTTGTTATAAGCATCAAATCAGATAATTGTAAAGCAGTTAGCACAGAGCCTGGCATATGGTAAACATTTAATAAATGCTTTTCTTCTCTCCCTCCTTCCTCTATAAGTCCACTGACCAAGTTATAGATTCAGGCAGAGGTTAGGCAGTAGACAACAATGCAGTCTTTCTCATGTCCCACAAACTCCTTGCCAGCAACTGAGAGGTCCACAAAGGAAGGGAGGTTACACCCCATTTTTATAAGTGCTATGTACAAAAAAGACTTTTGTTAGATAGGACTTTCTAGTTGCAGTCAGGAGCCCACAGATATGTAGTAATAGCACAGAAGCTCTAACCTGACAAAAGAGGACATCCTGTTTAGCACAGGGCCCTGTGCTAAACTGTACACAGTAAGCATTTAATAAATGCTCATTGAACTGAGTGAAGACAGATTCCCTGGAGTATGATCTATATTGACAAATCCATGCATCTGCCGAGTCCCACTTCTCTGGGCCTCAGTTTCCTCATCTGTAAAATGAAGGTACTGGAACCAATGAATTCAGTACTTTCCAGTTCTACACCCATAATGCCATGCCATTCATGTTTAGCTACAGAACTGTTGTCTATCTCAGTTCTCCATTAAACTCAGATCTTTATGGTTAGGCAAGTAAACTCAGAATTAACAAGGAAGAGAAGCTTGGCTTTCAAAGGATATTAGAAGAATCTAGTGGCACCCATACCCTAATAGGAATCTCTTCTACAACATACTCAACAAAAGGGAATGCTGTAGGTTAGATTACAGAATTAGAAATGAAAGGTGCCTGTTTTAATAACCATTGAGTCCAGTCTCCTATCTTTACAGATAAGGAAACTGAGGCACAGTGACTAAGGATAAATAACTAGAATAGGACCACATAACTAGTTACTATCAGAGGTAGAATTTGAACGCAGGTCTCCCTAACTCCAAGCCCAGCATTCTACCCATGTCTATAGTACCTCTGGTTTGCCAACCTTTGCCATTATGCTTCTCCCTTTTTACATGGCTCTTCTGGAAATGGGCCAGTTTGACTCTATCCTTTCTAAAATGTGGAGCCCAAGCCTGAACAGAGCACATTCCAGAGGTGGCCTAACCAGGGCAAGGTGGTAAAAGACCAGTATCTTCTTCACTCTGAATGCTGTGTAACAAAATCACAGGATCTTGGCTCTAGAGGGAGAAGGGACCCCAGAGGCCATCTCTTCCGAAGTCCTCATTTCACAGATGGGGAAACTGAGACCCACGCATCGTGTGGGTGCTAGAGACTGAAAGACAAAAGGAAAACTGTCTTAAGACCATGAACATAGCTTTAGAGCTGGAAGCAACCATAGTGGCCACTGGATCCCACCCCTCTCCCTTCATTTACAGATGAAGAAACCAAGATCCCAAGAAGTGAAACAAGTTGCCCAATATAACAAAGGAAGCAACTATCAGAGGTAGGATTTGAACTCAGGTCCTTGACTACAGGATAAATAAGTCAATGAACATTTATTAAGCACCTTCTGTGTGTCAGGCATTTTCTTAAGTTGCTGGGGATACAAAGAAAGGCAAATGACAGTCCCTGTCCTCAAGGAGCTCCCAGTCTAATGGGGCAGATGATGTGTACACCACTATATACAAAGTATAGATGAGATAAAATGGAAATAATCAACAGAAAGAAGGCATTAACATTAAGAGGGATTGGGAGAGGCTTCTTGGAGAATGTATGCTCCTGCTTGAGAACTGAAGGAAGCCAGGAGGTGGAGATGAACATTCTTTTCCCACTATGTCCCTAGTCTCAGAGAGTTTATGGTCTATTCATTCACAATGACTCCTACTGGTCTTCTAGTCCACTAAGATCTTTTTCATCAGAATTGCTTGTCTAGCTATATCTTCCCTAACTTATCCCCCATTACTATGACTTGGAACATTAAAGCCATAACTTACCAAATACCTCCTTTTTCTTAAAATTAATCAAGCAAAGAAACAAATATGAGGGTCATCATATATGATAGATAGATAGATAGATAGATAATAGATAGATAGATAGATAGATACCCAGATATAGATAGGTAGATAGATAGCCAGATAAATAGATAAGTAAGTAGGAGAGAGAGAAATGGAGAGATAGAGGAAAGGAGAGATAGAGGGAGGGAAGGAGGGATGGATAGATAGATATTTCTTCCAGTGGGCACTGCTCTGAAGGCTTGGTGAACCCAGAAGAAGGGCTGTGAATGGTTCTGTTGACTAAAAGAAAACAGAAGGACATTTAATTACCATTAACTCCTCTTCCTCTGCTCATGCCAAGCCCTCAGAGGTTCTGCCAGGGAGGAAATGATGCTCCCAGCTGCATCAAATGGCACCATATGTGAGCAATCTACCCGGATAACTGATACCCATCTCCCACAGACTTTTCCTCTCTCTCCAGTCAATGCTGTGATAAATATCTGCTGAAAAGGATGGGGTAGGGTGGGAATGTGTGAGTAAATACAGTAGCTTGGGGCCAGGAATGAAATGAAATGAAGTTCAGAATATTTGGGACAGTCCATAAAATGGCAATTGAAGTGTGAAATGATGGGTTTGCCAAGGATCAGTGAGTGACCCATAGAGAATGCCCTGACTAAGCAGCTACAGCAGGCATGGGGATATGCCGGATTTCCTAGAGCTTGGCTTGGAGACTGAGCCAGGGTTTTCAGGGGCTGGCTCAGCATCCATGGCACAGCCAATCCCCCAGGCTCCTCTAGCTTTGGTACTGCTGGCCACCGCTGCCAGAGAGGTCATTGCACCTGTGGACTGGGGAGGAAATGCAGATGCCGCGACTTCCTCCAATCCAGCCCAGGGTCTTTGCCAACTTCAGGCCAGATGGTGAGCTGCTCAGTCCATTTCCTGAGCTGGGTGTCCCAGCCCAGTTTGTAAGTCAGTCGACAATCAATAATTAAGCCCTTTGGTGCTGCAATAGATAGAGCACTGGGTCCAGAGTCAAGTTCAAATCCAATCTCAGACACTTCCTAGTTGTATGATCCTGGGCAAGTCATTTCACCCTGTTTGCCTCAGTCTCCTCATTTGTAAAATGAGCTGGAGAAGGAAATGGCAAACTGCTCCAGGATCTCTGCCAAGAAAACCCCAAATGGGGTCAGGAAACGTCAGACACAACTGAAACAGCTGAACAACAACTGTGTTCGTCCTTTGTTGCCAAAGAAAACTACGCCATCAAAGAAATGTTGATATGACTTGCACTTGACTTTGTTTTGAGTAAGGGAGGGCTATGAAGGTCACCAGCTTCACTTCTCCTGCAGAGCCATCTGAATCCAGTGATATTCCTCAGGGTGACTGGAGATGGCCCAGGATGCTCTAGGAGACCTTGCCCTCTTTAGGCCTCGGTCTTTTCAGGTACTCACTTGGGGTGAGGCAACACCCATTCATTGAATAGGCCTGTTTAAGAAGTAGTCAGGGCATGGCCCTTTTAATGAGGTCAAGAAAAAGAAAGACATCAGGTTGAGTGGGAAGAAGCAACAGTTGCTATTGACAATCACTCTAAAGCTAGGAGGGTCCATAGAGCCCTTAAGCAGCGGCCCATGAATGGAGGCTGGAGACAAAAGGCCAACTTCAGGAAATCATCCACGTTGGCCAGAAAGTACAGTGTATGAAATGGTTGGAAAGCTAGCCCACAGTCAGACAGCACACAGCCTCAACAGTAAGCCTGAAATCAAAACTGAACACTGTATAATGAAAATGACCAAACTCAGCTCCAGAAGTGGGGCCCTCCGGGGCGTAGAACATTGCAATTAGATCCCATGGATTCATTGATTAGTTTTACTCGACTGCCTTTATTTCACTCCATCCTCCTCTCTTCTTTACTAGGTTTCCTTTTAGTCTTGGTATGCCTAGATCTTGGCATAATGCTAGAACTTAACCAACTTCTTGGATGGTTGATTGTTGATTATTTTTTATTACAAAGAGTGGCTCTCTGGCTCAGGGAGGGAGAAGGATCTATTTGGGAAATGCATGAGTGACACAAAAGCAAAAGACTATTGATTTTTAATTTTTTAAGGAAACTGAGGCATTTGAAAGAAAAAAGACATTGTTGACCATGGAAAGGATGTGGTCATCTGTGACTTAGGTAGTTTATTTGATCCATGTCATGGAGGGAAGAGACTGGAGGCAGGATACCCATTGGAAGGCTACTGGGAATTCCAGGTTTGGGACTTTATCCAATGGTGATGAGGCCCAGAATTAAGGTTGGTAGCTGAGTGAGTAGAGAAAAAAGGCAGAAGAGGAAAGGTTGTGGATTTGGAAGCAATGAAATTTGGCAACAATCCCATGCTGCCCCGTGCTCCAGTCAAACTGGATGATCAATCCCTGCCATTTTCTGCCTCCAAGAGCCTTGGAGCATGAGTCTCCCTATTCCTGGAATGCCCCTAGATGTCCTCCCTCTCTATCAGCTGGGAGTTCTCTCTTCTGGTCTTAATGTTGGTTGACTGGCTGATCTCATTCTATCAGTCTTGTCCTACATTGCCTTCCATCCCAGTGATCCCTGGCCAACGTTCATCTTCTCACCTGACCTGATGGACAAGTTTTCATCTGTATATCTTCCCACCATCACTGACATAGTCTACAAGCTCAGAAAGTATTGGGTGAGGAAAATCTACTATGCGAAGCATTCCTCAAAGGGAAAGGATGGGACCAGTCTAGAAGAAAGTGTGCTGACCTGCACTGGTATAGGGAATTTCCTTATCTAAAAATTCTCTATGCTGATGAAATCACATGTTACGCAGGGGGAGAGGAGAAAATGTGCTTAACTTCTCTGTGACTCAATTTCTTCATCTGTAAAATGGGAGTGAAAACACCTGTGATACCCAACTCACAGGTGTTTGAGGCTGAAGTGAAATGATGAGGGGAAAAGCTTCCGATACTTCAAAAATCAATGTCAGTTATTATTAACAATGACTGGTTGATTTGGAGATAACATAACCCATAATAACAGCAGTGCCAGCTCTCCTGAAAACCACTTCTCTTTGCGACCACCGGAGTTCTCTCCCTCAGCATGGCTTTTAAACCTTTTTGGTGTCATGGACCCCTCTGGGGAAGCCTATGAACTCCTTCTCAGAAGTATGTTTTTAAATGCACAAAATAAAATTCAGACCATTTCAAAGGAAATCAACGATATTACAATATAGTTATCAAGATATTTTGAAAAATTCAGACTGAACTAAAAAGCCCTGCTCTTCTACCATGTCCCCATTTTACAGATGAAGACCTAAGGCTCTCCTAGAGACAGAGCAAACTTTCCACAGTTATATGGTGGAGCTAAGGGTCAAATCCAGGTTCCCTCACTCTGAATCTAGGGTCCCTCCCTACTATACTGGGTTCCGACTCAAGACAGATAGAGTTAGTTTTAATTTTAGACAATTCTCAGGTCCCCCAGGACCATATGGTATCCTGAAGCCTTAAGAACACCTGGAAAGCACGTATGGTCACCATAAGAAATGGGCTGTTATCATGCCAACCTCTCCTACCACTGAGGGTCATCATGGAGAATATCCAGTCTCTGGCCAGATCTTTTTGTCTATTATCAGTCAGAGCTGACCACAAGGAGAGTGCTAACCCAGAAGGGACCAAAGGCGTATGCCACAAGGACAATGTCTCTGCAGAAAAGCATTTGTTATCTAATCCTTTCAAGGCCACATGATCTCATCAATGTGCAGCTCAGCCTCATCCCCTGCAATTCCTATCCATGCCCTCCATTCAATGCCCTGGAGGCATTTTAATATGTCTCTTTTAATATTTCCCAACTACCCAGGCATTACTCGGGTTGTTATCCCTCCCTCTCACTCCATGACAGCAAACAAACTCTAGGTGGATTGACTGAATCTCCCAAGTTGGAAGGGAGCTCTGATCAACGTTGAGTCCAACTCATCCTGGACCCAGAAATCACCTCTATGACATACCCCACAAAAGACCATCTGGCTTGTGTTGAAAAGCCTCCAAGAACAGGGATTCTGTTATCTTCCAAGGCAGTCCATGCCACTGCAGAATAGTTTTAATGGTTATCTCCTTCTGGCAAGCCTCTTTGTAACTCATACCCCAAGAGGTCTCTGACCTTTTCCCTTCCTAATATGTGGATAACTATTCCTGCTAGGAGGCACCATAGTGCATAGAGGTCCATAGAGAAGTCAGGAAGGCTCATCTTTCTGAGTTCAAATCCAATCTCAGACACTATGGGACCCTGAAAAAGTTACTTAACCCTATCTGCCTCAGTTTCCTCATCTGTAAAATGAGCTGGAAAAGAAAATGGAAAACCACTCCACTATCTTTACCAAGAAAACCCCAAAATGGGTCAGAAAGAGTCAGACATGACTGAACAACAACCCGAAAACTTTCCTTATAGCCTAGTTACTAGCACCCCTTCCAAAAATGATCTATTTGTTTCATATATCCATTTTTGTCTATGGCACAATGCTTGGCAAACTGTTATTTCTTGTGGCAAATTTTCCAGGGAACCAGTCTAAAGATCTGAACCCCAGGGAGCTACAAAGACTAACCCTTATAAGCCATCTTCTCAAAAGTCCTCTTTTATATGTGAAGGAAACTCAAACCTAGAAAAGACAAGAGATTTTCCTAGAGCCCAAGGAGTAGAAACTCAGGCCCCCTGCTGCCCTGTCTAGGGTTCTTTCCAATTCTTAGAAAACTCCAGACCTGAGGGGAAACATTTGTCCCTAATATACTTAGTATTTTCATCGTCACCATTGGGATGTTGCTAAAAATAGCCAGAATGTGGAGGAAGTTGAGAATGTGCTCTTCTGCCCTTTGGCTGACCAAGGAGGGAAAAAAGCAGGACTCTGCAGCTGAGAAAACAAACAAGGAATCAGTTTCATCTTTCTGGACCTCACTTTCCTCAGAAACTAAAATAAATGGGGTCATACTACACAGCCAGGCCCTTGGAGTCCCTTCCAACTGTAGATTTAGGACCCTATGACCTTGGGCAGCTCATCCGACCTTGGTTTCTGCACTTCAGTTTCCCCTTTTGTAAAATAGGGAGATTGGACCAGATAACCCTTCCAGCTCAGGATCTCATACTCTATGAGCTTAAAACTGAGTCCCATCTTTAAATATTCACCTATCTCTACTGCTACATTCAATCAGGGCTCTGTATGCAAAATAAAGTGGATAGCCCAGTCTCCTTCACCACCTAGAGCTGATGTAATATCTAGAAGCTCTAGCTGCCTGCCCATGCCTAACCTCAGTAGACGGTGGATCACACAGAGCCACTGGGAAGCCTTACCTTAACCACCCACCCCCCCAAACACCAGCTCCCAGTTTCCTGGCAGCTGGACCCCAACTGCTGTTCATAGCTTACGAGAAGAGCTACACCCCCAAAGCCTTTGCACATTGGAACCAAATCCCAACATAAAATGTCTAGACGGAGAACACTATTATGATGAAAACAGAAACAGGTTTAAAGGTCCCCATTTTGTAGCATCATCTGTTCAGCAAACCATGTCTGTGCCAAGAAAAGAGAGCTGGGGCTTTTCAGGTTCCTGCCTGAAGTCTCCTGACACTGGAAACGAGCAGCATCTGGGGCTACTTAAGCCTGGCCCCACGTTCCTCAGCCGAGGTCATGTCCCACCTACCCTGGCCATGGGTCCTCTTTGAGAATGAAGGATGAACACCAACAACCCTGGCTAGGCCTGTTATACGGTGGCGGGGAGGGCATTTCCTCCATCTTTGCCCAGGAAAAGAAGAACCTACCAAAAAAAATCCTTCCAATAGGAGCAAATTTCTTTGGTCAGCCAAAATATTTGGAGACACTGCCAGACACCCACTCCCTTGTGCTCACCTGAGCCTCCTCTGCACACCTGAGCCCAGTGGCATCCAACAGCTTAGCCACTTCAAATAAAGCTGCCACATTCTGCCCTGTCACCCATTCTGTGCTACAGAGCAGCACATATAATACTCATACTCTTGCACTAGAGAGCAAGAAAAAACATTTTTAATTTGGTACCTCTGAAGCCAAGGTTGGTGGTGCAGTAGATACAGCACCGGCCCTAGAGTCAAGAGGACCTGAGTTCAAATCCAGCCTCAGACACTTCCCAGCTGTGTGACTGGATGAGTCACTTAACCCTGATTGCCTCAAAAACAAAAATGGTGATGCCCAGAATTCAGGTCTATCAGTCACAGAAAAAAAAAAAGTCACGCTTGAAGTCTCCCCAGTCAATGGCAAAACTGAATTCCTCCCATACCTTGTATCATAGGTGGTTATTCATTCACCTCCCCTTTATGCCTAGTTTCCCTGCCTATTTTTCCCCCCTTTATGAGTTGGACTAGATGGTTGTTGAGCAATTTTCCAGCTCTGGGATGGAGTAGAATCAGTCTGTCCTTAAACAAATATTTCTTGAGCACTTCAGTGTGTTCCAAGCACTATGCTAGATATTGCGATGGAATATAAGCTCCCTGGAGACAGGGACCGTTTTTCAGATTGCATTTGTACCTCTAACCCCCAGTACAGTGGCGTGCAAACAGAAGACACTTAGTAAATGCTTGTTTTGGGTTTGGTTTTGTTGTTTTGTGGGGGGAGGTTAAGCCTCATTTCACAGAGTAGGAAACTACTGGCCAGTCTCACACAGCCAGTGTCTGAGATGGGATTCAAACCCGGGATCTTCCTGCCTCTCTACACTGCCCCAGAATGCCCTGGCCTGTTAGGAGCAGACTCTCGGCCCAGTTTTACACTCTGGCCTGGCATTCTCACTTGTGTGGAGGAGTCATTTTGGAAAACTTTTTTTAAAAGAGTTGACGTCTCTGAGCTTGGTACCGGCTTACAAGGAACAGAATATGAAAAATAAACAAGGGATTTAACACAGAATTTGAAATATACTCAGCGAACGCCAAGAGACATAAATCAGGAAAATGAGTCCATGATTTCCCATAACACATGCTGTATTAATTACAGTAAATGACATCGATAATGGCTGGTCACTTATAGTGGACCACGTCAGGCATGTTTTTATCTGCAGACAGAAGGATGGATAAAATGTTGAGCTCATACAGCTGGAAGGGGCCAACCATCATTTTACAGAATAAGAAACTGAGTCTCAGAAAAAATCAAGTAATTTGCCCATGGTCACACAGGGGGAGAATATGGCAGGTACAGGATTTGAACCCAGGCCTTCAAAGCTCCTTTCAAGATTTACTTTCATTTTCTTAAGGATCTGGGGGGAGGGAAAAGACCAAAGATAGAGAAAAATTGATTTATGACTCCAAAGGCTAACATCTGCTATTGTCCAAGGTCAAGTCAGCATCAACAGCTGTCCATCTACCAAAGTCTTTACTAAACTGCTTTCTCTTGACCTCGTGGTAGGAAACTGAACTGGTATATCCGTTAAACTCCAAAGTTGCTGACAGGGTGTAACAACACACACTTCACTTTTGTTTAAGGATTAGGTATTTTTTTTTTTGGTCTGGTCCTATAATTTCATTAGTAAAACAAAAGTGCAGTAAAAAGACTCCCTCTACCAATGCAGATCATCTGGTGTTCTGCAATCTAATGGTCTTGGAGAAATGTCTGAAACATGGAGAAATCAAGTTACTTGTCCAGGGTCACACATCGACGACTTGGACCAGACAAACCTTTGAAAATCTAAACCTGCTTCAGCCTTTTGCTTCAAGATTAAAACACTTGGAACCAGTTTTGCCCGCATCATCCCCAGGTCAGAGACCTCCAATGGATCCCAGGAGCTTGCAGGGTCAAGGGTAACCTCCTGAGTTTGCTATTCAAGGCCCTCCACCACCTGTTTCCACCCAGTGCTGACATTCAATGATTCTCTCTCTCCTTTTCTTACCTCCTCTGGGTTCTCTCCTCCACTGCAGGCCCCTGCAGTATCTTCACGTTCCTTTCTTCAGCCCCTTTATAAATTCTGCTCACAGGAAAGCATGGCAGAAGGGAAATGTGCTACATATAATCACTGAACAAGGGAGACTGTGGAACCCAGGTTCAAATCCTAGTTCTGACACTTGCTACCTGGGTAGCCCTGGGACAAGCGAATGGAGCACTCAGTCTGCAGTCAGGAAGACCTGAGTTCAAATCTGACCTCAGACACTTATTAGCTGTGTGACCCTGGGCAAGTCATTTAATCTCTGCTTGCCTCAGTTTCCTTATGTGTAAAATGAAGGGATTGGTCTAGAGGGACCTCTAACTTTAAGTCCATGATCCTATTAAAGTGAATGCCACCAAGCATTGATGCCTTAGTGATAATTCAAGACCCTAGCTACTCTGGACATGTGCTGTCCTGCCTAGAACCCAGCCCTTCACTCTCCAACTTCCACCCTTAATTCAGACCGTTTCCCCCTTCCTGGAATGCTCATCTTCCCCCCACTCCTTCTAATGACTTCCTACCCTTCCTGGAGAAACTAACCTGCCTACTCTCTTCTCCAGGGAACCAAAGGATCTCCAGAGGATCACAGGATCTCCATGGGAATTGTAGAATTTTTACAAGATCTTCAGGGAATCCAAGGATCTCCAAGGGATCATAGGATGTCTAGAAGATCTTCAAGGAATCAAAAAATCTTCAGGGGAATTGTAGGATCTTTAGAAGATCTCCAGAGAATCAAAGGATCTTGGCTATGGAGCTGGGAGCTCAGACTCTCTCTAGTCTAATCCCCCTCATTTCACAGATGAGAAAACTAAGGCCACCTTTAGGTTGGAAAGTGACTCTTTCCAAAGTCACCCTTTCCTGATTTCAGCCCACTCCTGCCTCCAGTCTTTAACCACCTTCCTCCCATCGAATCTTTCCCCTTTCCAATTCATCTTCATTCATCCACTAAAATGATTTTCCAAAAGCACAGATCACCCTCTACCCAATAGACTCAAGCAAACACTGAGGCTGTTCTATGAATAAGACTCTCCCATCTCTTGGCTCAAGGAATCATGTCTGACTGACCCCTCCCCGCCATGCCTGGAGCACTCTCCCTCCTTAGCTCTGACTGACTCCTGAGCTTCTTGGCATCCTTTAAGTCCCAACGAAAATCCCCCCTTCTACAGGAAGCCTTCCCCCACCCCTCTTCATTTCAGTGCCTTCTCTTTGCTAATTATTCTCTATCTGTCCTGTATACAGCTAGCTTTGTGTGTAGCTGTCTCCTCCCTATTAGACTGGGAGCTCCTTGAGGCCAGTACTGTCTTTCTGTATTTCTAACACTTAGCACAGTGAAGAGCATATAGTAGGTGCTTAATTTTTATTGAATTGAATTGGAAAAGGGATCATTTAACAGCAGGATTGTCATTCTGGGGCTAAAAAGGTCCTCAGTCACCATTTAATCCAACCTTTTCATTCTATAGAGGAGGAAACCAAGTCCTGGGAAAGTAAGTGAGCTAAGGAACACAGTGGATAGAGTGCTGGGCCTGGAGTCAGGAAGTTCTGAGTTCAAATCCAACCTCAGCCACTTTCTACCTGTGTGATCCTGGACAGATTATTTAACCTGTTTGCCTCAGTTTCCTAAATTGTAAAATGGAGATATAACAGCACCTACCTCCTAGGGCTGTTGTGAAGGTCTAATGCAATCACATTTATAAA
>CM053771.1:29482222-29514197 GCA_028658325.1 Potorous gilbertii | reverse complement strand
CAAACCACTTCAGCATTTTAAACACATCTGGAAAATGAAAGAAGAAACCTGAGTTAAAAGTCCTTCCCTGGGCAAATTACTCAAATTCTCTGGGCCTCAGTTTCCTCATTTGTAAAAATGAGTGGTTTGGACTAGATGACCTTTAAATCCTGCTTCAAATCCAGGATACCCTGATTAAACCTGGGGTTCACTTTCTCTCTGGTCAGCCTGTGATCCTTTCATTGGCTTAGCTGTTTATGTAGAAGACAACAGAGCTTACTAAACTATAAACTATTTGAGGGCAGGAACAGTCTTTTTGAAATCTTTGGGCCTCTTGCATATAGCAGATGCTTAATAAGGACTTGTCGAAAGAAGTGGTAAGTTAATAAGCATTTATTAAACACCTGCTAAACCCTGAGAATTAAAAAAGAGGCAAAAGAAGACAACTAATGGAAGAGATAACAAGCAAACAAATATGGATAAAAGAGTTATGTAAAGAATAAATAAGAAGTAATTAAGAGAAGGAAGGCTCTGGAACTAAGAGGGGTTGGAAAGGACTTCTTGTAGAAGGTTGGATTTTAGTTGAGGTTTGAAGGAAACCAGGGAAGCTGTAAAAGGGAAAGTTGGAGAAAGAGCATTGCACGCATTGGGGGACAGTCTGGGAAAATGCCTAGAGTGGAGAGATAAAGTATCTTGTTCATGGGACCACCTGGGGACTACTGTCACTAGATTGAAAAGGATGTGTTGGGGAGAAAGGTATAAGAAGACTGGAAAGATGGGAGGGACTATTTACCATTTTGTATTTGATCCTGAAGGTAATAGGGAGCCACTGGAATTTATTGAATTGGGGGAGGGAAGGTGAGAGACTTGAGTTCAAATCGTCCCACTGATACCTACTGTGTGATCCTGGGCTAGTACTAACTCTCTGTGACTATAAATTACAGAGAAGGTGCCAACCTGCACTGAGAGACAGAATTTCCCACCAGGAATTCCCTAGACCAATGAAATCACAATTCTAACTTTACAACCAAAATTATCATCTCTTCTTGGGTACTGTCACTTCTTGACTCTGACAGCTGGTAGAGTGGATAGAGCTCTGAACTTGGAATCAGGAGGACCTGAGTTCAAATCTGACCACAGACACTTGGCTGTGTGACCCTGGGCCAGTGACTTAACTGCTCTCTGCCTCAGCTTTCTCTGATGGAGGTGGCAATAAATGGCACCTATCTCCCAGGGTTATTATGAGGTTCACGTGAACTAAGATTTGTAAAGTGCTTAGCGCAGCGCCTCACACATAGTAGGACCTTAATAAACGCTTCTTCTCTCCCTCTATCTTTCCTTCTGTCCTTCCCTCCGTTTTCTCTCTCTTCCGTCCTTCCTTCCTTCCTTCTTTCCTTCCCTCATTTCTTTCCTCCTTCCTTCCCTCCCTCTTTTCTCCCCCCACCCCACCTTCTCATCAAAGATTCCTTATGCAGTATTTTGCCCTGTAACCTGGACACTATACAAAGACAGCTGCATAGACCTGTCTTCTAAGCGATGACAATTCTGGTTCCATCTCTCACAGAGAGGTGTGCCAGAGGGCTAGAGCCCAACTGTGTGTTTGGTGGGGTGGATCGGTTCAGAGCCAGGCAGGGATCCAGCTATTTATCTCTTCGACAACTGATAAATTCCAGCTTTGTTCAGTGTGGAATCTCTCCACCTGACTACAGGACTGGCCACCCCAGTGCCAGATGCATTCTTGGAGAAAGTGGAAAGTGGGGCCTATGAGGGCACAGAGAAAATGCCTCTGTGGGCATGTGTGTACCTGTGATCTCTTGTGTTCTTGTCTGTGTACACCTCATGGTGGGCATGTACGTGTGTGTGTATGTTTGTGCATGTGCACATAGGCATGTGCACACATGCACAGGAGGGATGGGAAAACCTCCAGGAAGGTCATTTTCATACATGAAAATTTCATTTGGTGGTCTCTGGCCCTGCCTCAGCATGTGGCTTCCTGCAGGGTTGGATTTCATCGCCTTCCAGCCATCCGCCTTATTCTCCATGGACAAGGGCTGGGGGAGGTGTGGACATGTGGCTTTTGCTGTCTGTCTAGTTGCTCTATGCCAGCAAACATGTGCCAAACACCTTCTGTGTTCGGAGTGCTGGGCTGGGCCCGGAGGGAGGGAAGTACTAGGCAGCATGGTGTAGTCAATGGATAGATAGCGTGTGAGGCTTGGAGTGAGGATGACTGGTGTTCAGATTTTGCTTCTAATACTTTCTGGCTGTACTTTTCTGAGCTTTGGTTTACTCATCTGGAAAATGGAAATGTTGGTAGTACCTTTCTCACACGGTTGTTAGATGAGATAGTGGAATTATGGAATGCAATGAATACAGCTTTGGATAATAGAAAATGGATAGAAACTTTAGAGAACTAGGTAGGTGCCAGTTATTATAAAACATAGTCCCTGCTCTGATGGCGTTTGTAGTCTGGTAGCGAGGTTTCAGGGGCTGACAGGAGCATGGGCTTGGAATTTGGCCCTGGACTGTGTCTTCTTCTTCTGGGGAAGGGGGAAAGAATGGAGAATACCCTCTATCCAAAGCTACACTGATCTGATCTGTGAACATCATCTTCAACAAGTGTCTCCTGAGATAACTCCCATCCTTCTGCCCCTGGCATCTCTCGCACACCTGAGAAAGGCAGACAGCTGACTTTTCAGGTTGTGTGGACTCTCAGGTCTTCTGTTTTCTGACTTTTCATAGAAGTTTAGGTGTAGGGCTAGACGGACCCTAACCAAACTTCTCACTTTACAGATAAAAAAACTGAGTCCCAGAGAGAGAATGGACAGACCATCTGGCCAGTAGGCAATAGTGCTAAGATTCAGACCTGAATTTCCTGAGTCCAAACCTAGTGGTCCCTGCATTAAGCTGCATGGTCTCCTGTGGTAGGTAGGCAATGCTCATTTATTAATTTGATTTTGAGAATTTTTTTTATTTGATGAACCTTTTAGAATCTCTAATTTCCTCTTGGGTTCCTCCCAAGAAAGACTTCCCCTCACATGCTCAGCTGCCAAATGCTTGCCTTCTTCTATCATTCCCATGTATTTTTTTCATCATCTTTGATCAAACAACCAGAATTTAGTGAGCTTGGAAATAACAGTTACAAAAGTGAGTAAATTTCTGACCTCAAGGTGCTTACCTTGTGCTGAATCTCATGTGAGAGAAGAAGCAGGGAAATGGAAAGTAAAGACAGTTTCTTGGACCTTGGTATTGCAGGTCCTTGTGGACATAGGGACTGCCAGCCTTTTGGCTAGATGTCCTCACGGTCTGTAGAGAGCTCTCTGGCTCCTCATGGACCAGGACAACCTTGTCTTAGAGTGGAAGGCAATTGGATCATCCTTTGGTATATCAGAAAGAGCATTCACTGAGAGGCACTTTGAATCTTGACCCTGACAAGTTACTAACTTTGTGACTCTGAGTAAGGCCCTTGATCTCCCTGGAGCTCGGTTTCCTCATGTGTTAAACGAGAATAATGCTCCTACTAACTAAATCCCAGGATTGGTGTGAGGGGAAATTCCCTTTTAAAGTTTCAAGCTTCATGTGGGCTACTATAAGTATCATTATCTCATTCTCCTTATCTGTTTCCCATTTGCTCTTTTCATTTTGTGAGATAGAGTTCATAGGGAAAGGAAATAAACATTTATTAAGTACCTACTATGTGCCAGGAACTATGCGGAGCACTTTACAAATATTTTTTCATTTGCCCCTCATGATAACCCTGGGAGATAGGTACTATTATTAGTACATTTTACAGATGAGGAAACTGAGGCAGACAGTAATGAAGTGACCTACCCAGGGTCACACAGTTAGCAAGTGTCTGAGGTTGGATTTTAACTCAGATATTCCTGAATCCAGGTCCAACTCTCTGTTCACTGAACCACCAGGCTATTCATAGGAACATAGGTTTGTAGCTGGAAGTTACCTCTGAGAGCATCAAGTCCAAACCCTCCATATTATAGATGATGAAATTAAGGCCCAGAGATTAAAAAAAAACCCTGAAAAATTTGCTTAGGATCACACAAGACCCTGTGCCCAAAAAAGGATTCAAATCCAGGTTTTCCTGACTCCATAGTCCAGTGCCTTATCCTGTAGGCTGTTGCCTTTTCATTAGAGATGGTCCTAGGGCAGATTCCTAGCCCTGATATTATTATTTTATCTTATTCTTTAATTTTTCTTGTATGTTTAATGTTCAGTAGAGTATAGCTTGAGTGGGTAAGAGAACTGCTTTTGCTAGTTGAATAAAAGTACTTGGATTTCAATTCATCATCCGAATTCTCACTGAAAGCATCCTTGCTAAAGCTCTCCTAGTGGAGTAGACTGAAGGGAGGATGGGTAAATTTCATCTTGTCCCCACCTGGTTTTGATTTCTTTCACTGCCGCTCTGTTTGGAGAGGTTTTCATTGCATTCTTCATTCATTTGGAGATTTCCGGCATTAGGTAGGGCGGTGTCTACTAACCGAACCTCCCTCGTGTTTTTCACAGGTCCATGTTATGTTTGGGTGACTGCTGGCCTCATCTTGTCTTCTACAGTGCTTCTGCCCCATTTGATTTATTTGTTGACTTCTCAAGAATTCTTTTGGAGTTTGTATTTGTAGTACAGGGATTTGTTATCTGTTGATTCATGAAGGAGAGAAAACTTGTGTCGTGTGATTCTGTTTACTTGAATGTATCTTCCTAAGTATATAGTAGGTGCCAAATTTTTCCCTCTGCAGTGATATGTAGTTTCTATTGTTTCCTTACAAAAATCACATCAAGTTGGTTAGTTTGGGTTCCTTAAGATCATAGATTTAGAGATGGAAGCATCCTTGGAAGCCATCAAATCCAATTCTCTCATTTTACAGATAAAAGAACTGAGTCAAAGAGAGATTTTTTTTTTAAGAACTTGCCCAGTGTCAGACAGCTAGTGAGTTTCTGAATCAGGATTTTAACCCAAGTTATTCTTATTCCAACTCCACTACACCACCTTAACAATGACTTTTCTATATATATGTAGATTTCTCTCTTTCTCTTTCTCTCTCTCTGTATGTGTGTGTGTATGAAATATATACACATGATTTTTTATTAGTTCATGCTTAAAACATAAATATTAATTAACAAATTTAATTATTTTATTTTTTAAAGCACTTAAAAGTAACATATCAAAAGATAAGATCTATATCTAAATATCAGATATATTGATGACATAGGTTCTTTCTTGAAAAAACCCAGCATTTCTTCATTGGTTTAATTTGTGCATTTTCACATGAGGATAAAGTTAGCAGGGACAGGTTTTGTATCCTTGTCACAAGTGACTCCATTTCTGTAAACAAATCCACTTGACGCAACTCTTTGTTGGGTGCTCCTTTGTTGACTGAGTTGTTATATCATTGGTTGAGTCCATGGGGCTATTGACCCCAGAGGGCTTTTTGGTTCCATGCTTGTATCTTAGCCATTTCATGGACTCCATCTGGAGATAAATTGAAGACATTCCCTAAGTCCCTCAGTGTATATTTATTGATCATTGGCCTTCACAGATGACCTGTGAAATGCTGTCTCTCTGTTCCAGAAGTATATTTCTGTAAGGTTTTGGCTCATTTCTCACATAATCCATAGACATTTGGCAATCATCTTCCTCCATTTTGACCTAGAAAGGTTGTTGTTATGGCATCTTTAACATCCCTCTTCTTCTGGAGGTGTAGAATTCCAAGGTTGTGTGGGAGAGCACAATTGGGACAGTTTTTTCTAGTCTAGGACACACCTGTAATATAATTTGAACATGGAAGTCAGCATGTTCTAATATAGAGACTTCAAACACATGACCCTGTGACCTGTGATGCTCTGGTGTGACCTGAATCAGATTGAAATGTAATTGGGAAATATTAAACAAAATAAATAAAACTACAGTAAAACATAGGTAATATTACATTTTATAACTAAGTTACTATATGACCCACAGGGATGCTTACAAATGGTTTGGTGGCTCCCATTTCTATTTGAGTATGACATTATTCTATCAAGTAGATAGAATACTGGACTTGGTCCTCAGGAATACCTGAGTTCAAGTCCCACTTTGTATGTTCAACTTATAATAAGTCACTTAGACTCTTGTAAGATGGAGATAATCTTATTACACCTACTTCCTGGTTCTTTTTAAAAATTCAATTTCATGTTCAGTTTCAAATTGTCCCCCTCCATCCTTCCTCTCTCTTATCCATTGAGAAGGCAAGAAATCCAAATACTATCACACATATGTATAGTTATGCATAACAAATTCCTGCATTAACTACATCCAAACAAAATAAATAAAAAGAAAGAAAAGATGCTTCAATTTGTACTCCAAGTTCTTCAGGCCTCTCCCTGGAGGGGAGTTTCATGTTTCATCCTGAGTCCTTTGGAATTTCTATGGGTTGATGTGGACCAGAGCTATGGAATCTCTCAAAGTTCGTTATTTTTACAATGTTATTGTTATGATATAAATTGTTCTCCTGGTTCTTCTTCCTTCACTTTGCATCTGTTCATTCCAGTCTTGCCTTCCTGTATTTGTTGTGAAGAAAATACTTGTAAACCCCAAAGCACTCTGTAAATGCAAGTTATTGACTATATTTCTAGACCAGAGAGTCCCTCATGTAGACATCTGCAAGCCCTGGCCATCGTCTTAGTTATGCCTCCTTCCTTAATACTTTTTTTCCCTCCTTCTTTTAAGTTTCAGCTTATCAGATGCAATGGCTGTGATCAAGACTAGCTCAGTGACTGTGGGCAAACCTATATGACTGTTCTGAGGCTCAGTTTCCTCACCTGTAAAATGGGAATGAAAGATCTCTACAGCCTGCAGCGTCACAGAACTTTCGTGAGATTCAAGGTCATGTATGTAAAGGCTTTGCAAACTGTATAAGGTCTATCTTTATTTCTGTTATTATGTTGATGATAAGAGGATGCTGACTTCTTCCTTCAGTCTCCTATGTTTCCATGACTACTTGTAGCTTTCCTTAAGGGCAATGACCGGAGAACATCAGTGAGCCCCATTCTCCCTTCTTTCTCCCATGTTTCCATCACTGCTTATAGCTTTGGACAGTGATAGGAACGTTTTCTTAAGGATAAAGACCAGAGAACATCAGTGAAAACCTGCTTTCCCCATCTCACCTGGGTGACAGTCAGGGGATGGGTCCCAGAGCCTGCCCACCGGTACTGTTGCATCTCTGACAGTTGCACACCTCAGTTCCTGGATAAAGACACAAAGGTGTTGATTTCTTTGCTTCTCGGGGTCCAGACTCCCTTGAAACTCCATGTCTGGCTTCCAACAAAGATCCTTAACTCTTTGGCTGGGAAATACAGCAGCCTGGCCTCTCTCAGGGAGGAAGCCCTGGCCTCTATTCCATCAGATAGGAGAAAGTTAGGTATTCATACACACCCCTTCCCACCCTACCCCCTCTTCATTCCTGGAGCTGAATGCTGCCAGGAAAACTAGTGGAGAGCTGTCCCTTTCTGAATTCCAGGACTAACCCCTGCACGTATCCAGAATCCCCACCAGGACCTCCCCCAGGCAAATATTCTTTCCATCCAGGGACATTGCCTGCACAACATACCCTTCCCCCTTTCCTGAGGGATGAAAGCTTGTAATTTGAACTGGACAGGAAGTTCTCTTTGGGGTGTGAATCCCTTTTCTGTATGCCTCTTCCAGTCTCAGGTGTCAGTTAACACCAGACAAAACCATTGTAAGACAGTGGCCACTGAACCCCTTTTCTGTGAGTGTGGGGGGGAGGGAAGGGGGGCTGGGGTCAGTGGCCTGCTCCCTCCCCTCCCCCATTCCACCCCAGGTTACCTGATTCCTAGAAGAGGCTAAACTTGGGCTAACAGGGACAAATTGGGATTTGAGAAGATGCTTTTCATCACATTCTGATTAGGTTCCCTGGATAAGGAATGGAATGTCAATGCCCCCTTTGTCATCCTGAGGTTCTGTGAGCATGTTGTTCAGTGTATTCACAGCCTTAGGGTGGTCAGGGTCTGGGGATGCTGTCTGACCTGCCTTTCCACCCTCCCCTACTAGGCCTGCTGGTGGGTCTTTCTGCCTCAAGTCTCTCCCCCTTACACTCAGAAGCCAAAGTGATCTTCCTAAACAAAGTTCTGATATTCATTCCACTCTTGTGATTCCCTATCTCCTCCGGGACCAAATTTCAGATCCTTGATTTGGCTTTCAGAGCCCCTTACCACCTGCCTTTGCAGAGTTCTTACACCTTAATACGTTGTGTATTAGTCTTTGATCCAGTGAACCTGGTCTCTGGGCTCACTGTTGAATGAGACACTGTGATCCCCAAACTCTGGACATGTTGTCTTGAAAACAGGGACTGTTTTTACCTTTATTTGTATCCGCAAAGATTAACACAACTCCTGGCACATAGTAGGTGCTTAATAAATGCCTGGTGACTTGAGACTTCTCATTCCCCTCTAACCTAAAATGGAATTCAGATCGTTTCAGGTCACTGGGTCACAAGTTTCTAAAACCAGAGTTTGGTCCCTCTGGGTAAAGTTCATGGCACTTAGGTGGCACTGCAGTGGATAGAGCTCCTGGCCTGGAGTCAGAAAGACCTGAGTTCAAATCAGACCTCAGACACTTCCTAGCTGTGTGGCCCTAGGCAAATCACTTAACCCTGTTTGCCTCAGTTTCCTTACCTGTAAGAAGAGCTAGAGAAGGAAATGGCAAATCTCTTCAGTTATCTCTGCCAAGAAAACCCCAAAATGGGGTAACGAAGAGTCAGATATGACTGAAAAGAGACTGAATAACCCAGCCTCTGACTCCAAAGTGTCATAGACTCTTACATCTACAGCTGGAAGTGACCTCAGACACCATCTAATTCACATCTCTCATTTTATACATGAGGTAACAGAGGCCCAGGGAAATAATGTGACTTGCCTAAGCAACATAACTCATAAGCTTCAGAGCTTGGATTGGAATCCAGGTCCTCTGACTCTATGGCATCATAGGAAAACAGAACTAGGACTAGCAAAAACCTCAGAGGTGATAGAGTCCAACACCTTCAATTCTACAGCAGATGAAATTAAGGCTCAGATTGACTTGACCAAGGTGATCCAGATGGCAGAGCTGGGATTTGAACCCACCACCAAAACCAACCTTCTCTCCACTGCTGAGATGCCAGTCCTTGACTTCCAGCTGCTGCGAAGTCACCCTACAAACCTTGTAAAACTTTCCCTGCTCCTCTCAAGTGGGAGTGGCATAGCAGGAGGACCATGTCAGGAGTTCAGAGAGCGTGGGTGGGTTAGGGGAGCTGGATTGTGTTTGTAGAGGAAAGGAGTTAATATTTAACACCTAAAGAAAGAGAATGACAGGAAACTTGGTAATGGTTGTTATTTCTCTATGATTCGGTTACCTCATAATAGGAGTGCACGGGAATTAAAATGGAAAAAAAAATCCTAAAACACTAGTCCTGTAGAATATTGCCTGAGCAATGGAGATGGGAGCCTTGCTGCTACTGTGACCTTTCTCCCCACCCCACATGCACAACTTGGCACATCTTCTGCTCAAATTCATCAAATAATTTCTGAGATGGAAAGGAACTCAGACACCATACAGGCTCCAAGCAAAGACTCCTCTCCTTGGCATCCAAGGGGTCCATCTTTGTTTGAACATCTCTAACAAGAGGGATCTCCTAGCCTGTGAGATGTCCCCTGGCATCACAGCCCACTAGTGCTGACAAGGTCCTTGAGGTCATAGAATTATAACTTTGGAATGGGAAGTGTTCTCCACCAAAGGTCATCTAGTTGTTCAGTCAAGAAGCATTTGTTAAGGATTAACTATATGCTAGGCTTCTGTCCTCTAAGAATTCACCATCCAATAGGGAAGACAGAGTGCCAATAGATACGTGTATGTATGAATCATATCCAGTATATATGAATCATATCCAGTGTGTATAGAAGGTAACTTCAACTCTTTTATTTTACAGATGAGCAAATTGAGGCTAGACAATGTCAAGTGACTTCCCCAGTTTTACAAAACCACTAAATGGTAGAACTGGGATTTGAACTCATGTCTTTCAGCTTCAAATCCGCTATGATTCAGTTTCCTCATCTATAAGGACCAGTGTTACGTATTGTCAAGGATATGAATATGAACAAGACAAAGTCTTTGTCCTTAAGGATGGAGCTTATAGTTTAATCAGGAAAGCCAGGCAAAGATACAGAAAACCCTTAGCATATGGCAGATCGTGACAGTTGTGTGAGAAGGGAAAGAAGACGAAAGAAGCTGCAGAGAAAAGTTAGGCATAGAAAATTCTCAATGGAACATCAGTGGATGGCTTTATCAGAAGAAATTAATCCATCAAAAAACATTTTGATGTTTGCTGTGTGCCAGGAACTCTACTGAGTGCTGGGCATATGAAGAAAGACAAAAACCCACTTCCTGCTGCCAAGGAGCTCATATTTTAATAGAGGAAAAACATAAAATAACTATATACATACAAGATATGTACAAAGTAGATGGGGCTTAATCTCAGATATGAAGGTTCTTACCTTCTTTTCCCTGGAATATAGACTTCTTTTAAATCAGTTGGAGATCTCAGCTGTTTTGTGGGGAAACAAAGGGTAGACTAATATATTGCTCATACTGACCTGGTGGTCTATTAGAAACCCCAGATCTTTTTCAGAGAAACTGTTGTTTATCTACCCCTCCCTCATCTTGTAAAGTTCATTTTCTAGACCCAAATTTAAGACTTTACATCGATACCTATTAAATTTCCTCTTCTTAGTTTAGCCCAGTATTTTGGCCTGCTGAGATATATTTGGATTCTGTCTCTGTTGTCTAGTGTGCTAGCTAGCCCTCTCAGCTAACACCCTGCCAGGAGGCATTATTCCAGATGCCAAGCAGTGTGAATGAAGTGGAGGCTTGGGAAAGGGGAGTTTAAAAGGGGGAAAACAGTTGTGCCTTGCCTTGTGGACCTGGGTCGATTGAGGCTGGCCCTAGAGCTTGGTGGCTGCACACTCCAGCTCTGGGAGATGCCTGGCTCTGTGCCCTGGGGGCCTCCACCAGGGAGCTGGGGATCAGGCTTCAGGAAAAGAGATCCATTAAACTTGGGCCCTGGTTTTTGCTCTGGTTTCCTTCCTCTGCAATTTCCTTTCCTTTTTTTTCCCTTTCTGGTTGAACATTCTCAAATGGAGGGAGTGTCAGTATGGGAATCTGGAGTGCAGACTGACATTCTCTTCTCCATCCCTCTCCACACCTTTTCAAAGTAGATCTTTCCCACATGAATGAACAGTTGACAGGGTTGGTCCCATTCTTTCACTATCCTAGCACTGGGCTTCATCCTTTCTCTATGCATCCCCTTATTTCTTTTTATAGTCACTATCCAGTTGAGGTATTGCCCTCACCCCATCTCTTTTTAACTGTGTCTCCCTGCCTCAAGTCTCTCCCCATTCTAGCTGCCAAAGTGATTTTCCTAAAGTGAAATTCTAACCGTCACCTCCTGCCTCCTTCCCTGTTACCTCCAAGATCCAATCGTAAATCTTCTATTTTACATTTAAAGCCTATTACAACCTGCCGTTTCTTATCTTTCTTGTCTTATATTTTATATCCTTCTATACAGGAAGGCTCTCCCTGTTCACTTCCCTGGTTTTTTTCAAGACCTGTCAGCTCAGAGAATTTAACCTTCTGCAGGAGACTTTCCCCCATGCCTACAGCTGCTGTTTCTTTCCCCGCTGAGATTACCTTTTATTTACTCAGGATGTATCTAACGTGTACTCAGTTATTTTCGTGTCTGTTTCCTCCATTAAAATGTGCTCCTCAAACTTCTAGCGGGCTGTGACCAGGTTTTTGTCTTTCTTTGTATCTCCAGAGTTTACTACAGTAGTTGACATATATTGGTGGAGCATTCCAAGCATGTATTGATCTGATCAGCCAGAGTCTATGTTGTGACAATATGTTGTTACTTGACTCTGACATGGTGATGTCATTTTGGTCCTCTTTGAGAATGAAGGACAACCCCCTTCATATATTAAATACTTAATAAATGTTTGTTGGTCGACTCCCCCTCTGATCGAAAGCAATCCCACAAACTCATACAAAAACCCATTTCCTGATCCCAAGAACTCATATTCTAATAGAGGAAACAACACAGAAATAACTGTGAACATATAAAATATATATATCTTGTAGATGAAGAGGGGTAAGCTCAGAGGTGAGATCACAAACAATTACACCTTTGTTGTGGTTTAGTCACTTCAGTCGTGTCTGACTCTGTAACTCCAAAGATACTGATGTGGTTTGCTATTTCCTTCTCCCGTTCATTTTATGAATGAGGCAACTGAGGCAAACAGGGTGAAGTGATTTGCTCAGGCTCTCACAGCTAGTAGGTGTTTAAGGCTGGATTTGAATTCATGTCTTCTTGATTCTAAACCCAGTGGACAGAGGTCCATGAATTGCTTTCTTACGATGCCTTTCACATCCTATACTGGTTGAATTTTTTTTTAATCCAGGTGTGAGATTTTACATTTATCCTACTAATCATCATCTTAGATTCAGCCTGACATCCTAGACTGTCATGGTTTTTCTGAATCCGGATTCTGCTCTCCTTTCCAGACGATTCTAGCCTGCATTGTTGTATTCCTAGGATTTAATATCAAATACACCATTTCGTGCTGTCGTGTATCAGCTATTGGTGTTTTCCAAGTATGAACCTTTTCTTCCCAATGGCAAGGTATCCATGCGTGACCAGCACCAATATCACCAAAACATAGACCTGATCGTGTCACTCTTTACTTGAAAAATGCCTCTAAGGTTAGCTTCCATCTACTCTATATTTATTTTTTATGTTCTGATATATATCTATCTATATCTATATCTATCTATCTATCTATCTATCTATCTATGTAATTTCCCAGTAGAATTTTAAGCTTTCTAAGACCAGGGGCTACTTTTGCTTTTATAATTTTTATTTTTTTATACCCAAGACTTTATACAATACCTGGTCTATCATAAGCAATTAATAAATGGGGGTTTGACTGATTGATTAGATGGAGAGGCAGAAAGAATCGGTGAATGTGGGAACACATGAGCAAACAATGAATGATTTAATTCAGAGCCATCCCTAGAATCTAGAGCTCTGGGATCTTCATTCATCTTTCTTTCTCTTATATATGTTGTCTGCAGCGTTTCTGGGTGGACTTTGCTCAGGAATTGAAGATTGTGCTTTGCACTTGTGTGTGTATGCATGCACTTATGTGTGTGTGTGAGTAAGATTGAACCTTACATATTTCTGTGTTAACTTTGGACCCTAGAAGAATTTCCAAGGACTACTTCAGTCCTACTGGCTACTATAAATCTTGTGCTCACCTCTCCCCACTATCTGCTGCTGGTTTGGGCAAACCCCAAACCATTCACTTGTTCAGCTATATTCCTGGTTAATGGGATGGTCGAGCCAATGGTTTTTGGACCAGCTGCCCTGACTCCTCTAATTTCAGCTACTTGAAATAATTACAACCACTGGACCCATAAATTGTATCAATGAGACAGGAGGGGCCTCCAGTACCTCCAGTTAGGGAGGGGGACTAGACAGAGTTGGCAGCTGCAGCACATTCCTGCTTGGGGTGCATGTATGTCAGGAGGCCATATCTTACTGCCTAGAGGAGAGAGGCATGAGCTACAATGACCAGTGGGAATCAACATGCTTTGTGGGACACGCTCACAGCCTGTGCCCACAGCAGTTTTTCCCTATTTCCATTTCTGGAAGCTTTACCATCTTTGGGAACCATTTGGCTCCCAGGCCCTTGCCTGAAATGCCTCCCTGCTGGCTTCCATTGTGGACACCCCATCTGGGGTCTTGGTTACCAGATTTATGAGTGTTACAACCTGCATCTGTCTGAGAATTTAAGGAGGGGAATGAGACAGAGCTTGGCCCTCCTGATCTGTCACAGCCTTTTGTTAAACTTCACCCAGCCAGACCACCACTGTGTTCCAGGACCCCCAGGTCTCAGATGGTAGGGACATTAGACCATAAGTGCTGCCTCATAACCAAGGGATTCCCATGGGTCCCTACAAGAATGGGATTTATTTTCATTCATCTGGCAAAATGGTTTTGCAAACTTCAATAGAAACCTGATCTTTCTATTCCATAGGACTAATTTTTATGGCTCTCTGGACCCTGTCTGCCACTCAGTCTCTGGCTCCTGCTTATACCAATGCACGGGAGAAGCAATTTGTTATGATAGAAAGAGTACTTGATTTGGAGTCTCAACAGACCTAGGCTCACATCTTGTCTCTGACATTACTTGTGTCACTCTGGTTAGTCAGTTCTCCTCTCTGAGTCTACTTATCTGTAAAATGGGGGCATTGATTTCATTTTTACCTCCACCCATGAGCAGACACTTCAGCTTCTACCCTGGGCTTCTGATTGATGAGCATTTGCAGTGTTCTGATTGATGAGCATTCACAGTGTCTGACTCCATCTAGGTTCTGCTCCCTGGTCATCTCCATGCCATGCAGATGGGAGGCCAAGAGTATTTCCTCCATTCCCCCCCACCCCCACCCCGCCGCCACTTTCTGCCTATGGCTCTGAGAACAGTAATCCAGTCAGCCAAGGACAGGTGCTGTCTAGATTTTTGTGTTTGTATCTCCAGCAATTAGCACAGTGCTTGACAAATGGTAGGCACTTCATAAATGCTTTTTCATTGATTCATTCACTCCCTCATACGCTCGTTCACTCATTCGTGGTTGGGAGAATCCACTGGGGTAACTTATGTAAAGCACATAACAATGTTAGCCTATCTGGGAATAAAGTCCATGTCCACACTCAGGCAATAGTGACTCAGCCTTGTCTCCAAGTCCTGAACACATGAGTAAGGCCACCAGAAAAGAGGATTGGTTTTAGATGTAGAAGGCCTGGCTCTGCTTGTGCCCTGCTGTGTTACCGTGGGCAGATTTAACCTCTCTAAGACATCATTGTTCCTTGATTGTAAAATGAGACTGGATCAGATGATCTTTAAATTCCCTTTCAGCTTTACTGCCATAATCAATCAATAAACATTTATGAAGTGCTTTTGATAAAGGAATTTGGTCCTCTTAGTTTGGGGCATGCTAGGGGTCAGCACCAGTAGCTTCAGGAGAGCTGATTGTTAAATTTTCAGTATAAGCAGTTACACCTCAGAAATCAGCAAAGTCACAAATTGAGGATTGATCTATTGTTTTGTTGATTGTCTTATTTTAAGAAAGTGATGAAGAAAATGTTAATAATTCAGATTCAATTTAAAGTGTGTACATGTTTTTTTGGAGAATCAGCTATTAAACATTTATATACTAGGTGCTTAATAAAATGCTTGTTGACTTGACTTGAATGCAGCATGGCTATAAGAAACGCTAGTACAGCCACTGAAAACTGGGTCATTGGAGTTAGGGTTACTTGCCCTTGAGGGGCCTCAGTTTCTCTATCTGTCAAATAAGGGAATTAGATTTGATCATCTGAGTTCCCTTCGAACTCTAAATCTATAAACCTATGGCCTCTCTGCAATGGAAAAAAAAAAACTTAAAATGAGAGGGGAAGGAATTAGTTGAATTTTGAATCTGATTCTCAAGAAAGAGGACATCAGGCCCCAAACAACCCGGCAAGTAGATGTGGAACAGTCTTTTTAATTCGACTTTGGAACAATCACTCTGCAGGGATTGCAGTCTTGGCAGGGTGACTCTAAGGTGGATTAGGACGTGGTGACCTCAGCTACTTCCCTCCTACCCCCTCCCTCTGCAAGATGAGGTTTGTAGGGGGCTGAGCTGAAAAGGACTTCCCCTGCCCCACTCACATCTGTCCTGTCAACTATTTCGTCTCCACCAGATGGGCGGCTGGTCAGGAGGGACAACTTTTGGAATGAGTTGGTGGTTTCAGTCCAATCAGCAATTCCAGAATAAATGGCTCCACTCCTGTAGTTGTGGGAAGCCTGGCCCCCCGAGAGGAAGAATGTAAATATGTGGTTTGCAAAGTTAACCCTTCCTTGTGTTTACTTGGAAATGGAAAGAAGTGGCCACTCTCCATTCTGGTCCTCTGCTTATAGGACAGCCAAATTCTAGTTACCCAGGGCGTATGATTCAGTTCAACAAACCATTTTTCGGCATCTTTTCTGTGTCAGGCACTATGCTAAAACATGGGGATCGAAAGACTAAACTGGGATATTCCGTGCCCTTAGAGAGCATATGTTCTTCGGTGGAGAAATAACATGTGTCTGAACACCTAAAAATATAAAGGGGCAGCTAGGGGGTGCCATAAGTGCAGAGAGCGCTGGCGGGGGAGTCAATGAGACTCATCTTCCTGAATTCAAATCTGGCCTCAGCTGTGTGACCCTGGGCAAGTCACTTCACCCTGTTTGCCTCAGTTTCCTCCTCCATAAAATGAACTGGAGAAGGAAAGGGCAAACCACTCTAGCATCTGTGCCAAGAAAACCCCAAATGATGTCATGGAGAGTTGGACACAACTGATAAATGACTAACAACGAAGACTATAAAGACAAATGTATAAGAAATAATTACAAAAAGGAAGAGAGAGCTCTAACAGCTTGGGAGGTGGGGCTTGGGAAAGGTCTTGTGTCGGAGTAGTCCCTGCGCTTTCCTTTGAAGGAAGCTAGGGATTCCAGGGCATGGAGTTTATGAGGGGACATTCCGGATACAGGGAGATCACTTGGGTTAAGATGGAGATGTGGGTGATGGGATGGTACCTGGGAGAGTAGTGAGTAGGCCAGTTTTATCAAAAGGAAAGGAGCTAAAGGGTGATAATATCAGAAAAAATGAAAAAGCGAATGGGAACTAGATTGTGAGGGGCTTCTGACTCCAGACTGAGGAATTAACTTCTAACCTCTCTGAACTCTAGTTCCCTTTTCTTTAAAATGAGGAGAATGATGCCTGAAGCACCTGCCTCACTGGGCCAATTTGACACTTGTAGACTCACAGATTTGGGGTTGGAAAGGACACCAAGGACATCTGGTTCAACTCTCTTATCTTATAGATAAAGAAACAGAGGCCCAGAGAGGTTATCTCTCATGGCATGGGCTAAGTCATGGGCAAACCTTGGTGTGGAGCTGAAACGAAGATCATAGGTCATTTAGGCCAGTCCTTTAATTTTACAGATGAGGAAACTGAGACCCAGAGAAGTCATAGGTTCATAGATCCAGAGCCAGAAGAGATCATAGAGGTGACTGGCTTTAATCTTTTCATTTTAGAGGTAAGTAAATGGAACCACAGAGAAGTTACGGGATTTGCCCAGAGACACACAGACAGTATGTAGCCAAAGTGGGATTTGAACCCATGTGTCCCTGACTCCAAGTCCAGTGTGAGATCCACAATGCTACTTTAGCTTTTAAAGATCATTTTTAACCAAATGAGTCAAGCACAGCTACCTGTAGGAAGTGGGAGCTGACCTGGACCAGAGAAGTTCCTGCCTATGTCTTGACTTGGGTGTTCTTCATGACCAATGTCCTTAAAAAGGAGCAGTAGAAACTGGAAAAAATAGAATTTTTATAGGAAAAAATTAAAAAGGAAGAATGGATGGCAGCTCTTGGCTCAATACAAGCATGGGGCAGGTTTTGGCTTGATTTAAGGAATACTTTCTGGCCCTTGGGAGCTGCCCCCATATAAAATGGGCTGCCTGGCTAACTTTGGGCTGATCTCAGGTGCATGTGGATTGAGGGCTCTCTGGGTGAGTTTCAGGAGTTTTAGAATGTGATCAGTTTCTCCCACCCATCCCAGATCCTCCAACTGGAGGCAAATGCCTGTGGCTCCTGGGCTGCGCTCTTCTGTCTCTCTAAGTCTCATTGGCCAGAGATGTCTTTGGAGTGTCTTTTAAGCTCTAAGTCTGTGATCCAATGATCTTGATTAAGTCAGACTTCAATTCCATTTTCTGTAAAATGAAGACATTGAATTAGATGGTTGTCAAGGTTCCCACAAGCTCTAGAACAAAAGCAGTCAGTTGAACGGATGGGATCAGAAGACTGAAAGGACCCAATCCTCCTCATTTTACAGATGTGAAAACTGAGGCCAAAAAACTCTTATCAGAATTAGGCTTAGAATATCCATCCTCCAACTTCAGAGTCAAGGCTTTTTCCACTGAACTTTATTCCTAGATGGGGATGAGAGATTGTGATCCAATTTTCTTTGATGAGTAGGAGTAATTTCTCCTAATGAGTGATTATGTGAATAAGGATATGTTTACTTCTTAGAATGCTCTTTTAACCAGAATCAGCCTCAGCATCTACACTAGAGAGGAGAAAAGGAGAAAGCCCTTCTAGGAGACTTCTATGTCCAAAACAATTTTTATTAATTCTTTCTTTCTTAATTTTTTAAATTCTATCTTTCTAGTTGACTGGACTAGGGAATAAAGTGTTATGCTCCTCCAAATCAGCGTCCAGATTTTAGTGGGGAAGGGGGTGTATTAATGAGGCAGCTCTTCCAAAGATGACTTCCCTGTTTTCCCTTCTTATTTTGGTAGAGTTTCATCCCTGATGTGTATTAGGGCTGCCCTCAGACATTCAGAGTTTTCAGGATGGTCATAACTGTTATCTGTCACCTCTGCTTTCCAATCTCTGTTCTGGAGTCTTTGAGAGCTATGATTGGGTAAGGAGAGATGAGTGTATGTGATTAGAATATTTCCTTCAGAAAGCAAAGGCAGTGTGGAGAGTTTGATTACCCCAATGCTATAGGGCTTTGGGGTCTAGATGGACACTTACTTATGAAGACATACTTGAGGAGACAAACTATTTTCAGGTGTGAAAGTAAAAGAATGCAGCACATAATTAGAACCGTATCTGTAAGTGACCTTTCACAAGAGTGTGAGTCTGACCCTATGGTCCCATGCTTTCCCCAAGGAAGTTCTGATTTTGAGTAGTCCATACCAAGAAGAACGGCCTTGGTTTGTTCTCTGAGAAGGATCACAGATCTCTGATAGAAGTGCTGATTTTTTTTTTAATCTTGCTATTTCACATAAATGCTAACTTAGATGCCACAAAGGAAGAAAGAATAAACTTCTAGTACCTATATATCCCAACAAGGGAAAAAGGGTCTTCCTTAGGAATACAGCTATGTAAACGTGTGTGTCTGTTGCAGCAAACAATAGCAGGTCACTTACATTCTCAGAGGGAGGAAAAATGACACTTATCAAAAGAGCATCCTAAGAAGTAAACATTTCATCATGCACATAATAAAAAAGATTGGGAGAACCCACCAAAGAGACCCTGAAATGAATCATGGCAGTCACTGTTTAATAGGTCTTATAGGGATCCAACCTCTCTCATTTTGCAGATGTAGAAACTGAGGTAAACAGAGTAAAGTGACTTGTCCAGAGTCACACAGTTAGTAAGTGTCTGAAACACTTACTAACTTTTGAACTCAGGAAGATGAGTCTTCTTGACTCTCAGCCCGACACTCTATCCACTGTGGCGCACCCTAGCTATCCTTCTGACTTCAGTCTGTTCTTTTGCAACTACTCTTTTCATGGGGTAGTGAGCTCCTCGTCACTGAAGGTCCTCAGAGGCCCTTTCAGGAGTGGAGGGTTATAGGGAAATTCCTGGGAGGGTACAGCGTAAGTTACTGTCTTCTGAAGTTCCTTCCAGCTCCAAGTGTAGGGGGCAGCTTGCTCAGATGCAGAGAGATGAACAGTTTGGCCAGAATGTAACATGGGTGAAGGAGAATAACTGAATTTAGACTCAGAAGTGGATAGGAGTCAGGATGTGGAGAAACTAAAATGTCAGATGAGGAAATCTGTATTTTATCTTAGAAGTGATAGGATAAATAAATGGCCCTGGGAGCTACAGAAGACTCCATACACTCAATTCAAAGGAAAGAGGAGAGAGAATCAAGGATTTTTTTTCTTTCAAGAAGATAATCAATCCTTTCTTTTTAATTTCCATCTTCCAAGAAGGCCAGAAGGCTGTCTTCCATATTCCAAAGGTCAACAAATGCCAGAATCAGATAGAGGCTTTCTCAGGTGTGGAAACGAAGGAGAAATGCCAGACATTAGTAGACTTCAGATTTGGAAAGTAGATCCAGCCAGAAAGAAAACAGAGGAAACATAATTTATCTCAGAAGGAGGGAACATATGGCTCTTGGGCGGAGGTAGAGCCATGGGGCATGGAGAAGAACTGGAGACTATGGGGCCCTTTTAGGCTTTCTTTTCTCCCAACTGGAGGTGAGTAATTGGGGCCAAGCATGAAACTTTCCTGTATTCTTTCAAAAGAGATTTATTGAAGCCCCTACCTGGATTTCAGCAAAACATTTGTTGAAGTCATAGATGATGCTTTCTCTGGGGACAAGATGGAGAGATCTGGACTAGCTGATAATGCAGTTTGGTGTATTTGAGACTGGTGGACTGAACAGAGCCAATGATTGGTCATGAATTGGTCTGCTTGGAGGAAAGTCTCCAGTGGGATTCCTTGGGGAGCTATCTTTATCCCTGATCAGCATAGCATCATGGCTAAGAGACACTGGGTGATATTTTTTTAAAAATTAATGTCTTAGTTGAAGGGAAAGTATTAGATGAAATGCTTACCTGATTTGTGGCAGAAGACCCAAAGCTAGGATCAATCACTAACATGTTGGTTGACAGAAAAGGTCTTAAAAGATCTTGTCAGGGCAAGACCACTGGGCTGAATTTAATTAGATGGAATTGAATAGGGATAAATGTAAAGTCTAACCCTTTGTTTCAAGGGATCATCATCGCAAGTATAGGACAGGGAATGTAGATCTCAAATGAAGCTTGTATGAGAAAGACCTCAAGAGCTAGAGCCTTGGAGGTGGTGTAGAATCTTAGATTACATGGCCTGGACCCAGGAAGACCTGACTTCAAATCCAGCGCTGGACGCTTACTTACTGTGAACTTGACTTTCTTTGTAGCCCCAGAACTTAGTGCCTGGCACATAGCAGGTGATGAATAAATGCTAGTTGATTGACTGACAGGGTTGAGAGATAGAATGCATTGGGAGAGGAATAAAGAGGCCAGTAAGGTTAGATTGTAAGAAGAGATGGTGAAGGATCAGGTAATAAAGCACTTTACAAGCCAGATAGGATTTTATAATTGATAAATCTAATAGAGAACCACTCAAGACTTAGAATCAGGAAGACTTGAGTTTAGATATGGCCTCAGACACTTACTAGCTGTGTAATTAGGCAAGTTACTCAACCTCTGCCTGCCTCACTTTTCTCATCTTTAAAAAAGGTCAAATGGAAATTTCTTTGGGTGGACACTTTCTCTGGTGCTGGGCAAGGCCTGCTTCCTCCCAAATCCATTCTCCTAAACACTTGGCTCCCTCAAGCATAAGACTTTTCCTTGCACTAGGGAATGGAGACTGAGGAGGGTGAAATTCTACAGTATTTTAAATGAAAGAATGGTGGAGGTAGCCAGAAGACATTTTGTCCAGGGTTTGTACTGAGTCAGGCCCCTTCCAGGAATGGACCAGGGAGTCAATAGGGTCCATGATGCTTTGTCATTGAAGCATTTTTCCATTGTCCTTCTCCCCACCCGCCATCTTGAAATTTACTATCTCCTCCCATCATCCTTTGTTCTCTTGCCCCTGTTCTCTTTTTCCACTTTCTGTAGCTACTCCCCACCTTCTTTCTGATAAACGCATGTAGGTTTGTGACCTGTTTGGGGGGTTGGCATTTTGAGTGGTTTAGTGGGAAGGACACTGTATTTGGAGACAGAAACCAAAAATTGCATTGCTGGTTGTGCTATTTACTAGCTAAAACCATCTCTAGGAGTTCTGGTGTATAACAGGAGTAATTTGACTTAACAATGGGCTGAGACAGCCAAATGAGTTCATATGATTGTGGGGAGCTACCTTGGGCCTCAATATCCTCCTTTGTAAAAAGGAATGTTTTCTATTAGAGGATCTCTACATTCCTCTCTTGTTCTGAATCCTGTGAAATTAGAAGTCTGCACAGGGCCAAGCTTAGCCCGAGGGAATGGATGCTAATGGTGGATGAGGTATTTTTGGGCAGGGGTAGATCCTTCCTGGCAGGTGTCTTCTTGCAAATGAGGCCCACATCCCTGAGCGACCTCTGAATAAGCTGGAGTTTAGGGGGACCCAGAGAAGCATTTCCTGCTTCCTTTGGCCGTGGTCACAGAGGGCGGTGATGAGCTGGAAAGAAGAAGCCAATGGGAAGGGAAGATGAGCCTCAGCACTCTTCCATGGTGGGAATTAATTTCAGAAAGGAGTTGGTTATTGGAAGTGGGGGGAATGGCTCTGTGGTTGCAATGAAAAGTGTGTCTCTTTGTGTAAGGATGAAACACCATGTGTGGCAAATAATGGGTGGAGGATTAGACTGAGACAGGAAGACCTGGGGTAAGCCCCACACTGACTGGGCAACCTTGGATAAACCTTTTAATCTCAAAATGCCCCAGGCAGCTTAGATTTTCAGTTACAGAGTAACCACTTATTCATAGATCATTGAGGGAAGAGAAGAGGAACTGGTTCTGTGATTTACTTGACATTCCCATTGAGGAAACTCCTTCCATCAAGGCGGATGGATGCCTGCCCTGCAATTTAGAGAACAACCTTCGGTATAGGAGATCAATGACTTACCCAGAATCACATAGGCATATAAGTCAGAAGGGGGGACTTGAACCTAGGTCTTCTTGATTCTGAAGTCCCAAGCACCACCATCATCTCCACTATCACCAACATCACCACCCACTACCAAGACCACCATCACCAACACCAATTCCATTACCAATACCAATGCTAATGACACTAATACCATCATTGTTACCATCAACACTTTCACTATCAACGCCATCACTGCCACCATCACCACCACTACCACCAACACTATCACAACACTATCCCAAACACCAACAGTAATGCTATGCCCAATACCATCACTGCCATCAATACCAACCACCACTGCCATCACCAACCAAGTCTCCAGACACAGTAAGCTTTATTGCTTACTTGCAGCTAATACCATAGTAGCTGACATTTATAAATCTCCTTTGAATTTACAAAAGACTCTTCTTACAATAGAGTGATGAATTAGGTACTACAAGTATCACTGCCCCCATTTTGTAGATGTAGAAACTGAGAAGATACTTGTCAATAGACACAGAGCTCTCATAAGAGCAGATGTTTGAACCCAAGTCTTCTTGACTTTGAGGTCAGTGCTTTTCCCCTTCTATCTCTGTCCTTACTTTGTCCCTTCCTCCTGTAAGAGGATCAAAGTCATTATTTGGCTTCCTCAGCAGGAATGTTCCTGATGGATAGATGGACACCCCAAACAGGAAATGAAGGGCTTAGTAAACAGTGAATGAGACTCTACAGTGAGGATAGAAAGCACGTGACTTCATTTCCAGTTGGGTCAATGTCTACCAGACCACCATACCAAAAGGAGTCATAGGTCATAGATCCAGAGCTGGAAACAACTTCAGAGGTCCTAGAATCCAACTCCTCCATTTTACAAATGAAGAAACTGAGTCCCAGAGAAAGGAAAGGACTTGCCCAAGGTTGTATAGGAAGCAAGTGGTCATAGGTCATAGTTTATAAGCCTTCTAGCCTTACTCTTTAATTTTTTTGATGAGGAAACTGAGTCGTAGAGGTATTCAAAGCATTTTTTTAGGTTATACAGATAGTAAGCATAACAAAGCAGGATTTGGGGGAGGAGGTTTCTTAATTTAAAACAACAACAACAACACATTTATTTTCTTATATTTCATTTACCAAATACTGATTTTTCTCTCCCTCCTACATTCCACATTAGAAAAAGGAAACCAAAAGCCTTGTAACAAATAAGCAAAATTATGCAAACAGAGTCCCCCATCAGCCACGCCCAGAGCTGCACCAGCCTCCCACTGCATCCTGAGTCCATCACTTGTCTGCCAGGGGCTGGGCGCCATATTCATCATCAGTCCTCTGGGTTTGGGATTGGTCATCGCCATGATCAGAATTATTAAGTCTTTCAGAGTTGTTTCTTCCTTAAAGAATTGTTATTGTAGACATTCTCCTCATTGTCCTAGGGTGTTCTCTCTCCTAGCCTCCCCCTCCTTCCTGGATGGCCCCCAGGGCCTGGGTCCAACAGAGAAGCTTGGGTCAGGCCCTAGGAAGAGCAATGCCTCTTGGAGCCCCCCAGCTCTCCCTAGGCCTCCTGCTTCTTTGCCTATGTCTCTATCTCTCCCCCCTCCAAACCCCCCATATCTATCTCTGAGCCCCTCCTCTCCCTAGGACACCCCAGGCCTTCTGCCTCTCCATGTCTCTTCCCCCACCTTCCTCTGAGCTATTTCTCAGCCCCCTCCCTGGCCCCCCTTCCTTTGTCAGGCTGCCCCCTTGACCGACATCTCCAGGAGCGGAGGAACTGTGGAATGTGATGTCCCCCTGACTGCCGGTGACCTGCCCCAGGGGCTCCCATTCCTGGTCTCATGCTCCCCTCTCTCTCTCCTGCCTCCAGCTGTCTGCAATTACGGAGTCTGTTTCAATGGAGGGAACTGCGTTGAAGGGTCAACTCAACTGTGTCACTGTCCCTCTGGCTTCCAGGGCCCCCGCTGTCAGTACGGTGAGTAGAATCCAGGCCTGCGCCTCCCCCAACCCCGTGTAGGCCCATTGGGCCTGAGGGGGGTAGGGTTCCTGAATGAGGAACAGTATGGCCCTTACCCTTCTGTCCTGACCCTGGTGCCGGGGGCTGGTCCCTGTTCCTTTGCTCCTTTCCAGAATCCCTTGGCTAGCTGTGTGTTCCTGGGCTGACACTTTCCTCTCTGAAACCTGGTGCAGCCACAGTTGCGCCCCTGTCTTATCATGTTGTCTGAAACTTGGAAGCATGATAGAACTGTGATTTTCTCTTATGCAATGCTTCTGGTATTAAATGGATCTTCCTGTGTAAAGTCAAATATATTACCATCCTTTTTGGTTTGGCTGGGTTTTTGGGGCACCATGCTTTTGATTTCATTGGTGTAGAAAGTTCTGCAGTTCAGTCTGGGAGGGCTTGGGTGACTGGTCCAAGGTCATGCAGCTAGTATGTGTCACAGACAGGAATTGATCCCAGGTCTTTCTGACTCCAAGGCTTGTTCTCTGTTTGCTTCACCCTGGTGCCTTTTGAGTACAGGGGGAAAAATAGTGGCTTTGGAGTCTGAGGGTTTGGGTTCAAATGCCAGTTGTATCACTACCCAGCTCTGTGACCTTGAGAAAGCTGATGCATTTCTGTAAGCCTTAGTTTCTTTATCTTTAAAATGATGGTTGACCCCCCAGGACTCTCTCCTTCTTTGATATCTCATTTTCTTTTAACTGGCCTTGCATCTGAGCACATAAATCAGTTCCTTTCAGGTTAATGGGAGTCTGAATTTGCAGCAGCTGAAATAGAAATCTTTCCTGCCTGTGTATCTGTCAGGCACACAGGTGAAGGAGGAGACCAGAGGCACTCTGGTACCAGCTCCACAGGAAGTGGGCCAGTTGCTTTTATGATGGCAGCAGTCAATGCACAGTGGTAACCCTTGTAGACCCTGAGCTTTGGAAGAAGGAGAGTCCTGATGGAAATTGAGAGATGCTTTTTTCTTCTGCTACCTAAACTCAGGGAGCCACGACAGTTAAGAGAGTGAAAAAGGGAGCTTGCAGAGGTTTGGGAAAGGTCAGAACCTAGTAGTTCTATCCTTCTGAATTCATTCATTCATTTGTCCTTTTGCTGAGAGAGACAGCTCAGACTGATTTGAGACTGGGTCTGAAACATCAAGGAAGCCCTGGGATTAGGAAGCAGCACGAGATCGAATGATGTAGTGGATCAAGGGCCATCCTCAAAGCCAGGAAGACCTGGGTGCAAATCCTACCTTTGATATATATTGGCTGTGTCACCCTAAGCAAGTCACTGACCTTTCAGCTCTGTAAGCCACTGTCTAAAACTCTAAAGTGATGAGAAGGTGCTGACCTGCATCAGTAGAGGGTCTTTTCTCACCTGAGAGTTTCCTATACTAATAGAATCACAGATCCAGCCTCCCAGAATAGAAACACAGATCCAGTCATTTTCTTACACCAAATAATTTCACAGGGGTGAAGAGGAGTAGGGACCACTGGAAATGGAAGTTATTGTTCAGTCCTTTTAGTCACGTCTGATTTTTTTGTGATCCTATTTGGGGTTTTCTTGGCAGAGATACTGGAGTGGTTTGCCATTTCCTTCTCCAACTCATTTTACACGTGAGGAAACTGAGACAAACAGGTGAAGTGACTTGCCCAAGGTCACACAGCTAGTACATCTCTGAGGCTAAATTTGAGCTCAGGTCTTCCTGACTACAAACCTGGTGCTCTGTGCTCTTGTGATCGTTAAAGAAGTAGCGGTTGTGGTTGATTGTAAACTCCCTGTCTTGTCTAGACATAGAAATAACTAAGATTTCTAAGGTTTGCAAAAACTTTCCATCTGTTTTCACATTTAATTTGGTAAATGTTTATCGAAAGGTAGCCTACTGGTCCTCATGACAACCCTTTGAGGGAAATGCTATTGTTATTTTACAATTGAGGAAATTGAGGCAAACAGGGAGCGTGACTAGCCCAGAGTCACACAGTTAGGAAGTGTCTCAGGTAAGATCTGAACTCAACATTTGGAGTCTGGAAGATCTGAGGTCATAACTGTGTGAACTTGGGCTAATCATTTCTCCTCTATTTGACTCAGTTTCCTCTTCTTTAAAATGGGGATTAACAATAGCACCTACCTCTCAGGGTTAAGAGGATTACATGAGATAATATTCATAAAGCACATAGTAGGAGCTTAATAAATGCCTAGTGCAGAGTACACAGTGAGTGCTCATAAATGATCACTGAATTTAAAATGGCCTTGATCTTGAGGGAGTCCCAGAGCTTGGATGGTTATGGCTGTTGAAGGTCCGGATAGCTGGTGTTGATATAGGGGGTTAGACATTTTGGGGGAGGGCTTGATCCTCTGGCAGACTCATCTCAGGATGGAGAGCCCAGGGATGGGGGCCAGTTCCTCTGATCTCATGGGAGAACAGCAGCTGTCTCCCACCTCACCCCAGTGGCTTTGCTGAGTCAGGCGGTCCATGGTCCATTGCCAATTTCTTCATGGCCAGTCTCCCCTGAGGAACTTTAATTACAGCCACAGGTGGAAATTAAGAGATGCTTAAAGGGCCATTACATCTCATTTGGCTAATCCTTTTGAGATACCCAGGGCTCTGCTCCTGGATTCCATTCAGGAATCATGGCCCAAGGGGAGGCTGGTGGAGGTCCCAGCTGCTGTGTAGCTCAGGGTGTTTTCCAGGATGGAATTTTCAGGACCAGAGTAGTCACTCCCATAGACATGGTAGTCGGGGCTCTCACATGAGGGGTCTGAGTAAACTTTGGGGGTTTCCCATCAAGGTGATCATAAGCAGATGCCACCTGGCCTCTTTGGGGAACATAATAAAATAATAAATCTAATTAATGACAATTATCTTACATATTTATATAATCACTAATCAATATAAATCTAATAAATAATTATATATAATTTATATGGTTATATAATAATTATTAATAAATAAGTAGTAATAATAGATCTAAGCACAGATGCCCCCTGATTCCTCAGTCTCAGAACCCTTGGCTTTCCCCAGGATGTGCAGATGGGCCCCTGACAAATGGTTGACCTTTCACCTGCAGGGTACCCCCTCGACTCATTTACATCCCTTCCTCTAATTGAAACAGACTTCCCTTCAGGGCACATGGATTTCTGAACTGAAGAGAGTGATAGTTTGTGGAGTGAGGGCTGAGCTAATAGTATATAGAAATACTTCCCTTCTGGGTTTCATTACAGACAGATAGGTACCCTCGCCCTCCCCTACTCCTTCTCAAACTCGATAGATTTTGGCTCCTTTTCCCCCTTTTCTCCCCCACCCATGGGGGTAGTTGAAAATGTCATTTTTTTGCCTGTAACTTTTGGATGGGTTGGTTTTAATGTCCATGGAGGATGGGAGTAAATTTAAGAGACCAGGCATATGTGGACACTAAGGATGCATCAGTGGAGTTGGGACCATAATGTATGGGTGGAGTGGGGTGGGGAAGGCTGAGCAATTCTCTCATCTGAGAAGTCTCTTCAGCCTGGATCTTAGACTTCTGTGGAACTGAAGGGGGTCTTGGATATTGATCTAGTTCAACCCCCTCATTTTACAGATAAGGAAATTGAGGTCCAGAGAGGATCAATGACTTGGATAAGTGGCAGAGTTGGGGTACAAACCCAGGCATTCTGAACCCAGATCCAGCCATCTTCACCCTCTTTATTTCAGGCTCTGGGTTAGCCATTGGAAAGACAAAGACAATGGATAAAATGATCCCTATCTCAAGTGATTCACCTTCTACTGAGGGAGATGGTGTTTACATGCATATATAACTATGGACAGAGTATCAGTTTACGGTCAATAGAAAGAAACTACAGAAATATACAAAGCAGAGAAATCCAGGGTGGTCTGGGAGGGAGGGCACCAGCAGTCGTCTTCCTGCACAAGATGGAGCTTGAGCTGGGTCTTGGAGGAAGAGAGGGAATGCATTCCAAGTGTGGAGGATGGCTGATGCAAAAGTACAGAGATGGGAGATGGGCATGTCCTGTCAGTGCACCTGGCATGGTGCCCAGCACATAGTAGGTAGTACCCAAGCACTCCCTAGAATGCAGTGGAATGCAAACTTTTTGAGGGCAGGGAGGATTTCATTTTGTCCTTATATTCACAGCACTTAGCACAGTACCTGGCATCTAGTAGGTGTTTTACAAATGCTTGCTGATTGATTTGTGGACAGGGCATGAATGATCACATTTTGAAATGGGAGATACGTTTCACCCAAGTGCAGAGATTTAGGGGGTATCCTTCCTACTGTGCTCATGTTTGGGGGAGTGTGAAGTTGAAGTCCCCTCCCAGTCCAGAAATCTGGTTTCTATGACTGTAATCCTTTAGGTGACATCATTGAAGCATTTTCTGCTTAATTAAATTCTGTAAGATCAGACTTCTGCATGTGAGACTTTAATGTACTGAGGGCTCCTCATGTACTGGAACTTCTGCCATTGTGTGTGTGTGTGTGTGTGTGTGTGTGTGTGTGTGTGTGTGTAAATATGTGTGTGTGAGTGGAAGGAGAGAGAAGATATATGTGACTGTATATATGAATGTGTGTGTGTGTGTATGTATAAGGAGAGAAACAGAAAGACAAAGAGAGAAGATGTGTGTGTGTGTGAGTGAATATGGAAGGAGACAGAGACAGAAGATGTATGTGACTGTGTCTGTGTGTGAATATATGTGTGTGAGTGTGTGTGTGGGCGAGTGGAAGAAGACAGAAGATATATGTAGGTATGTGTCCATGTGTGAATGTGTGTGTGTGTAAGTGGAAGGAGAGAGAGAAGATATGTGTGTGTATGTGTGTGTGAATGTGGAAGAAGACAGAGAAACAGAGAGAAGATATATGTGAGTGTGTGTCTGTGTGTGAATATGTGTGTGTGAGTGGAAGGAGAGAGACAGAAGGGATATATAAGTGTGTGTCTGTGTGAATATGTGTGTTTGTGTGTGTGTGTTTGTAAGGAGAAAGACAGAGAGAGAAGATATGTGTGTGCCTTTGTGTGAATATGTTGTGTGTGGAAGCAGAGACAAGATGTGTGTGTGTGTGTGTGTGTGTGTGTGTGTGAGAGAGAGAGAGAGAGAGAAAGAAATCCTGTTTTCTTTTCCTTATAGAGTCAGTTGTAATTCTTCATGTTCCCCTTCCTATAGCATCATAAAGTAAACTTCCTGTTCCTTTCTAGATGGTGGGATTTGGGCGCTACAGACCCTGAGCACATTTGGGAATATTTAGCTAACCCCCCAATTATAATTGATTGCAGCTTTGAAAATAAGGAACATATTTTTTTGTTTCCCCCAAATTCTTTCACTTTTAAAAGAGAATGGGAGAGGGGGAAGGGCGGAGGGGCGAGAAAACTGGGGGAACCATCTGGTTTTGAACTGGGAATAGGAGTCTGGCTGCAGATTCTACCTAGGGCCCCTGCCCAGTCCATGAAGTAGAGAATCCCAAGTCAGTGCCTTGGGTTAGAGAGGTTAGGTCCTAACTGTCCTTTACTGTCTGACTTGGAAAGTTTTGTCCCTCTTGAGGTAGCATGAGGCAGTGATGGGGGCCAAGCAGGGTTCATGTGGTACCACACTCAAAATGAATGCCACCAAGTGCCTGAGAGTGGCTGTGAGAAGGGAGTCAGGAAATCCAAGTCTAGCCAGTAAGAGGCCCCCAAAACTAAAGGTGGTTGAGGGGAGTGCTGTGACCTCAGGCTCACCCTGTCCTCCCCAGGAGGATGTGGGGCAGGGGTTCTGGCTAGCAGGATGTAGTTGGGTGACGGGGGGTGGGGAACTGGCCCTTCCCTCCTATGGAAAGCTCTGTAATATAATGACAAGAAGAGTGCTGGGGTGAGGCCAGAAGACTGGAGGGAGGTGGTGTGTGGTGTCCAAGAGCCCAGGTTCAAATCCCATCTCTACCTCTTACCCCCATGTCACCTAACTTTCTTAGTTTGTACACTGAGGAGTTTGACCCCCACAGTTACCTCACGCCACCCTAAGGGGAATAAAGCTTTCCAGGACAGATAATAAAGGCATTTAGGCCTCTCCAACCCAAGTCACTAACTTGGAATTCTCTACTTCATGGGATGGGCAGGGGGCCCTAGGTGGAATTTACAGCCAGACTCCCAGGCTCAGTTCAAAACCAGAGTTGCCCCAGTTCTCTTGCCTCTCAACCCTTCCCCCTCTCCCACATTCTTTCCTTTTTGCTCCAAATTGATGAGCCATGAACCTGGGTTCAAACCTTGGCTAGGCTGATGTCTGACTGTTTGACCTTGGGCAGATCACCTGACCTCTGCTTATCTCAGTGTAATCTCATCTGTAAAAAAAAAAAAAAAAAGAATGGGCTGAACTCAAGGCCCTTCAGGTGTTTTTTAGCTCTAAATCTACAAGCCTAAGCTTAGTAGGGCTTCTCCCCAGAACCTCCTTTTCTTCATCTGGTGAAGCAGCTTGCATTAGATCCTCTCCCAGGTCCCTTCTGACTCTGCCATTTTGTGGGACAAGCTTACTCAGAAAAGAAACCAGTCAAATTGGAAACTGTTTCTTGAACTCAGAATTCCATTCTCCAACCTCCAAGCCTTGGCAGCAGTGGACCGCCATGCCTGGAATATTCTCCTTTTTCATCTGCTGGTCAAAATTCTTACCTTCTGTCCCCCTTTTGGTGAAGCCTTCCCTGAGCCTCCCAGGTGCTGGCTCTCCCTTCTCAAATGAATTTGAATTGGTTTCTTGGAGTGGATGTTCTATCGGACTGCTTCAACATCAAAAATGTTAGATCTTAAGCACTTAGCATGATTCAGTGCATATAGTAGGGGCTTAATAAATGTGTATTGTGGAACTGAATAGAATGAAAGTCACCCTCAAAATGGTTGTTTTTGTTATTATTGTTTCCTTGGGGGAACAATCTGGAATGGAGGATTTATTTATTTTTTTGTATGTTTAAATTTACTTAAGTTTTCAACATTCATTTCCGCAAAATTTTGGGTTCCAAATTTTCTCCCCATTTCTTCCCTTCCCCCACATCCAAACGCTGAGCATTCTAATTACCCCTATCACCAATCTTCCCTCCCTTCTAACATCCCTCCCTTCCCTTATCCCTGCCTTCTCTTTTGTCCTGTAGGGTAAGATGACTTTCTATACCCCATTACCTGTATTTCTTATTTCATAGTTGTGAGAACAATACTCAAGTTGTTCCTAAAACTTTGAGTTCCAACTTCTCTTCATCCCTCCCTCCCCACCCATTCCCTTTGGGAAGGCAGGCAATTCAATATAGGCCATATCTGTGCAGTTTTGCAAATGACTTCCATGATAGTCATGTTGTGTAAGACTAACTATTTCCCTCTGTCCTATCCTGCCCCCCCATTGTTGCTATTCTCTCTTTTGATCCTGTCCCTCCCCAAGAGTGTTGACTTCTAATTGCTCCCTCCTCCCATTGCCCTCCCTTCCATCATCCCCCCAACCCTGCTTATCTCCTTGTCCCCCAC
>CM053771.1:29452919-29481722 GCA_028658325.1 Potorous gilbertii | reverse complement strand
AAATCAGGAGGATCTAGGTTCAGATCCTGCCCCTGATCCTACTTTCTGGATAAAATGGAGGAACAGGAAAGGGACCCTGATCAAAGCCCATCTCTAGAAATCAAGGAGCAGCAGGAAGGGGAAGGGGAAAATTCTAGCCCTCCCCCTTTTTTGCACCACTGAGTTGGGAGTAAAGAAAGGGCAAAATCTGAGACCCTCTAAGGTCACAGGATCCTACCCAAACAAGGTCTCCTTTTTTCTTCAGCAGGAAAAGCTCCAAGCTGTGTGTGCCCTCATTTAGCTCCATTTCATATCAAAAGATATTTAGAGCCTGCTGTGTACAAAACACTGGGCTAGGTGCTTGGGAGAAAAAGGCTAAAACAAAGCAGCCTCGGCTTTCCTGCATTCTTCTGTGGGATGAAATGGTTATCCAGAGACATAGGCAATTCATTCAGGGGGAAGTAAAGGGCCAGCACTGGACAGGTACAATGGGAAAGTGCTGGATCCTAAGTCAGAGGCCCTGGGTTCAAATCCAGCTGTGCCACTTACTACCTGAATGACCTTGGGGAAGTCACTTAACTTTAAGGACCTCTAAGAGCCTCTCCAGCCCTAGCCTCTAGGTCTTTTATTTACCCTCACAACTAGAGAATCAGGAATGCTTTGTAGAGGAAGTGATATCTGAACCCAACCTTTAAAAGGAAGAAAGGAAGGAAGGAAGGAAGGAAGGAAGTAAGGAAGGGGTGACTTTGGCTTTTCTAAATTAAGATCTTTCCCACGTCTCAGTTTGTGCAAGGCCATACCCATTCTATGACTAAGGGCTCAATAAGAACTGAGAAATAAAATGGTTCAAATTACCATCACAGAGATATCAATCTGGGGATAGAGAAGCCTCTTAGAGGTTCTAGCCAGAACAGAAAACAATTGCTATTTATAGTGAGTACCTGTACAAACACTCAGAGGCTGGAGATGATACATGCAATTTAGGGCATAGCCAATAGTCCAGTTTGGCTGGAATATAAGTGTGTGGGGAGGAATAATGTGAAATAAGGGAAGATAGACTGGAACAAGACTCCAGAGGGCCTTAAATTCCAAGCTGAAGAGCTTTCCTTTATCCTAGAGGCACCAGGGAGACTCTGAAGTTTCCTGAACAAGGGGAGTAATAGGATGAGACCTGTGCCTCAGGAAAATTTCCTTGACAGCTTTGAGGATGATGAATTGGAAAGAAGAGAGCCTGGAAGCGAGGAAACCAATGAGAAAGCTATTGCTCTAGGCCAGGCAGGAGGTGATGAGGGTCTGTATTAATGAGAGCCTTCTCTGCAGTCTGGCAGAGCAGAAGCCTACAAATCCAGCCGTTTGGGGAGCATTTCAACACCCACTACATGACAAGATCTGTTCATGCAAGGCACCTGTAGGGGATAGTTAGGGCAAAGTATCCAAGAGCACAAAAAGCACCCATTTCTTGCCTTCTTGGTCTGATTGTAGAGGCAGCACTGGGATGGAGAGGAGGGGAAGGGTGTCAGTATTCCAGACTTAGAGTTCAAATTCTAGACCTGGATTCATACCTGTGTAACCTTGGGCCAGGCACATGACCAATCTAAATCTCAGTTTCCTCATCTGTAAAAGGAAGATAATAGCCTACCTACCAGGACCATTGGGAGTATTTTGCAAGCTTAAAGTGTCCCAGACATGAGTGATGATAAGGATGATCATGTTCAGTACTAAAATACTGACAAGAGCCAGAGATTGGTTGGGACAGACAAACCCAGTAAGAGGCCCTCATAAAGAGAAGAAAGAAGTTCTGGGTAGAAAACTTCATGGACAAGATGGAACTAAACTTGGAAAGAGCCATAGACTTTACATAGGTGGAGATGAAAGGGAAGAAGATAATATGGTTGGAGATTTGGTGGCCGGGAAGCAGCAGTGGCAATGGAAAGGATAGGAATGAATTGAGCTAGTCAGTTTTCAAAGTTCTAAGTTCCTTAAACCCATCAGCTGCCCATTCAAACTGCTCCTTCTCAGACTCTTGAAAGTGAGAGTATCTTAAACTGGCATTCATGAACTTGATTTTTCTTTTTTTAATAGTATTTTATTTTTTTCAATTACGCATAAAAACAATTTTAACATTTCTTTTTTTCATTTTGAGTTCCAAATTTTCTTCTCCCCTTCCCAAGACAGTAAACAATTTTATATAGGTTATATATGCAATCAAGTAAAACATATTTCCATATTAGTCATATTGTGAAAGAAAAAAACCAAAATAAAATAAAATACAAACAAATAAAGGAAGTGAAAAACACTACGCTTCGATCTTCCTTCAGACTCCATCAAGTCTTTCTCTGGATGTGGACAGCATTTTTCATCGAGTCCTTTGGAATTGTCTTAGATCACTGTGTTGCTGAGAACGGCTGAGTTTATTCACAGTAGATCATCATGCAATACTGCTGTTACTGTGTATAATGTTCTTCTGGTTCTGCTCACTCCACTTTGCATCAGTTCATGTAAGTCTTTCCAGGTTTTTCTGAAATGACCCTGCTTGGCATTTCTTACAGAAATTATTCCATTACAAGAATATACCACAACTTGTTAGGTCATCCCCAATTGATGGGCATCCCCTCAATTTCTAATTCTTCACCACACACACACACACACACACACACACACACACACACACACACAGAAAGCTGCTATAAATATTTCTGTACAGATAGGTCCTTTTCCCTTTTTCATCTCTTTGGGATACAGACCTAGTAGTGATGTTCCCAGATCAAGGATATTTCAAGGATATAATCAAGTTCGACTATCCTTTGGGCATAATAAACTTGTTTTTTCAAAAATGTTTTGATAGCTATATTTCACCATAATTGATTTTCTTTGTAACCCTATGTATTTAATTCTATGCATTTAAAAAGGCTACTCAGAAGAAGGCTTCACCAAACTACCAAAGGAATCTATGATCCAGAAAAGGTTAAGGAATTCTTACTCTAAAGCATTCTCTCAAGAAGAATCACACAGAAAAGAGGATGCCAAAGAAATCTAGGAAGCAGAGTGGATGATGGTACAATAGTTGGATAACAGTAGTGATATTGTGATGGAGTGAGCAGACTACTAGAACAGGAGAAAGAAATAGATGAGGAGCTGGAGAAATAGTTCACATGCCTGGAGGCATGCCAGAGCATGGATGGGGGCTTCAATCACCTAGGCATCTGTTGGAGAAACTTCACTGCCAAAAGCCAAATAGCTGATAATTCTTAGCCTGCCCTAATGGCAATCTCATCCTTCAAAAGAACCAGCAAACAGGAACTGGTTACTGATATAGAAATGATGGGAACCATATATATCAACACATTTATTGCATCCCTTTTTGTGGCATCCAGGAAACTAGAAATAAAGTATCCACCCATTATTTGGGGAATGACTAAGCAAACTGTGGTACATAAGGGCAACAGAAATTATTGCAATTTAAGAAATGAAAATTATAAGGAATACAGAGAAGAACTAGAAAACTTCTGAACTAATGCAACTAGGTGGTACAGGATAGAGTGCTGAGCCTGAAGTCAGGAATATTTGAACTCAAATCCAGCTTCCAAAAACCTGGGCAAGTCACTTAACTGTTTGCCTCAGTTTCCTCACCAGTAAAATGAGTTGGAGAAGGAAATAATAGTCAACCACTCTAGTATCTCTGCCAAGAAGATCCAAAATGGTAACATGGGGAATCAGACAACTAAAAAATGACTCACCAACAACAATCATATTACCTCAGGGCAGCTAGGTGGTGAAGTATTGATCCTGGAGTCAGGAAGACCAGAGTTCAAATCAGGACTCAGATACTTGACACTTACTAGCTGTGTGACCTTGAGTAAGTCACTTAACCCCATTGTCTTGCCTCCTCCCTCCAAAATAACAAACCACCACAACAAAAATCCAGTAACATTCCCTCACAGGGCTGTTGTGAGGGTCAAATGAGATATTTTGGTAAAGTACCTGGCAAATAGTAGGCTCTATATCAATGTTTATTCCCTTCTCCTCTTTAACCCCCATGCAAAGTGAAGTAAACAGATCTATATACAATGGCTACAAATTTGTGAAAAGAAAGAACAAAACTAAAACAGGGACAAGTCTTACTCTTTATCCAGTAGGAGAACTATGAGTATAAAACATGGCATGTTCTGCCCATTTCAGTTTTTTTTACTGAACTCCATTTTCTCTCCCTTTTTTCATTCCTTGATACAAGGGAGGACTTTCTGACCAAATATTTTATTTGAACATTAGGATTATATAACAACAAAAGACACTGATAATTTTTTAAAATAATAAAGAAATTATGGGAACCATGTGGGGAAGTAATAACATTACCTTAGAAATGAGAGAAAGACAGCTGGCCACAGTCTGACAGCAGAACCCAGTGTTTATTCCCACAGGACGGGCAGAACTATAAATAAGTGTGTAAGTCTCGGGGAGACAATGTGGTACAACAGAAATAGAGCTGACCCAAGTACACTCTCCCATCTTTGCCACTTATTACCTCTGTGATCTTGGGCAAGTCATTAGCCACCTGGGCCTCAATTTTCTCATCTATAAAATGATGGGAGGGATGGGATTAGGTCCCTTTCAGTTCTAATTCTATGATATGATTCCTTTTGCAAAAAGCTTTCAAGATGGGGGTAGGAAGCAAAAAGCAAGGCAGAAAGTTGGCCAAGGGTGCCCTCAAGAGCATTTACTTCAGTTTTCAAACTAGAATTCCAAAAGGGAATCTTTCCAAATTGGGGCTTGAGTGCCATTCCAAGTAAACTCATCCCACTTGGGAGCACAGAGAGGAAGTATTTCTTGATAGACCAACTTTGGAATAGGAAGGAGGCTCCAGCAGAGACCCAAAGAGTAATTCCCTCAGAGGAGGGCAGCTGAAGCAGAGGGGCTCTGTTTCTAGAAAGAATGAGAAGTAGATTTTCCAGAAACTTGAGGCTCAGAGCTCAAGGAATTAAAACTGTGTGACTGTAACCTTCCTTCTACAACTTCTGTAACAAGCCTGCTACTAACTGTGATATGAACAAGCTAGCTTTTTTCAATCTTTATTTCCTCCTCTATGGGTGGTTGTGAATATCCAGTGAGATAATACATGTAAGGCACTTTGCAGACCTTAAGGAGACATGGACATATTAGCTAATCTTCTTCTCTCCCCTTCCCCTAGACCCCCAGACAAGGGCAGTTTAAGAAGCATATAGTAGTGGGAGACATGTTTGTATAGAAGACCCTAAGGCTGCGTCCCCAGCCGCTCTCTTCTGCTTTTTTTTTTTCCTTTTATGAGGCCAGGTCTGTGACCAGTGACCTTAAGAAATGGACCCTTCCAGATCTGGCGTTAACTCCCTAAGTAAAAGTCCCTGAGTTTGGGATTCAGGCATCAGTCAGATTTAGAATCAAATGAGCGACAATCAAATCCCTGAACAGCCATTAGTAATCTGTCTAACCTCAAACAACTCACTCTGCTTCTCTGTCTCAATCTCCTCATCTGTAAAATGGGGAGAAGGGTATTCTAACTCCTCCATATTTTACAGATGAGGAGACTCTAGGATGACCTTTAAAGTCCTTTCCAGCCCTAGATCTATAATCTCATGATCCAATCTTCTCTCTAGCACACAGATGAAATTAAACCTAGTGAGGGTTCTGGAAGTGCCCTCCAACTTGGAGGACCGGAACCATTCTGTGTTTCATCAAAATCTTTTTTAGGTCAACACTTTTTCCTCCTGAAAACCTTTCCTATCCTTTCCCATGGGCCCCGATGAGTAACAATTAAAACAAAATAGGACAATCAGGGTCAAATGTGTCACCTCCCATGTGCTTGTCTCTCAGCACCAGAGTCATTGAGAAAGTTGGTCAAGAGAAAGGGCAAATGTCCACCCCAAGCAATGAATGCTGCTATCAGCAGACATCATGGGATTTAGGGCTAGTATGACCTTACTGGACTAGTTCTAGTTCAGAGGCATCAAACATTCAAGTCAACAACACTCCCAAAGGCACTCAAACCAGTGGCCATCTAGTATTAATGTATTGATATATTCATTTTTTAAAGAAACATACAAACAGCTGACTTTCTAAGCCAGTTTGTAACCCCCAAGCATCCTTATGTACAATCCAGCTGCACCTGCTTCTTTTTGGATTTGACACCACTGAAAAGATCAGGCTCCTTCATTGGGCAACTGGAGAAACTGAGGACTACCAGTGCAGGGAAGCCATCTGCAGGAGGTCACAAAGGTAGGTAGTAGGTAAGAGTTGGGATCTGAACCAGGTTCTCTTCCTCCAAAGCCACTGAAGTAGTCTTTCCTCAAGAAGCTCAATTTTTCTAAAGAATACTTTTACATAGCACTTTAAAGATTGTACACCATTTTTACTTACAACATTAAAAGAGTAGAAAGCACTGGTATTATCTCCATTTTACAGTTCTAGAAACTGAGAATCTGAGAGTGTCAGTGATTTGATGGGGAATACATTGCTAGAAAGGAGGCTGTGGAGAGTGGGCTACATTTGGAGTCAAAGGTCATTCTTTCTAATCCCCCACACTGCTACTTAACAACAAGTCAAATGGACAAACATTTATTAAGTGCCTATGTTTGGGGCACCGAGATAAGCCCTGGGCAACTTTGGACTAGTGAATTTTTCTGCAGGAAACCTCAGTTTCTTCATTTGTAAAATGAGGGAAGCGTTCCCTTCCCTCCCAGCTCTAAAGGGATGGTTCCTGTTAAGTAGCAGAGGAGCTCAGGTCCCTCCTTCCTCGGAGACCTGCCCTTTTTCTAGTCCACCAAGCAGCTCTCTTTAAGGAGGGTGGCTGGCTGGAACCCTCCCTCCAGGACTTCTTCAAATGTCTGTCTGCCACTGCAGCGACGGATGTGCCCAACGTGGAAAAGATGGGCCAGCCTGAGAGGCAACTTCCCTGCAAAGGCTTGGTGGTTTGGGAAGGCCTGCCAGCCAGGCCTCCTGGGGGATCATCTGGCTGAATTCAATTCTGTCATTCAGCTTCCTGAGGTTGCTTTTCCTGTTCGTGATGCTCCTGAATCCCATCCCTAGCCTCAGCCTCAGCTAAAGTGCAAGCGTTTGATAATAAAGCAACTTGCAAAAGCGCAACCGAACCGTCAGGGGAACCGTGGCGAATAGGATGAAGGAACATGGCATTTCTTCCCTTTGTGGCTTTGCATCCCCCAAGCCAAGGCGTGGGGGTGGGGAGATGTGGGGGTGCAAGGAGTCTGAGCCTGCAGTCACTCAGCAACCCCTTCCGTGCTCCCAGTTCCTCACTCCCCAATCCTAGCTCCATCTCGCCAGGGGTTGGGGTAGGGGCAGAAGAAGGGGGAAGGCTCAGAGCTCTCCTGCGATTTGTGTTTTAAAGTATGCACACCACCTACGGGAGAGCTGGCTGAGACCTCCGAGCTCCCGCTGAATGCCTGGACAAGGGCATAGCATTCACACACGCTCCTCGCCCCCCAATTGATCCGCTGGATGCCGCAATAGACAAACTAGGGGCAGACCGAGGATATAGGGGAAGGGGCCCAGTAGAAGAGGAGGAAGTGAGCCCCAGTATATCCCAGGAGAGCGAGCACGCCAAGGCTGAAGCTCTGACTCTCGTCCGCTGAGACTAGGGCAGAGTAAAAAAGCCCCTTGTTCTTAGCGCAGTCGGAGAGGCCAAACTTTTCCGGGTTCGCTTCTCTCGGAGCTGGGCAACCCCTAACCGAGTAGGTCGGGGAGCAGCCCGCTTCGTTCCGGGGCTACGGAAAGAAGGGGGCGGAGAGCTGTCCCTCGGGACCACTGACTGCCACCAGTGGGGCACGCCCTCCCCCTCTCAGATCCACCCCGAGATCCCAACTCCAGTCCTAGCTGGGGAGTCGGGGAGCATCCTCTTCCTCCCTGGGTCCCGGGAACGACGGACACTATAGTGCAGCTTTCCGGGAAAGCTGAGTAGCCAGTACCAGCACAGAGGCGGGGCGCGCCGGCTCCCACCCCAGCCCCTGCCCGATCCCCACCTCGGCTCCCGAACTCCCCACCTCGACCTCTGCCAGGTTCCTACTCACATGAGGGGCTGAAGCTGGCTTCCCGAGGACGGAGGAAAGGTCGCTGCGGCCAGTAGTAGGGCTAGGGCCAAGACAGGGGCGGCTAACTCCATGGTTGCCCCCTCGGGTTAAGGGGATGCTCTGAGTCCTCCCGAGCTTGCTCGAGGAAGTTCGGGCTCCTTTAGAAGGTGGGCATCCCGTCCAACTTCTTGCCTCCTCTGGTCAGCTCCTACAGAGGGATCGCTGAGTCTGGGGGGGACCAGGACCCTGCACGTGCGCCCCTACCCCGGGGCGCGTCTGCAGCCGGGCCGGGCGCACTGGCGGAGGACCGCGGCGCAGTGCCCGCTCCGCAGCGGACTTCCTCGGGCAGCCCGCTGGACCACCTCCCGCCGACTTCAGCCGGCAACTCTTCCGAGCCAAGCTTGGGACGGACTCTCTGGGGCCCGGGGCTCAGAAGAGGCCGCCCCTGCCTCCGGGCTGCAGGTGAGAACGGTTCCGGCTGGCCACCGGAGACGCAAACGCAAGCAGCTGCTTGCCGCCAACCCTTTAAGGGAGATTGGGGTGGGGGGCGTACTCCGGAGACCTGCGCGCCAGATCCGCCCCCGATAAGAGGCGCTACTCCCACCAGAGTCAGAGAGAGGTTCCCATTAACCCTCAGTGCACCATCTGGCTGCCGCCTTCCCTCCCTCCCCACCCCGAGAGTGAAGCCAGATCCACCCCACCCTCGAATTTCAGGGAGCCTGGGGCACCCGCTCACCCCCAACCTCTGGAGCTTTTCTCCAGGTCAGCTACAAGCTGACAACCAGAACACTGGGAGAGCTGTGCCCAGTCCAGCAGGCTGCTGGACAGAAAGAAGCAAAGCATCCTCCTTTCACCCCCACCCCCACCCCACTCCTAGGGAGCAAGCAGTTAGTTTCGGGAGCGATACAGGATTTGGCAAATGCGCTGAGAGTGGCTTGCAGACCCCCGACGCGTCTGCCTTCAGGGAGAAGCCGGCCAGTACCACCTCACCTACTTTCCGCCTTCAGACAAAAACCAGACTGGTTTCTCTCCCCCCGTTCAAGTGTACTGAGAATTTGCGATCTGTGTGATTGAAACAGAACCTTGGACCTCAGACCTCACCTTCTAACCTCAGGGGTTTCCCATCCCTTCGACAGCCCAACCTGACCCCTGGCTGCCCCTCTGCTGGTCGCTTCTGCCCCTCCCCCAAAAGAAATCCCATTTCGTTCTCTTTCCCATATCACAAAGGCGGTTCAAAGCCAAGTACACCATTGGCATTTTTGTGATTCTGTTCTGACTTTTCTTGGCAACTTGTAGCTTGGGGGGTTGGAGGGAAGAGGGGAGCCCCACCTGCAACAGACATTATATCAGCCTGGGCCAGAGCAGATGCACATACTCCCAGCCAGAAATCTGTTTCTAGTTTATTAATTCCTCTCCTTTTAAATCGGTTTTGGGGGTGCTGTTGGTTTTTTAAGAAGGAGCAAGGTGGGAAGGTCTGGGCGGTTTGGAAACTGAGCCTCCTGCAGTTTGAGTGAGAGCAGGGACTGTTACATTTTTGTCTTTGTATTACCAATGCCAAATACACAGTAGTCACTTAATAAATGTCTGATTGATGGGTCCCAAATTCAGGTGTCTGTCATCTCCGGTAGTGGCAGTTCACCTAGCCGGTCTAAAACCGTAGGTAAATCAACAATCATTTATACTTGTCTTTCAAATACACCGCATGACTAATTTTAAAGACCTCATTCAACAAACCTCAGTTAAACTGTGCTTGGCCCTGGGGGAGTTAGCTGAGCTTAGATAAAATGTGGTCCCTGCCCTGTTGGAGTTCTCAGTAGGAGAAAGATAAGACATAGGCAGATAACTGTAATATATAACATGACTTTAGAGTAAATTAAGAAAGGCAGTCAAAAAATAAAAATAAAAAGCAAATTCAGTCACAGATTCCATTAAAGAGAAGCAGAGCTTTGGGAACTAGAGAGGTGTTGGGTCTCCTACCCACTTCCCTGGGCAAGAAGCATCTGGAACTTGTATTCCCTACAAGGAAAACTAGCTCTAAAATCAGAGGACCTGCTTGTGCCTTGAGGCAAACCACTTTCCTGCATCTAGGTTTCTTCATCTGTAAATTCAGGAAGGGGTTGGACTAGCTAGCCTCTGAGAGCCCTTTCAGCTGCACAACTAGGGAATTTTTGCATTCAGTTCTGGGTAACATGTTTTAGGAAAGACACTAATCGGTTGAAAAATGTCCAGAGGATAGTAACCAGGGTCAAAAATTGGGTTGGTGTTCCATTCCATAAGAGTTAAAGGAACCCTAGGGATGTTTAGCTTGGGAAGGAGAAGTGAGAGCTGCCTTCAGGCATTGGAAGGGCTATTCCTGGGAAGAGGTATCAACCTTGTCTTGCTTGACCAGAGAGGCCAGAACAAAGAGCAGTCGGTGATTCAATAGATTTGTTGTAAAGAAAACTTCCTAACAATCCAAAGTAGAATGGGATGCCTGGGGTAAGGAAGAATGAGGTCTTCGAGCAGACTGTGAATGGCCACTCACCAGGTATTTCGTGGAGAGGATATCTTTTCGCTTCTAGGTTGGATTAGATGGTCCCTCAAGGTGAAATTAAGAGGTGCAAAACAAAGTGTTATGGGAGGATCAAAGGAAAAGATCTTTATTGGAGCATGGAGAGCAATCAGGGAAGGCTTCCTGTAAGAGGTGGCATTTTAGTTGGGCTTTAAAAGATGACTGAGATTTTAACAACCATGGAGAGAAGGGGAGGATATTCCAGACATAGGGAATAGCTAGAGGAAAGTTGGTAGAACATAGTATGCATTCAGAAAGCCAAGCGGGACTGGAGCACGGAATGAATGTATGGGGACCAGGAAAGAAATGAAGATGGTATCAGATTACTGAGAGTATTAAACTAGACTTTACTCCATGGCCAATGAAGATCTCTGAGCAGAGGAATGGTGTGACCAAGTCTGGAAGCTTCACTCCCTCTCCCCAAGAAGAAGCCAGAGAATGTATCCCTATCTTCTTGGAAGAGGTGGGAGACTATGGGTGAGGAACTCTGCATATGCCATCAGAATCAATCGGTATCTTCCTACCTTCTTTGAAGAGGTGGGAGACTATGGGTAAGGAACTCTGCATATGCCATCAGAATCAATCAGTATCTTCCTACCTTCTTTGAAGTGGTGGGAGACTATGGGTGAGGAACTCTGCATATACCATCAGAATCAGTTCATAGCCTGGCAAATTTTGCTGGGGGAGTGGAGGAAACACATGAAGAAATAACAGTGTGGTGAAACAAAAGATGGGGCAACTGGATGGCTCTGTGGATAGAGCTCTGGGCCTAGAGTCAGAAAGACCTGAATTCAAATCTGGCCTCAGACACTTACTAGGTATGTGATCCTGAGCAAGTCATTTAACCTCTTTTTGCCTTAATCCACTGGAGTCAGAAATGAAAAACCACTCCATCTTTGCCAAGAAAACTCCACAGACAGTACTGGTGTGCTAGGGTCCACAGGTCATGAGATATGACCGACCAACAGCAAAAACAAAAGATAGAGATAATTTTAAAGAGATTCATCTAGCCAAAAGACAAGATGCAATGGGACAGAAGGTAAAGTGTAAAAGACATGCTAAGCTCATGTAATGGTCCACGCTGGTGGTATTAGGGATAAAGAGAGAAAGGAATGGATGCTAGAGAGATGTTGTAGAGAGGGAGCAGCCCGATTTGGGAATGATTGGGGTGAAAGGCCTGAAAAGGGTCAGAGAAACCTCCAGGGTGATAAACATGGAAGGCCAGGTGAGTGGTGGCTCCAGAAATAGAGCAGCAGCTCAGGCACAGATCAAGTTCAATGACCCTGTCCAACCACAGGTATTTATTAAGGGTCTGGTGTATGACAGACATTATGCTAAGAGCTGAAAGTTCAGTTCTAAGTAAAGAAAAAGCAAAACAGTCCCTTGAGGGACTGCCCCAGAGGGAAGAAACTTGTAAATTATATGTTGGTACAAGATCGATACAAAGCAGATACAAGGTAAGCCTTTAAGGGAAGACACTAGCAGCCATGAAAATATTTGTACAGTGGCCAAAGTAGGCACTTAATACATGCTTGTTCTCTATCCACCTCTCCCCTTCCCTGATAAAAGTAGAAAATCTAGGCCTCGAAGGGGAAAGGACCAAGAGTTCACTGACTCTAACAGCTTCATCTTACATACAAAGGGACTTGGGCCAGGTCCAGATGGGTCATGTGATTGACATATACAGATATGTGACAAAGCCAAGATTTGAACTCATGTCCACTGATTCCCAGTTCTGGCCCATTCCCTGTTGTACCAGCACTAGTACAGAGATCTTCATAAAAATGGCTAATATTTCTGCAGTACTTTAAGGTCTGCAAAATATCTCATTTTATTCTCATACCTTGTGAGGCAGGTACTATCATTACCCCCATTTCACAGGGGAGGAAATGGAGGAAGAGGAAAAATGACTTGCCTATGGTCACACAGCTAGTATCTGAGGCAGAATTTGAACTCTGGTCTTCGCAACTCCAGGTTCATCGTTATGTCCAGTGCGCCACCTAGCTGTCGTTCCTATAGTACATTAATGTGTCCAAAGAGATTTATGGATATTTCTTTTCAGTCTCACAACAACCTTACCTGGTGGGTGCTATTACTGTTTCCATTTTACAGATGAGAGAAATAAGACTTAACAAGGTTGTGACAATCAAAAATTAACGTCTCGCAGCTAGTTTCCGAAGCAGATTGGAGCCCAGGTCTTCTGGGGAATTTACCTCTCTGATCCCCGACCCTTCTCTTTCTCTGTCTCTCGTCTGTGTGTGTATGCATACATATATAAAAATATATACATATATACACATATGTGTATACACACACGTACATATATGCACATATGTGTACATGCACATATCCCAGGGTTGTAAGGATGAAGAGATGCACATACATGTGAAATGCTTTGACTAGAGCACTGTATAAATGTGAGATTTGATTATAATCTCAATTATCACAGAAAAGGTATATACATATACCATACCAGCAGTGAGATTTTGGGCAAGTCACTTTACCTCCATCTGCCTCGGTTTCCTTAACTGTAAAATGGAGGTAACAACAACACCTACCTACCTTCCAGGGTGGTTGTGAAAAGCAAATGAGATAATATTTGTAAGCATTTAGCATAATGAGAGGCAGCTAGTTGGATCAGTGAATAGAGAGTCAGAAGGACCTGAGTTCAAATCTAGCCTCAGACACTTACTAGCTGTGTGGCCCTGGGCAAGTCACTAAAACTTGTTTGCCTCAGTTTCCTCATCTGTAACATAAGCTGGAAAAGGAAATGATGAACCACTCCAGAGTCTTTGACAAAATGGGGTCAGAGAGAGTCGGACACAACAGAACAACTAAAATTAAGCACAGTGATGAAGTGCTACATAAATACTAGATATTATTCTACCTGGAAATAAAGGTTGACCTTCTTCTTGAGCCTGAGCCTCACCTCACTTTCCCCACCCCTTAATCTCAGCCTCTGTCCCAGGTAGGAATAGTGAGAACCAGAAAACACAGCAGAGCAGAAGGTAGGAGGGATGTCGTTGGGGATATTGGAAAGAGGCCCATTGGAGGAAGAGGTGTCCACACAGAGAGACTCCAGGAGACATCCTGGCAGTAGAGAAAGGGCCCAGTTTGGAGAACAAAGGAGCCCTTCCTCTTTGTTTTACTCCATTTTTGACCTTGCTCAAATGTTTCTCTTTTCTGGGCTTCAGTTTCCTCACCAAGAAAGTTAACATACGTTAGATGACCTCTGACTTCCCCTCCAGCTCTTAAGAGCCTACAGACCCCAGGAGTGTTGAATCCAAGAATCTTCAAGCTGGCAGAGCCTTGGAGATCACCATGAGCAGCTGAAGGACTGCTACCATCTTGGACTAGAAGGCTCTCGTAAGAAAGAGGAAACAGCCCTATTTCTTTGGAGACCCAGAGGGTAGGAGCAGAAGGATGGGTGGGAGTGGAGAGACCAGTCCAGACTGCCCCAGAGTGAGATGGGCTATCTAGGGTGACAAGGGTCTTTCCATGAAGACTTACCCGATGACTATTTACCAGGGATACTGTAGGTGTGATTCTTGTCTTGATATAAATGGCATCTGTGGAAATAGATGACATCTAAGATCACTTTAAACCTGGTAATTCTAGGATCTGCCCTGGTGTTTTTTCATCCTAAAGGCAAGAAGTCCTTCCTTTGAGTGCCAAGGGGTGCATGACACTTCCCAACCATGATAAGGTACATTATAGCCTTTCTCCCCAAAGGAAAAGAGGGGAGGAGGCTCCAAATAAGGCAGCATGATATAGTGGAGAGGATATGGGATCTGGGTCAGGAGACCTTGAGTTTCAATCCTACCTCCGCTAGGAACTAGTTTTGTTATCCTGGACAAATCATTTTATCCTTCAGCGTACATTCCCCAATGGAATGTGAGCTCCTTGAGGACAGAACTAAAGCTTTATCCTAGAAGCCAATCATAGTGCCTGGCATATAGCAGGCACTTAATAAAAGTTGGTTGAATACAAAGTTGAAGAAGATCTATCAGCTCTATTGGAAAGAGGGAATGCCCAACAACTATGAGATCATAGGTCAGGGCTGGCAAAATAGTGCCTGTCCTAAAGGAGCACAAAATAATGCTGTCCTAAAGGAGCTTACTCTATTAGAGAGAAGCACAGAGTGGACAGAGCACATGTTGGAAAGAACTGCTCTCCAAAACCTTCCTTTCCTGGGAGCAGCCTGGGAAGACTAGCAGGGCTGGACACAGGTTCCCCCAGGGAACTCATGACACTTTCTCCATCTGTTTAGTAAATATGGGCTACAGCTTGGGAGGAGGGGGTCCTGTGGTTGCCTCCTTGTCTCCTCCAAATACATCCATGACTCCTCTCCACATGGGGCTCCCCTCACACAGGAGAAGTCACAGTGGGACTGGTGATAGAAGAGGGTCCTTTGGATGGTGCAGCCCCTGCCAACTGGCCAGGCTGCCAGGATGCCTCGGTGAGCCTCCTCCCCTAGGCAGCCTGAAACCATATGGAAAAGGCCATTAAGTAAAACCACATGTGGAGAAACTGTCAACCTGCTTAGGTCCTCGGATTTGTTTTCTTAAAGGGGCAAGCAGTTCTGGCAACCTACCAGGAAGAGGCCTCTTAAGAAAATAAAAAGTCTTAAGAAAAAAAATCAGACCACACTGAGAACCAAGGGGATGTATTTTCATTGGAAATTTTTTAGGGTATATTGAAAAGAGCACAGTATCTGGAGGATTGGAGAACACATCTTCAAATCCCTGTTCTTTCTACCTGAAAATGAGTCATCTCCACTTCCCAAGCCTCAATTACCTCATGTATAAAAATGAGAGGGCTGGACCCATTGACTTCCTGGGTCCCTGACAGGTCTAAGCCCTGAAATTCAGGAATAATTTTGCATTTTCCTTCTTTCTGATATAGAAAGAGAGAACTCCCTGGTCATCTATCTCACTGTCCCTTAGATATTTTAAACTGTGCAAAAAATTTACCTAAGAGTGCAGGGCTGGTGATGACTTGGTTCCTAGGACAAGCCAGAGGAGACCACATCCCCCAGCTCCCATTTGTCTCCTATCCTCAGAACATCAGAGTTCGGGAAATGAAAGTAGAAGAGTTAGCTTTCAGACCTAACTGCCCCTCTCTAAGCCTCTATAAAAGGAAGGTCCTTTCTAGCTCTAAATTTTGCAGCTCTATCATGGAGATAACAATACCGGTTGATCAGGAATCAAAGGTTACCAATCTTAGAGATGAGCAGCCCATACCAGGAGACTGTCATTTGTCTTCTCCTCTAGGTTCACCATCAGAGTTCACGTAACATACTGGGAAATGCACCTCCGTTTCTCCTGGCATAGGGGAGGTGCCAGAAGAGCATTCAGTCTAGCAGTTAAACCCCACCTGCATCCTATGACCAGCCCATCTTCTTCAATTGCTCAAGTTCCTCGTGAGTTTCAATGAACTAATTCACCGCAAGCATTCTATAAATATAAACCACAATTATTATGTGCTCCATGGATTAGTACCACACCCTCCTAATGGCTCATAAAACAAGCCACTCTCTCTCACTTCTCCAAATCCCCAGATTTTATGTGGTGAGAGTTGTATTACCCAGCATTCTTTTTGACGTGTGCCTCCATACATCTGCCCCACAGTCATCACTGCTCTTCATTACTCTGACCCCAAGGCACTGATTAAATTACATATGAAAAGCTCTTGGTATTAAATGTATTGTAATCTAATGCTTTGGAAATGGGTGATAGTTGAATGGGGTTACTCTCAGTTAACCAGAAGGCTGATCTGACCAGAGTGCTCCATTTTCTGATTTCTACCAAAACAACATGTTTCCTGATTCTCCCAAGCTAATTTAAATCACTTAAGGAAAACATTATTGGGTAATTCTATCAGTACAATCACTAAATGCACCAACCTCCCAACACTCTTGTACACATAGCTGATATAGGCTCTGAGCTCACTCTCTCAACCCCCATAGGCATTAGCAGGTTGAGTCCCCAAAGGGCAGCTACCCCATTTCCGGTTCTCCTGACTTGGTCTTGCCACTGAACTCCAGTGACTCTGGAGGAGAGAATGAAGCTGATGACTTTGCACAGCCCTGCCTCACTTCAATTCACTTGCAAGTCAAGATATCCCCTTCCTGATGTCTTTGGTCCTTTTTGAGAATGAAACAGCTATGTCTCCCCTTCCAAGTTCTAGGGATAGCCCTGAGGGTTGTGAGGTGGTTTATCTAATGCTGTGTTTCATGAACCCCTACTGATATGCTTTCCCCCCAATTATCCATTACTATTAATTAGCCATGTTTAATTAGCTTTCTGAAATGAGTATTTAATATAGTGGTATAATTGGTATAAAACATCTTCCCAAACCAGGGCACACCTCCCACAAGCACAGAGAGTCCAGGGGACAGTAGGCTCAAGCATGGAGAACACATGTGAGACCAAGGAGTAACAACTTCCCCAAGTCTTTGTGCCCTTAGGCATGTGGACACTTTTCAGCTGGGCTCCTAGAGTCTTAAATCTGCCTCTTCCCACTGAATCCAGTCTGTGTTTAGTTCCCACTGTGTACACCTTCTCTAGGTGCTGCTCAACCAAAGATTTCAGTAGGACACCAGCACAAAATATCCAGATCCTCTCTCTTTCATTCTCAAGAGTGGGGAAGGTGGAAGCCAACGAGTAATTCTTTCTTAAGGACTTTGCTAGTTAGAACTGCTCTCTCTTGGCTCAACACTCACACATCTCTCTGTTCAAGACCTGGATTGATATCAATGACTCACTGGATGTGACAGTCTTTGACTGATTGACTGGTTGTCCCAAGGTTATAGCATAGCCTTACTTTCAGTGAAGTGTGACTAATCGATTGACCAATTCTATAACATCCCACACAGGGATATAGCCTTATATAGTGGAAAGAGCATCTGACTTGGAGACAGAAGAAACGTGGGTTCAAATTTTGTTCCAATCACATACTAGCTATGTGACCACAGAAAAATCCCCTAATTTCTCTGACATTCAATTTCCTCATTGGTAAAATTGCAATAATAATAGCCCCTACCCTGTAAGATCATCCTGAGACTCAGAAGAAGTCAATCAATCAAAATAGTTTTTAGGGCTGCCTACTGTATGCCAGGCACTCTCTGGGTATTAAAGTTTTCAGTCATTTTCATGTGTGACTCTTCATGACCCCATGTGGGGTTTTCTTGACAAAGATACTGGAGTGGTTTGCCATTTCCTTCTCCCATTCATTTTACAGATGAGAAAATTAAGGCAAACAGGATTAGGTGACTTGCAAAGAGTCACACAGCTAGTAAATGTCTAAGGCTGGATTTGAACTCATAAAGATTGAATCTTCCTGATTCCAAGCCTGATCCTCTATCCACTAAACCACCTCAATGCTCCCCCCTCCAAAAATTTACAAAGACCAAATGAAACAGCCTCAGCCCTTGAGCTGATGCATGTAAAGTGCTTGTGAATATGAAAATGTCACCAAGTTGTGATTTCATCCATGGAGGAATCCCCTCAGGAGAAATCCTTCTCCACTAATACCAATTAGTAATCTCTGCAATTTATCCTCTTAATGGGTTGACTGAGGCTGAGGATACTGAGAGGGAGATCCTTTCCAACCCTCTCATTTCTCAAATGAGGAAACCGTGGCCCCTCTGCCTCCACTCCACCCTCAGATAAAGTGATTTGTCCAAGGTGGCCCAGAGGCTACCAGGAGCCCAGGAACTCTGACTTTAAAGTCAGTACTCATTCCATTGCACCAAGTCACCAAATTCAACAAGCCTGAGACCCCACTTCCCATTTTACAGATGGGGAAACCCCAATCTCCAAAATTCAGCCACAGAATTCAACCCTGCTTTTCAGTTCCTTTTTGTGGGTTGTTAGAATATAACCTCCTTGAAGGCAGGGGACTATTTTTCTTTTTGCTTTCTTTTAAAATTTTCATCTCCAGAGTTTAGCAAGGTGCCTGGCACATAGTAAGCACTTAATCAATATTTGCTGACTAGTGACTGCCTAGTACCTACCAATCGATGTGCTAGAGTGCTGGAGATAGGAAAAAAAGACGAGACTGTCACTTCTCTCGAAAAGCTCACAAATTAATAATGTTTAGTATGGAGCAGAACTGAAATTTGAACTCAGAACCTCTGACTTAAAAATCACTGCATTGCCCTGCCATCTTTAAATAGTCTAGTCTCTTCATTTTGACAGATGGGGAAACCAAGGCTCAGAAAACAGAAACAACTTGCCCCAAATCACACAGGTAATAAAGTAGCCGAGTCAGGATTACAACTCTGACACCAAATACCATGTGGACTCCACTGAACCACATTGCTTTAATTAATCGATGGGCATCCAGGGACCTTCAGGAGAGTGTTTGGTACTTAAATCAGTATAGGACATGGACAGGGATTCACCAAAGGAGAAAGCACAGGCAGGATGAGCTTGGAAGAAGTTACCCCAATGGAGAAACCATGGAGCTACTCAAGTGGCGCCATGTTAGAACTTAAAAGGTGGTAACAGATTGCAGCCAACATGCTGTGTTTGCTGCCTCAGATTTACTTCAAAACAAGGAAAAGGGAGAATGTTAATTTAAAAAACAACCCAACAATGCATCCTTTCTGTCCATTAGAAACACGCACAGCTCAGAGGGGTAGGGAAGGGTTCATGGCGCCTGAACCTGGGCTGGTGCTGCCCTCTTGTGTAGAGTAAGTGTATTTGAATCTCAAGACCCCCTCCCTTGCCCATTGCTAAGACCACGGAGCAGTATTTTTCTTTCTTTCATGTCTTACTCTGAAATTATCTTAGCCTAAAAGGACCAGGGTCTCCCATTTCATCCTGGGTCATCTTCAGTCATCCTGATGAATATCTGGCCACTGAACCCAGATGGCTCTGGAGAAGAAAGCGAGGTCTCCTAACTGAATTATAAATGGTAGGGAAGGTCATTCTCACCACCTCCCCCCATCCCGTCACCACTCTTCCAGTCTGAACAACTGAGGGAAGGAAGGACATCTTCTGCATCTCAACTTGACTGTCACCATCTTGGTGATCTTGGACAAGTCCCTTTTCCCTGTACCTCAGTTTCCTCATCTTACAAAATGAGAGGATTGGACTAGATGACCCCTCAGGTCCCTTCTAGATCTAAAGCATCTGATTTTCTGGCTCTATGACTCTACCTCTCTGGGAAGGCAAAGGCCCCCACACTTTGCCTTATACCTCACTCCAGCTACAGAATAGATAAGACTGAAAACATAGGCCTTGAAGTCAGGAAGGAGGGAAGGAACTCTGGGTCACCCAGATACAATTTGGCTATCCTAATCTCAAGGATCACTGAATTTACAGGGTAAACAATGAGACCAGAGAACTAGACGGTTTTGGCAGAGGTATCCCTGAGGGGGAGGCAGGGCAAAGGATGATGTCACCGCATCCTCCTTTCTCCGGTCTCAATCTCATACACCTCCTTCTCCTCTGACCGCATTTCTTTATCTTCTCTCTTCCCTCTCTCAGGAAAGCGTGCAAGTCCCTAGGGCTTGGGTTCAAATCCATCTGAGCCTAGGTTTCCTGAGGAGTACACTAGATGCCCCCCTCTCTTGGGGTATGATTCTATCACCCTAAGTGACTTCCCCTCTCTGGGTCTCAGTTTTCCCAACTGTAAAACAAATGGACTGGACTAGATTGCCTCTGAGGTCTTTTTCAGCTTTGGCCTAGCCTCAGGCCTGCCAGGGGAGGGCTCACAGACCAGGGCTTGATTGGTTATCCCTATGGCAAGTGAGACAAGGGGGCATTCTGTATCTATTTTTACATTTGGCAAACAAACACTCTACCTAAATCTGAAAAGGTTTTATCCTCCCCCACCCTCCCCACCCCATCGTTCACCAACTTAATTTTGATGTTTTCGTCTCATTCTCTGCTGGAAATAAAGAAAACACCCTCTAGTCTAAGGAAAAATAATGTGGCTAGCCTGTTAGCCCCAACTCTCCAGCCTGAGCTGATAATTAGGGGGAGCCCATGTCCAAAGCAAACACTAGCTTTTTCTTTTCCTGGAGAGCAGGCTGCTTGGCCTCTCCTCCTCTGCATACTTATTTCATTGCTACTGAGATTAGGGAAGATAGTCCCACCTAGTTGGGAGGCATTTTTTAAAGACTTCCTGACCTAATTTTCTTTCTCTTTTAAGTCAAGCTGGGAGAAAGCATTTGGAGGCCTCTAAAGTTTTGAGACATTCCTCATTAACAGGAGAGCAACTGAGATAATTACTGCTCAGAAGGTACTTTTCAGAGGTTCAGATGAAATGGGATAGGGTTAGCTGGGATGGGGAGGGTATCAGTGCAGCTTCTTGCCAGTTCCTTCTAAATCTGCCCCACAGAGAGATAAGCTTGAGCCCAGCTACATGTCTGACTATTAATGGGGAGGGAACAGAGCCTCTCACTCCAAAGCTAAAACATCTGACTCATCCAACCTTGCTTAAGAGTATTCTCCCTCAGTGGGTAAGCTGCTCATCTCCTGCCTGGAGAGACCCTGAAATGAAGGTGTCCGTTTAGGAAGCTACTGCTACCCCATTTGTCTTAGAAAATCAGCTTCCCTCAGAACCCCCCTGCTTTCTCCCGAATTCAAATCCAGCCTCAGACACTTACTAGCTGTGTGACCTTGGGCAAGTCACTCCACCTCCATCTGCCTCAGTAATACTTCCCAAGGTTGTTGTGAAAATCAAACAAAATATTTGTAAAATGCTCAGCTTAGTGCCTGGCACATAGTATGCTTGTTTTCTTTCTTTGCTCACCTCCCCAAGTGGATTTGTATATGTTTCTATTTCTGGAGAGGCCATGTGCCCATGGATAGAAAGCTAGGTGATGGAGATACAGGAAAGACAAAAATCCCAAAATCAATCCCAGCCCTCAAGGAGGTTAGGTGCCAATGGAAGAGACAATATGTAAATAACTGGAACCATACAAGAAATGTCGACATGGGAGGAAGGTAAGGGACTGAGCCATCCTGGAAGCTAAGAAGATTAGACTGAAGTCCAACCTTTGACATACTGGCTTTGTGAGGGACCCCTCACAAGCTCTCAGGGTTCTATGTAAGCCACCAGGATGGCGGCTGGCAGAGAGGGCTAGCCTGGATTGGCAGAGGGGGTCCGACCTCTCAGCCAGGGGCTCCAGATGTTGATGAGAACCCAAGCCCATGTCTTATCTGTGTGTTTCCTCACCCCCAATATCATGTAAGCCCTTGAGGGCAGGCATTGTTCACCACCTTTTTGGGTTTCTGTATCCTGAGGGCTTAGTAGAGTGGCTGGCATATGGCATGATATCCTTTGGTGGTGGAAAGAAAGCATCACTTGGAGCCCCAGGCCCAGAATTCAATCCTGCCTTTGCTGCTTGCTACCCTGAGGAAGTCATTCAATTCTCTGACTCCCAGTTCCATCACTGGTAAAATGAGAGTGCTGGACCAGGGACAATGTCTGAGGTCCACTGTAAGCTCTAGTTCCTAAGATCCTGATTCCTAAGCTCTGGATTTGGAGTCAGAGAACTCAGTTCCCATCCCATCTCTATCACTTGGAGGAAATCACTTCAACAGATCCTTCCTCCCACCCCTGCCTCAGTTTCCTCCTTAGTAAAATGAAGGCTTTGGACCAGATGCCTTCCAAGGTTCTTTCCAGTCCTAGTTTCGTAACCTTGTGATTTGAGTGTGTATGTGTGCTGCGCACACACATACACACAAACTTCTAGTGTCTTTGCTCACACTTCCAGGCAATATCCAGTCTAGGCAGAGAGAGAATAAGTGAGAGGAAGGTCCCTCTAGATAAGATTATCATGGGACCATTCACCTTTAGACCTGAAAGGACCTCAGAGATCACCTCAATGAAACCATCCCTTTGCATTTTCCAGAAAAGGAAATGGAGGTCCAAGATGTTACAAGTGTAGGATAATGAAGGAGTTATCAATGAAGGAATAATTAGGGTAATGAAGCAAAAGTTGGTGCTTAGCAGAAAGTCTTGCATCCAGCAGACACTCAAAATATGATTGACTATGAGTATGGAAGCAGCAGGAGCACTGGCCTCATGTCCAGCCCGGCCACTAACCTTGGGGGTGACCTTGGGGGAATGTCGTCCTAGTTTCTATTTCCATCACTGTGACCTGCCCCTCATTTGTCATGCTCCCCAACTGGGATTCCCACTACCCCATGGAAGGATCAAAGCATATAGGGCTGGAAGAGACCTGGAGGCAGTGGTAGAGGGGGAAGAGCTCTGGATTCAAAGGATGGAGGCAGCTGGGTGATGCAGTGGTTACAGCATGGGGCCTGGAGTTAGGAAGTCCTAAGTTCACATCCTGGCCTCAGACACTTACCAATTCTGAGACCCTGAGCAAGTCCCTTAACCTCTGTCTGCCTCAGTTTCCTAACTATAAAACGGGAGTGATACTAATAGCACCTACTTCCCAGTGTTGCTGTGAGGATATATTTGTAAATGGCTTTGCAAGTCTTAGAGCACTATTTAAATACTAACTGTTACTATTAAATCCCACCTCTGACACTAGCTGGGTGACCTTGGTTAAAGTCAGTTAACCTCCATGAACCTTAGCTTTCTCATCTATAAAATTGGAAGAGGGGAGACCAGCTGGTTTCTAAAGTCCCTTATGGTTTTGTAATCCTAAGACTTCCAAGTTCAAGCCTTCATTTTACAGATGAAGAAACTGAGGCCCTGGAAGGGACTTGCCCAAAGTCACAGGTGACTGGGGAGATGCTAGGGAGCTCTCTTGGGAATGGAATCTAGTCTGTTTCTGTAGAACCTCTCATCTATGTCAGGCTCATCACCAGATCCCAAACTCCAGAGAGGTTCTCAGCCAGATTGTGTGTATGTGTGTGTGTGTGTTTGTGATGATTAAAAACCTGGGAAATAATATTTCCAAATTGTTTCAATGCCAAATCTTGTTGGCCATGCCAAAGAGCCATTCCATGCAAAATTGTTTGGTTTCCCTCTTGGCCTGTAAACACTAAGGTTCAATGAGGTCTGGGGAAGTGTCTGTGCAAACTGACTATGCTTCTTTTGCAAGGGAGGCTGTTTCTCCTGCTGCAGCACACATCAATGCCTCTCTCCCCTGTGAGTGACAGAAGTGAAAAGCTCTAGGCAACGTCTGAAACATAACACTCATGAGATCTCAGAAGGCATCTCAAGGTGAATTGCTGAGTCAAAATACTATGGAATCTCAGAGCTGGAAGGCACCTTCAGAGATTCCCTAGTCCAGAGGTTAGGAACCTTTTCATGTGTCCTGGACTCCGTGGGCAGGGCATTTTGGTGATGCCTATGGACCCTTTCTCAGAATCCTGTTTTTAAATGCATAAAATAGGAAGAAATAAAAAGGAAGCCAAAGGTAGTTGAAAATAAAGATGCTATTAGTTTCTATTCAAGTCCATAGACCACTTGACATCTATCCATGGACTCACTGGGGGTCCATGGACCCCAGATTAAGAACCCCTGATCTAGTTCAACCAATATCTGACCAAGAATCCCCTGACAAATGGTCATCAAACCATGGCTTGAAGACCTTTCATGACAGGGAGATCACTACCTACCAAGGGTGTGTGTGTGTGTGTGTGTGTGTGTGTGTGTTTGTGTATGTATGTGTTTAGATATCCTTTATGGTCAAGCTCAAATCCTATTTCCTCCAGGAAACCTTCCTTGACTACTTCAGACCACACAGACTATTCCCTTCTCTAGACTCCTACTTCTAGTCTTTAAAATCATAGAATGTCAGGAGTGCCTTGGAAGCTGCCTCATCCTAGCTGCATATGATCTATATTCCCCCTACAACATAAAATAATAATAATAGCTAACATTCTTATACTATATACTATGTGTCAGGAGTTTCTCTAAGTGCTTTATAATTTATCTCATTTGATCTCACAACAATTCTGCAAGGAAGATACAATTATTAGTCCTATTTTACAGTTGAGGAAATGGAGGCAAATGGAGATGAAGTGCCCAAGGTCACACAGCTAGGTAGTATCTGAGATTAGATTTGAACTGAGATCCTCCTGTCTCCAGACCCCTGTGAGCTACCCACTGAGACAACTAGCTCCCCTGAGATGTGGTTCTACTGCCTCTGCTTGAAGATGTCCAATGAGGAGAAGCCGGAGATGTTTTTGGATGCAGCCTGATGTAAAATGCTAAATATTCAGAGTAATCAATGTTACTAATCCAGGCTCGATTTATTTACTTAAGAAAGTGATGGAGAAAGTGTTAATGGTGCTCATGAAACACTGAAGTGTACAGTAATTCTCCCCCTTCCCCGAGTTGGTTGTTAAATACCTACCAGCATAACCCCTGGGGGAAGCCCACTGTTTCTAGGAATGGTCATTCCACTTTGGGAAAGTTCTCATTATCAGGAGGATTTTCTTGACTTGCCCAGCCTGAATCTGCTTTTCCCCATCTGCTCATTATTTTTTATTGTGCCTTCTGGGGCAAAGGAGAACAAGCCTAATGTTTCCCATTCATGTGCCAAAGGGCAGCCACCTTGCTTCCCCCAAGTCTTCTCCTCCAGGCTTCAGATGACAAGACTTCCTTCATTATCTTGGATACTTCCCTCTCTAGCTTATCAATGTCCCTCCTAAAATATGCACTGCCCCCCAAACACTGACCTCAGTCCTCTATTATGTGACCACATTATCCCTGGAAGGCAAGACCTCTGATTGTAGCATAGGATCACATTAGCTATCGAAGTTTACATCTTTCACATTTGACTCATATTGGACTTGTGGTCCACTAAGACAGAGGCATCAAACTGCCAGCAAGTAGGCTGAAGGCAACCTGTAATGGTCTCAAATGCAACTGATCAAACTGAAATATAATTGGGAAATACTTAACAAAATAAATGAAAATACAATGGAACATAGATAGTGTTAATTTGTGGTCTTCTAAGTCAATATGATGTCCACAGGGATAGGTTTCTTTAAATGAAAACCACCCCAAATCTTTTTCAGATGAACTGGTATCTAACCTCCCTTTCTTGGACTTGGGAAGTTGATTTTCTTTTAACTGAAATGTGATGGCTTATACATCATCGCTGCTAAATTTCAACTTGTTGAGATATTTTTGGATCTAAACTCTGTCATGCTGACTATCCCTCCTCAGCTTAAGGTTATTGGAAAATATAAAAAGGATTCCATTTATGCCTTTATCCAAATTGCTGATTAAAATTCAATAGTACTATATCAGGAGCCTGGGTTCTTTAACTTTGTCCTAGAAGCTTCCTGTTCCAAGTTGACACAGAACCATTTATTAGAGGCCTCTCTGGAGCTGACCATTCAGCCAATTACAAATCCACCTAAATGTTCTGTTGTCTGATCTGTCCATCTTTTCCGCAGGAATAGCCCAACAGACTTGGTCAAATGCTTTTATACTAAGATCCAGGCAAACGTTATCTATTGTATTTCCCTTTAAACCACCAATTGAGTAACCCCATCAAAAAAGGAAATGAGGTTAGCTTGGCATGACCAGTTCTTGAGGAAGCCATGCCAAGGGACAGATCCTGAAGCATGGAGAAAGTTACAGAAGCAGTCCTGGTGCCAAAAATCTCTATACAAATTGACTCAGAGACTCAGATTAGAAGTCAGGAGACACAAAGTCTACTCTGAGCTCTGTGATTAATTAATTAATTAATTAATCTGGGTCTCAGTTTCCTCTTCCTCATCTGTTGGATGTGATGGTTTCCATGGTCTTTCCCAGTTCTAATGATCTATGGTTCTCTGGATCTATCAGATACAGAGAAACAGAGAAACTCGAGAACGAGCCTAAGGAGAATGCTCCCAAAGCTGAGTCACCTCTGAAAAGTCAGTTCTACCCACTGAGTCCTGTGGGAAGAAAATATTCTCCAGTCAAATGGGAAATGACTTTAACAAGCAGGGTGATTCAATTCAGATAAGAACCCATCCAGCAGTCTCACACAACAGAGAGAGGTTGCAGGATTTTATATTTATTGAATGTCAACATTGTACTTGACGATCAGGGGAAGCCAAGCACCGGGATTGACTTGACTAGCTCCTATTCCATTTTTCACTCCTTGTCTTTATTTAATATCACCCTGCCAGGGCTAGTTCACAGGCTTGGCTCCCCAGCTGCCAGCGGCTCGAAATGACAGATATCAAAGTTATGGACACATTAATTCTTGAAAGACTGAATCAGGATGCTGTAAGCATTCAAACTTTTCATCTGGGAATTTCAATATTCTTCCACAGGATGATAAGAGAAGTAATCGTTCCACTGGGCAGCCCTGGTGAAGGAGGCGGCAAAGCCCAATTTTAATGTTGAATAAAGACATTGGGCTTGGTTAGCTTGGGATGGGCGATGATCCTGCCACCTGCTGGTTGGAACCAAAATGACAACCTAATAAAATCATGGACACACCTTTTGTTTGCAGAAACAAGAGTTAGGAAGTAGGGCTATTAATTTGAAATTGGAAGCAACCTCAGGGGTTATGCAGTCCAGACTTTAATAGTTGGGGAAACTGAGACCCAGAGACTCAAAGTAGTAGTAATAATTAATCATAGTTGGCATTTGTATAGCTCTTTTTTTGCCAAGCACTTTACAAATACCTCATTTTATTTTTTAAAATTAATTTGTTTTCAGTTTTCAATAATCACTTCCATAAATTTTAAATTTTCTCCCCTTCTCTTTCCCCTTCCTCCCCAAGATAGCATGCAATCTTATATGGGTTCTACACCTACATTCTTATGAAACATTTTTCCACATTAGTCATGTTGCATAAAAGAATTAAAACAAATGGGAGAAATCTTGAGAAAAAACATAACAAAATAGAAAATAGTCTGCTTCATTCTGTGCAAATATTTCATTTTATCATCAAAACCATACTATGCTGCCACCCCACAGAGTATAGCAAGGGACAATGAGGGGAAAAGACAGCTGAAGCTGACTCAGGTCTTTTTGAAAATGTCAAGATTTCTCAACATGCAACCATGGAAAAAGACTCCTCCCAACCAGAATCAGTTATAAAATGTCTACACACACTCTGCATTCCTCCAATATACACCCTCTCGACTGTCTGGTTGTCCAAGGTATCTTTAGCATCGTTCACATGGAGGCACTCTATGAGTCATGTACCAGACCCTCATAATACCATGATCCTCAGTCACTTGAGCCTTCTCACCTCCTTCACCTATCTGAGGCAACTAGAGAACAGGGTCTGGAGTCAGGAAGACTTCCCATCTCAGATACTGACTGAGAGACCCTGGGCAAGTCATTTCACCTGTGTTTGCATCAATTTCTTGATGGGCATGATAACAATAACCCCTACCTCCCAAGGTTGTTGTGGATTCAAATAGGATCTTGTGTATAAAATGCTTAGCACAGATCCTGGCACAGAGTAAGTGCTATATAAATGTTTACTACTATTACCACCCCCAACATGCAGGAAGTACCGTTTATTCAGCTTTTTTCTGGACCTAAACCCTTCCTTTAATCAGTTGCCAGGACTAATAAAATAGGTCGTTGTTCGTACTCTGGTTTGTTGTTTTGTCTTTCTTTAGATTTTATTGCTTATGCCACTTAAAAATTTTCCTTCTCTTAGCTGGTTTCTCTACTTGGCTCCTTTTTAATCCAGCCACTGTTGCTGCCAAGATAATCTTCCTAAACCCTAGATCTGGCCGTGTCTCTTGCCTGATCAGAAACTTTCTGGAGCTCATCATGGAATTTTGAATAAAATACCGACTCCTAATCCAGTATTTAAGGTTGATAGTCTAGCTCCAACCTAATTTCACATCACTCCCCTTCCCATGTTCTAGGTAACATCCTACACAACACATTAGCGATCACCTACCAGCATTTGCACAGGCATATGCCTGCCTTTCTTCACAGATCATTTCAGGTGTTTATTTCCTTTTTCAGTCTTCCAGGATCCTTTTAGCGTCTAGTTTTGTCTTCCTTCTCAAGCAATTAAGTTAATAAACATTGATTAAGCACCTACTATGTGCTGGCACTCAGTTAAGCTGCTGAGGATACAATGAAAGGCAAAAAGACCATCCCTGCCCTGGGGGAGCTCACAATCCAGTGTAGGAGGAAACATGTAAACAATGATGTACAAACCAGATAGAGACAAAATCGATAGTAGCTAATCAAAAGAGAAGGAAGGCTCTATCATTGAGGGGACATTGGAACAGACTTCTTACAGAAGGTGGGATTTTAGATAGGCTCCGCATGGCTTGTGCCTGCCACTGAGCTGGACTT
>CM053771.1:29404248-29452419 GCA_028658325.1 Potorous gilbertii | reverse complement strand
CTAGAAAGAAAGGCTAATGACAGTTCCTGCTCTCAAGGAATGGAGAAAAAAGCCAGGGTAGAGGAAGAATGAAAGTACTTAAATACATGTTCTTTGGTTGGTTGGTTGGTTGGTTGGTTAGTTGGATGGTTGGTTCCAAAGATGGATCCTCACAACATCTTTGTGAAGGAAGCAAGGCAAGTAGCATCATTCCTTTGCAGCCAAAGAAACTGAACAGAAATACAATATGTTTTGGCCAAAATCACGTAGCTAAGAAGTGGAAGCACCAGGATTGAAACTCAGGTCTTCCAAGTCCAAATCTAGGGCTTTTTATAGAACATCAAGTCTGGAAAGGCTTGAAGCGATGGGATTTGAATTGGGCCTGGAACCAGAAAGACTTGAGCTCAAATCCTCCCTTAGATACGTCTTACCCAGGTGACCCTGACTGGAAAAGGTACTTACCCTCTGACTGCCTCAGTTTCCTCATCTGCAAAATAAGGATAATACCTATTTTCCAGAGCTGCTGTAAGACTCCAATGAGATATTTATAAAGCACTATACAAATGCTAGCTAATAGTGCATGCAGCTAGGTGGCACAGTATAGAATACCAGGTCTGGAGTCAGGGAAACCTGAATTCAAATATGACCTCAAGTACTTACTTGCTGGTGACCCTGGGCAAGTCACTTACCCTTGTTTGCCTCAGTTTCCTCATCTGTACAACAACCTGGAAAAGGAAATGGAAAACCATTCCTGCCTCTTTGCCAAGAAAAACCCAAATGGGGTCACCAAGAATCAGACACAGCTCAACAACAACAGTGTTGTTATTGTTAAAATTTTTATCATTGTCGATAAGATTTGAGGAGCAGGTAGAAGTATCGTAGGCAGAAGGAATAGTTGGATACGATAGAGGTTGCCAGAGCTCAGCCCTGCCTGGTGATTTCTGCTAGGATGGGTCCTCCAGCTTGAAAGGTGGCAATCAGGAGATCCCTGAGTCATCATGACCAGCCCTGATGGGTCCCTCAACAAAGAGATTCCTCCCCACCCTCCCCACCCATCTTCTCCTCTCCTCCTGGTGGGCTGCCTGCCTAGCTCCACAGTCACTGCTCATGGCAAAGAGCTCATCTGATGACAGAAATCTGGAGTTTGTTTCATCTCCTGACATGTGAACACTTCCCTCCTTAACTCATTTTTATGGGTTGACCACGTTCCTGACGAGACTGATAATCTTCCCAGTGATGGACAAGGAGCACGTTTCCAGGTTTCATTCTCTCCAAGCATTGACAGCCTGGGCCTCTCCCACAGTCTCTTCTGTCTGGTCCCACCCTTCCTTTATTCAAACTGGCTGCTGAAACAACCTGATGAACCCAAAGACTGCACTGTCCCCAGGCACAATAGGAGGACTCTTTCTGGTGGACTCCAGATCCAGTCCCCAATCTGTGATCACAATGACAGGAACGGAAGGAGAAAGGTTAGTGCGTGTGAAGACCATTCCCTCCCAGCCCACCCCTAATTCCATTCCACAAGACAGTGAAGGGGCCAAAGTCAGCCTTCAAGATTGGGCCTCAGCAGGCTCTCATTAGGTTGTTTAGCAGACAGTGTGAACAAGGAGGGGCCCACCAGTCTCTGGTAAGGGTGGGAATATTTGGAGAAGATGAAGTATGATCCAGAGGTCCATGTCGAGGGGAGCTGACTCTGTAAGGCAAGCAGCACAGAGTGGTAGAAAGCCCTTACCCAGAAACAGGAGACCCTGGCTTTGAACCAGACCAGCTGCAGAAGAGAGAACCCCAATCCCTGGAGGGCAAAGATTTAAGCAGAAGCTGAGATTCAGAACTGAAAAGGACCTTCCAATGAGGGAGTCAATCCTTCATCACTAAGAGGCACAGTGACTTGGCCAATTTGTAAAAAATCCTCAGATTCCAGACCCAGTATTCTTTCCACTGTACAAAGAAAGAGAAAGAGAGGGGAGGAGGAAAGAGAGAAAGACAGAGAGAAACAGAGACAGAGACAGAGAGAGAAATAGAGAGAGATTTTGGTAAGTCACTTTGTCCAGCTAAGTGTCAATTGTCATAAATTGGTTAGAGCACCACTGTTTTGGGGAAGAGAAGTGTCACACAGGTATTAAGTAGAAAAGCCAGGATTGCAATCCATCAGTCAACATTTATGAAGCACCTACTTTGTATCAGACACTGTAATGGGCACCAGAAATACAAAAAAAGGTAAAAGACAGCCCCTGCCCTCAAGGAGCTCCCAGTCTAAAGGAAGCAACATGCAAACAAATAGATACAAAGTCAGCTGCACACAGGATAAATAGGAAGTAATGAACAGAGGGGAGGCACTGGAATTAGGAGGGGTTGGGAAGGGTTCCCAAGTGCTCCGATTCCAAGTCCAGCACCATCTGTACACATAATAAGATTCTTATTTTGCAGATGAGGAAATTGGGAGAATTTTGATTTTACAGGTTTCCCAGTCTCAGAGTTGGAAGCAACCTCAAAGGCCTTCTAATCCAATACATACCTTATCAAGGATTCTTTTTCAGGACTTGCACAAAAGCACATGAAATGATCAAGGGTAAAGGCTATGATTTGAACTCAAGCCTTTTCTGACCCCAAGTCCAGCTCTCTTTTCACCTAGTAGCCTGTAAGACTGGAGTTCAGCTACCTTGAGCCGTCCATGCTCTCTCTCCAGGTCCAGCCTATGACCTACAATGGTTGACCAAAGACATGCACCTATAATGATGGTTGCCCAGGGTTAGGGGCATTGTCTGTCACCATAGGGTAGAGCACCTCCTTGTAAGAAACTGCCTGGTCCATTCAGGACTTGAACCTCCAACCTCCAACTCAGGAGACTAAAACAGCAGAGATTAGCAGGGCTAGTTCTAGCCTTGGACTCAAGGGAGACATGAACTTCAATCTCAGATCTAACACTTCTTCGTTGGATGTCTAGGCAAGCTACCCCACTGTCCTCATAGAACATGCTTGTCAACCTGTGAAATGAGATCAAGAATACCTGTACTTGATCATGGACTTATGAAGGTTCTACTGGGAATAGGATGAATCATTGGAAAGTGATGACAATATAATAAATAGCATTAATAAAAGTTTTAAAAATACATTATCTCATCTGATTCACAGAGATCCCTAAGGACCCTTCCAACTCAAGGAGTTAATTATGAAGTCTATATTGTCTTTAACTGAGTCGGGAGACTCCTAACTCTTGACAATACCCCTCCCTGTTGGTTCTCCACTGACCTGGTGCTCCAAATCCATGGTATCTCATAAAGGAAATTCTCTCTAAACAAGTCTCAGCTTCCAACGTGCACACCCAAATTTCTGGGTGGTTATCTCACATCCCCTACCCATCCCCCCTGATCTCAGGAGCCCTGCCAGCCAGGTTCAGCCGGTCTGCATTCCACTCCTCATCCCTCCCAGCCTGATCCCCTCATCCATCACAGCCCACCAGGAGCCAGCCCTTAAAGAAAAGTTGGTTGGGTCGACTTTTTCCAGCCTTTCTTGTTCCAAGGTGTGGTTACAGGACAACCCAAACTCTTCACAAACAGAACTCTAGATAAAGAGACTTGCTTAGCCATAGGGACATTGCAAGGGTACCAATGCTCAAGAGTGTACCCACACTTAACACTCTCAAAAGTCATCATCAAGGATCAAAGGAATTATTTAGCCTGGAAAAGAAAAGACTATGGATGTGATAGCTCTCTTCTAGTATGCAAGGGCTATCATTTAGAAAAGGGATGACCCTTGTTCTGTTGGATCCAAGAGGGCAGAATCAGGTGGGAGCTGCAAAGAGACAAATTTGGGTGTGATATCAGGGGGAATGTGCCTGACAATCAGAGTCATCCAAAAATGAAACAAACTTCTCAGGAAAATGGTGAGTCCCTGCCCTGAAGGTCTTCAAGCCCAGGCTCGATTTATTTGGGGCTAGGCGGGCATGAAGCGCCTCCCTGTCTCTCTCTCTCTTTTGTCTTAGAGGCAAGAACAAGCTCTAATAATGCTTGACAAACATGCAAGGCAACCAAAGAAGTAGCTAGAGTGCTGGATTTAGAGTCAAGAAGACCTAAGTTTGAATTCCACCTCAGACATTTCCCAGCTGTTCCATCCTGAACATCTTGGTTTCTTTCAGTCTCAGATTTCTCATCTGTAAAGTCAAAATAATAATAGCACCTATTTCCCAGGGTCTATGAGGATCAAACAGTGTTTGTAAAGCACTAATACATGGAGATTGATAAAGAAGGGACTGGACCCATGATTTTAGTAGTGTAGAGATACCCTCTCTCAATGCAAGTTGGCACCTTCTCTGCAACTTAAACTCTTAGGGCCATTGAGAGCTTTGCCCAGAGTCACACAGCCAGTATGTGTCGGAGGCTCCATGTGAACCCAGGTCCTTTTGACTTCAAGGCCAACCTTCTATTCAGTGTATCAATGACCTGTCATGATGATATGGCGGTAAACATCATTTATAAACTGCTAAAGTGGAAAATTCTTTACAGATATCATCCCATTCTGGCTTCTGACATTTACCTCCCTTATTTCAGCCAGGATTTGAACTCAGGTTATCTGACACCAGATCCATTTCCTTTGAACCATGTTGCCATGATGCAATTTTGTTGGAAGAGGGAATTTCTGTAGAGGAAACTCCCTCTATCGATGAAGGTGGGGAATCTTCTCTGCAACTTACAGCCTACAAGGATGACCTAGACAGTATCAAAGTATTAAGTGACTTGTCCAGGGTCACAGAACCAGTAGGTATCAGGGATAAATCTTGAATCCAGGTTTTTCTGGCTCTTCTCTGAACCTCTCTCTCTGTCTCTCTCTGTCTCTGTCTCTGTCTCTCTCTTTCTCCCTCCCTCTCCCCCCACCACCTCTCTCTCATATATAAAATTGTCTGGCTGACTGTGTCATCCCCCAACATAAGATGAAATTTAGCAAGGACACATACATATAGTCAGTCAACAAGCATTGATTAAGGGCTTACTACATACCAAGCGTTGTACTAAATGCAAGGAATAAAGGCAAAAATAGATCCTGTCTTCAAGGAGCTTACATCCCAATGGAGGAGACAGTATACAAATAATTAGTTACATGTATGTGACATAAACAGAAGGCATGAGGCATAGGGGGCACAAGGGACAGAGATCTTAGAGAAGGTGGGATTTGAGTGGGGTCTTAAAAGGAGCCAGGTGACTCGAGGTGAAGAAGGCTAGCATTCAAGACACAGGGGAGGTGGGGCAGAGAAATAGGACATTCGGACCCTACATTCGAGGAGTGTCTAAAACAATGAGGGAGAAGAGTATGCAAGGAAGAGAGGTAACATCACAGTGAGCAACCCATATTCCAGAGGACTGATAATACAATATGGCGCCTGCCTCCTAACAGAGAGATGCAGAATGACACACACATTTGGGGATATGGCCAGCATGGAAATCTGTTTTACTTGATTAGGTTTATTTGTTACAAGAAGTTTGTAAGCTTCACTCCTCTATATGGAGGAGGTGGGACGGAGAAAAAAACATGCTTGAAAATTGGAGGAAAACCTACAAAAAAATCAAACATTTCAGTGTATACATGACTGGTTAACTCTCTGACACTGAACTATTTGAACTCAACTTGACTCTCTTCCTATCTGAATATCCAAGAATATCTTGTTGCTTAAAAATGCCTTTCATCTGAGGCATGTATTCATGTTTTTAAAAATAATAATATTAAAATTCTTTTCACATAATAAAAAAGAGATAAGGACCCAGGCAAAAATGAGTGTAGATAAATGTATAGAGTGGGGGTGTGAGGGCTCTGAGAGGAAGGGACGAAGGGGGAAGGATTGATGGAAGGAGGCTACTGGGGTAAATGGGGATGTAGAAAGCCTCCAAGTTTTCCAAGCAGACTGCAGAGTGGAGCATCAGACACCTCCCTGGCCAGTTCCAACCCCCACTCAGAGCTAGGTCTGAAGCTGAGATGGAGAGTCAGCCAGGTCCAGGCAATGTGTTCCCTGAGGGCACCAGGCTCTCCTGATTAAAATGCCATGCCCCATCAAAGGCGACCATGCTTATTTGTGGTTTCCATGGCAACCCTTGAAACCAAGAATGGGTCGCCTAGAAACTGTCCAACAGGCTCCACCCCTTCTGGATTTCCAGGGTCAACAGCGGGAATCTCTGAAGAAAGAAGCAGCATTGCCTAATGCCAACCAGGAAGCCCCAGAGGTGGGCAAGGTAGATGCCAAGGGTCCTGGGTAAAGGCCACTTCTCTGTATGGTCCAAAGAAAAGGAGACAACACCCTGTTAAGTAGGTTAGGCTAAATCCCAGTGAACCAAGTTTCCATTCCATTTAACATGCATTTCTTAAGTATACTATGGATCAGTGTCCTAACCCAATAGCACCCCTTCCTATGAACCTAGAAATCATGGAATGGAAAGCTGGCAGGGTCTGACCTAATCTTACTTTACAGATGAGGAATCAGAAAGGTTATTAATTGTCTTGCCCAAGAACCCAAGAAGTACACAGCCAGATCTGAACCCAGATTCTGTGTCTCATCATCATAAAATCCTGAGTGTCAATTTCTACTCCTGCAGAATGAAAATGTTGGATTAAATGACCCTCTAAGTTCCCTTCCAGCTTCAAATCATTTTGACAAGGTCACACTTCCTAAAATTCATTGATCCATTAAACAAGCATCTGTTAAGGCCCTATATGTAGAAATAGGGGAAAAAAGACAAAACTAAACAGTACCTGCCCTGGAAGAGCTTACATTCTACTGGATAGGAAAAATGTATCAACATATAAGTGCACAGAACTGAGATTTGCATTCAAGTCCTCTGACTCCAGAGTCAGGGCTCTTTCCCCCTCTATCATTATATTTCTTCCAAAGTCAGTGGCTCAGTCAGAGCTAGGATGGCAAGGCCAACTTGCCCCTTTCTGCTCTTCACATATAGCACTCCCAGTACTCCCAGCTCTATGCCTTTGCACAGACCATCCCCTATGTCTGGAATGCACTCCCTTTTCACTTCTCCCTTTCAAAATCCCCAATTCTCCTCAAAGTTCAGCTCAAGAAGCTACCATCTTCTAAATGAGGCCTTGGATGATTTCCCACCATCCCTAATTACTTTGTATTAATTTTTTACATTTTTTAGAAATACATATATTGTACATATGTGTGTATATATAAACATATATGCACATACATGTTTAAAACAAAACCATTTCTGTCCTCAAGGACATGATCTCATCTCCCCTGACAGTATGCCCTTGAGGACAGAAGCTGGTTTTGTTTCATTGGCTTAAAAGCCGCTTGAAAGCAGGGACTGCCTTTTGCCTTTTTTTGTATTCCCAACACGTAAGCACAGTGCCCGGCACATAGTAGGTGCTTAATAAAATGCTGATTGATTGATTGTTTTTTCTTTGTATCCTGGGCACTAAATTCCCTTATGATAGAAGCTGTGTTGTTCTTGTTTTTGGAGGGAGGGGGCATGGATAGATGGATAGACACTGAGATAGACAGACAGATGGACGGACGGATGGATGGACAGACAGACAGATAGATAGATAACCTTGGCTGCCTAGCACATTGCCTGACGCCATCTATTGTACAAAGCAGGCCTATACACAAAGTAGGTAATTTCCTCTATGTTTTTCACAAGTTGCCTGAAATCTTTTGGCGAGCTATAGGCTGTGTGGACCTGGTATAAAGAGTAGTTGACTGATCAATTGATTGATTGAATTCAAGGAGTATTAACAAGCATCCCTTCTGTTGTCTATCTTCCAGATACATTCCTCAGACAGAAGCATCACAGAAATGGGCCTTCCCCCAAGCATTATGTCCAAAAGCCTTAAGTAGGTTTCTTTTGAGGGCCCAGGCCGGTGCTTGGCACTGTGGCAGAACAGAGATATGTAACTCAATAGGCATTTACAATGTGGAGGTATGCTCTCTACCCTGAAGATGCTTATGATCTAACATGAAGGAAGAAACAATGAGAAAACCCTTAAGTGTTAAACTGGTGAAAGAGGCAGTTGGGGAAGGCTTACTGGAGAAAGAGGAATGGACTAGGCTTTGGAGGAGAGGGAAAATCTATATGGTTAATTGCAGGGGAGAAAAATCTTCCTACAATGATTAAAGGCAAAAATCAGAGGTTCATGGGTCTGGAAATGAGATAGACCCCAGAAAGCATCTACACCACATCCTTCAATTTACAGATGAGGAAACTGAATCCCAGAGGAATGGACAACACTCCTTCTGAAGTCTCCCAACTCACCCTGATAGTTGGAGAAAGGGTCCCCATAGGGCAGATGCTACCTCTCTTTGGGGTGTCTCATTTGTCCCCATTTTCCAAGGGAAAGTACAAAATTCTCTGACCCAACCAAATTCACAAGGTCCTTCTCTGATTAAAGGAAGGCAAAGAGGTGACCAGGCAGGGAAGGATACTGTGACCAAGGTTCCTCTCCTTCCCCTTAAACCATTCCTTCTCAGAGGGCTTGGATGGAACTGCTCTCCTTGAGGTTGGCAGACTCTCCAATGTCCTGGGTTCTGAACCTACAGCTCAAGACCAAGTCTTCTTAGCCAATATCAATATATCCCCTAGGGAGCTCCCTAGCTTTGAGGAATCCACACCTCTTCTAAAGCCCTTGTTTGATTTCAAAAGAGATCCCAAGCTTTGTCCTCATTTGGTCCATAGTTAATTTAAGTGGGAGAGGGTGATTGAATGATTAATTCAAAAGACTTCTCATCTGATATCAGGGCTAAGTGGAATGGGGAGCAATTGACCGATTGACTCAATCAACGGCCCCTCTTATAAGTGAATTGCCCACAGTCACATGAGTGAAAAATAGAGCCAGCATTCAAACCCAGGACCACTGACTTCAAATGCAGTGTTCTTTCCACTGGGCCATGTATGGAGTTACTTTATGTCCCACACACATCATCCAGAAGACATATCTATGCTATAAGCAATAGCCCCCAGAACCAAGAAGCATTAAAGAAAACTGACTGTGCTTTGGAAAATTTCAGAAAGAGGAAAGAATGCCTCTGGTGGCATCTTGAGAGAGCATTCATCATCAGGCAGATAATGGGGAGATGAGAAAATTCAAATCAGTCCCCAAATACTTGAGCTGGTACAGAAGTAGGAAAAAGAAATTGAGTTATGTTTGCAAGGACTCTAATACTGCAGGAAGGGAAAGGCTGAGGAGGAATTCTTGTCAAGAAATGCAAGAGATGAATGAAATGCAAGAAATGCAATTCTTCTCAAGGATGCAGAGATGAACCCCAATAGATGGTTGACCACGGAGAGTCTAGATTCCATTGGCTTCCTATTATCTCCAGGATCAAAAAAAAGTCCAGTTTGGGTCATAAAGCTCTTCATAACCCTCCCATCTCTTCTGCTTTATTCTCCTCTGTGTTGTCTACACACTAGCTTCACTGGGTCTCCTTACAGTTCTTCTACTCCCTCCACCTGCTGTCCCTATGGCTTTGGACTGGAAGGCCACCATGTTTTGAATATTCTTCTACAATTCAGTCTCATTGGCTTCACTATTCTTATACCCCTTCCACCTCCTGTCCCTACTCCTTTGGAACATGAGGCCACCATGTTTGGAATATTCTCTCTCCACATCTCTGTACTCCATACGTAGCTCAAGCATTACCTTCTATAGGAGGCCTTTTTCTAGTTCTGCAAGACTCTCCATCCTCCATCTTCATGCCTCCAGCTGCTAGTTGCTTCCAGTCTGAGTTTAGTTCTAAAGGTACCTCAGCATTTTCACACTTATCTCCCCTATTAGAAGGTGAACTTCTTGAGGACAGGGACCGTTTTTGTCTTTCTTTGTGTCTCTAGCAATTAGCACAGTCCCTGGCACGGAGTAAGCCCTTAATGAATGTTTATTAACTAACTGACCTCTAATACACTGCCCATGGGACTGAAAGCCTGCCAAGAAAAGGAAGCACGGAACTGACTGGGAGGGAGCTTCAAGAAGGAGAAACTTCCCTAGTTGAACTGGCAAGAAATGCCAAAGCACCTACATATGTTGCTCATGTCTGGATTAAAGTATGGAACCCAGAATGGAGGGTGACTCATTTCCCATAGCTGGAGTCATGGATTCAGTTCTGGGAGCCCTATTTTAGGAAGGACATGGATAACTTGGAACATTTCCAGAGGCATCCGGGTCAATGAAGGACCATGAAATATTGATGCCATATGAGGGTCAATGGAAGGCACTGGGAATGTTTAGTCTGGAGAGGGAAAGAATTGGAGGGGTGGAGGTAACGAGGGGTGATACCAGTTCTTTGAGAACTGGTAAGACCCATCCCACAGCAAGATTCCCCTTGACAATATATCCATTATAGCCAGTGGTGCTTCAGCCTCCTCTTGAAGTCCAACCTATTGTAATGGACAGGGCGCTGGAACAGAAATCAGGAATCCAGTTCCAACACTGCCTCAGATACTTCCTAGCTCTCGGACACTTTATCTCTAGAGGCCTCATTGGCTAAGAGAAGGAGGTTGGATCCAATGCCTTCTCAAGTCCTGCCTTGGCTTTCAGTTAAGGATCCTGGGACCTCCAAAGAGAAATAACTGACTGCTACCCAAAGCAGCCCATTCCACTTTAGGACATCTCTAATTGTTAGGGTCTTTTACCCTCATATCCAATCTCAATCTGTCCTTAATATTCACCTACCGCTCTTTGTTCTGACCTCTAGGGCCGAATAGGACAAGACTAATCATTCTTCCATTAGATAGCCCTTCAAATACCTGGAAAAGACTATCATATCTGAGGTCCCCCCCCTCCCTCCGTTTTCTTTGTTTACATTCCTAGTAGCTTCCACCAATTCTCATATGGTAGGAACTTGAGGACAGCTAGGTGGTGCCATAGTTCATAGAATGCCAGGCCCATAGTTGGGAAGACTCATCTTCCTCACTTCAAATCAGATCTCAGACACTTAGTAGCTATGTGACCTTGGGCAAGTCACTTAACCCTATTTGCCTCAGCTTTCTCACCTGTCAAATGAGGGAAGGAAATAACAAATCATTCCAGTATCTCTGCTAAGAAAACCCCAAATGGGGGCACAAAGAGTCAAACACGACTGAAAACCACCCAATAATAACAACAAATGAATTTGAGATTCTTACCCATCCTAGCTGTTCCCTTTCTGGACATTCTCCAGCTTTTCAATGTCCTTTTTAAACTGCAGGGCCCAGAACTGAACACAACATTACAAATGTGTTCTAGCCATATGGTCAGGTCCAGACTGACAATCACCTCCCTGGTATTGGACACTGTACCTTTCTTAATGTGGCGGAAGAATTTATTTTTGTGTTGCCGTATCTCACAATGGTCTGCAATTCACTAAGACCTCTAGGTCTTCTTCAAATGTGCTGCCATCTAACCATGCCTACAATATATTTCTTTCTTTATTTGTGAACCTAATTTTCTTAACCCAAGCATATGATATTATACATTTAGCTATCAATTCATTGTATTAGGTTCACCCAAATTTTAAATGCTGTATTATTAGGCAGGCTCTATGCTCCCTGGCAATACTGAGATTTGATGTTCCATTTCTCCCCTAAGGGGGATGAGTTTCCCTCAATCAACCCTACTCCCTCACCTGCCCTCTCCATGATAATGGCATATAGCTGTCAGATTAAGTTAGAGAGCAAGGCAGACAAGACGTCAGAACCATGTGCACACCCACTGTGCCCCAGCTGGTCCCTCGAACAGAAGCCAAGGTCTAACATCTGGACCTCAGAATGTCCAGACGGATGGTCCTGAGACCAGGTGGCTGCCTTCTTTTCTCTAAAAACTGCGATGCTTTTCTTTTCTGCCTTTTTATCTCTTTCTGTTTCTGAGTCAAAATTCAGTAAGACGTGGGAAACTCAATTTAAAAAAAAAACTTAGGGAGCATCACTCTGTCATCAGTTTGTACTGGGGCTAACCCCCTGGCTGGTGTTCTTGGGGTTGAGGGGAGAAGGCTGTCTGCTCACCCCGGCCAAATGTCCTCCTTGGGGAGACATCAGGGTTTGGCTGGGCTCTGGGATCTCTCTTGAAGTGATCTGTTCTGAAAACCCAGGAGCCAAGGGCCCTCCTGCCAATAAGTCTCTGCCACCATCTAGTTCAAGTCCTCTCATTTGGAGGTTTGCCCACTGAAAGATTGGGAAAGAAACCAGGTACTGGCCCTGATGCCAGGGATATCTTCTCGCTAAAGAAATTGCTACTTTGAGCAGTAGTCCGATGTGATTTCTAACAATGAGAGTATCCAAGAGGTAACTGGTTAGATAGTCACAGAATTTCAGAGGAGAAAGGGAAATCAGTGGCTCTCTAGGTCCCCCCAAAAAGGAAACCCCATAAGCACATGTCCAATGAGTGGACAACCCAGCCTCAGCTTGAAAACCTTGGAGGAGGGGGGAAAGGCATTAATCCCTCTTCCATAGGACAGCCCTTCAAATACTTGAATATGTCTATCATGTTTTCCTTAAGTCTACTTTTCTTCAGGCAAAAGGGCAATTCCTGTGAAGGATCTTCAAATTACATGGATTTTCATTTCTAGAAGGCTTACGTTGGCCTTCACTGTCCTTATCTCTAGCTAAATGACCAATTATGTATATATGGTCAACAGCCATTTTCTCTACCACCCATCCACTACAAACTCCCAACTACCTGTTCCTTCTAGCTCTGGAACCATCATCAATCAATACTACCATTACTACTGGGAAGTATATTTCAATCTTCTTTAAAAAAAAACTGACACTCATCCATGGACATCATTTCCCTATAAATATTGTCAATTCCTATTAGAACATAAGCTTCTTAAGATACTCATTTTTTTGGATGTGTCTGATAAGAGAATTTATTTTCCTTGTATAGCCTGGTGCTCAAGTCTGGCATTTGGGTAAGACTTGCTTCGTTAGTGGAGGGAATGATGATTGGAGCTCCATGTCTATATGAGGGGAGGAGGGGGTGAGAGCTTGGGAGAAGAGGGATTCTTCTAACTTCAAGAGAGGCCCCACTTGGTTCCAGGCTTTCTCCCGACAATACACAGAGTAAATGAGTCTTCCAACTTGGCAGGAGTTATCTCAGTTCCATCAAGAGAGAGTGTCCCCATCTTACCCAAATGAAATTTTTAGTGTGACAAGCTGGGAATAGGGAAATGCCTGCCATCCTAGTGTCTCTACTTCTTTGAGTCTTTCTCTCTCTTTCTGAGACCTCACCCTGAAGAACCTTGGAACTGTGTGAGTCTGCTCTCCTAGAGATGGAAGTCAGAAGATTAAAGTTATTTCCAAGCTCTTATCAACCCCACTCTTCATTCAAGCATATCAACCCTTCTCTCTACAAATGGAAAAAGTCTTATGTAAATGGAGATGGAGGGATTATACATTATATATATACATATATATGTATATATGTGTATGTGTGTGTGAACATTTGTTAATAAAATAACTGGGGAGGAGAAAGGAAAAATTTAAATAAAAGTTTTGTTCCACTTAAAAAAAAAAAGGAACGTAAACCATCCTGAGGGCAAAAACCTTCTTGGTTTTTTTTTTCTCTCCAGTGCTTAACATAGTTATTTGCACATAAACTGCACTAAGACTTTTGGAACATACTGTTCAGCATAATAAATATTTGTTGATTTAGTGGCTGTTTTCAGTTTTATTCCCTTATAGACATTCAAAGCCAGCTAGGTAGTGTAGCGCATGTGAAATGGACCTGCAATCGGAAAGACTTGAGTGCAAATCCAGCCCCAACCTCAGACACTTAGTAACTGTATAATCCTGGTCAAATCATTTCATGTGGAAAATGGCGATGAGAATAGCATCTATGTTGTTCATAAAGCACTTTGCAAACCTTAAAGTATTATGTAACATTATCTCCATCCCAGACGCTTCTTAGCTTATTAATGTTCTTGCCAAACTACGGCACCCAGAGTTGGCTTCTCATTGAGCAAGGGCTGTTGGGTATGGTGTAGAGGGAATTCTTCCTCAGACGTAGGCTAGCTACTGAGGGCCCTTTCAGGTCCCTGATGATTAATCCCATCATTAACACCTCAACACTAGAAGAAGCTGTCATCCATCAGCATGAGTACTCACTCCAGGAACCCACATGAGACTCCTTCAATGAAGAGGTCAGGAGCCTTTGAGAGCTTCTGGGAAAGAGGAATTCATCTCCTTGAAGGTGCTGGCTCTTTCCAAATTTAGGGCCATAGGGTCCATTGCCAGTACAGTCAGTCAATAAAACACTAAGTGCCTTCTATGTGCCCAGCATTCTGCTAAGCACTAGGGATACAAACAAAGGCAAAAGACAGTCCATGCCTGGGAGGAACTCACAGTCTGATGATGGAGACAACAGAGGTAGGGGATAATAGGTACAGGAAATTATTCCTATTATATGTTGGGTTTTTCTTGTTGGGTTATTTCGATCTTGTCTGACTCTGTGACCCCATTTGGGGTTTTCTTGGCAAAGATACTGTTTGCCACTTCCTTCTCCAACTCATTTGACAGATGAGGCAACTGAGGCACATAGGGTTAGGTGGCTTGCCCAGGGTCACCTAGCTAGGAAATATCTTAGGCTGGATTTGAACTCAGAAAGGTGAGAACTCCTGACTACAAGTCTGATGCTCTATGAACTATGGCGCCACCTAGCTGCCTATGTAGTTATTTAGTTTTACTTAAGTTTTTTGTTACAAGGAAAGGTTGGAGGGAAGGGAGGCTTTAGTGTATATTAGGAAATGGATATGTTTTTAAAGGCATCAATGAAACTTTAAAAATTAGTAAATTCAGAATTTAAAGTCAGATGCTTTAGCAACAATTCTGGGGTTCTTTCCACTTTGCCATAATGCTTTTTTGGAACAAAATTTAAAATCTGTCCCTGGCATCTATCAGGGATGTCAAATATACCCAAACTGGGATATTTGAATGGAATGAAAAGCTCTGGGTCATTGGAAATGATGAATCTGAGGAAGACAGAAAACACATGGGAAGATATATGATGCAGAGGGAAGGAAGTAAAGCCTGCAAACAACATAGGTAATGCCCACCACAATAGGAATGAAACAAAATATTCACAGAGCAATCCAAAAAGAATGCTGTGAAATTACAACCATCAAGTGTGGCCCCAAAGAAAGGAGGGGAGAAGTACATCCTCCTCCCCCTTCTTTGTAAAGGTGAGAGGCCATTGGGATGGAATCCGGTATAGAAGGTCAGTTTTTTCTATGGTGGTTTGTTTTGCTGAATTATTTTTTCTTCTTTATTATAGTGACTGATTCCATGGGAAGGGGTGAAGGGAAGTGATAACAGTAGGAAATATAGATGGTATAAATGAAAATGATATCAACAAAAATCTATTTTTAGAAGTGTGCATGTAGGTATTTAATAAATGTTGAATTGAAGATTAAGAGTTTATAAACTTTTTGGTTTAGGGTTGGGAAGGAAGAAAAGGAGAGAGGGAGGAAAGAAAGAAGGAAGGAAGGAAAGGAGGGAGGGAAGGAGGGATAAAGGGGAAGGAGGAAAGAAGGGAGGAAGGGAAAAGGAAAGAAAAAAGGAAAAGAAGGCTACAAAGGAAAGAGGGAGGGGGAAGAGTGGGAAGAAGGAAGGAAATAAGCATCTATTAGGCACTTACTATGTGCCAGACACTGCACTAAGTGCTTTACCAACACTGTCTCCACGGATCGTCACAAACCTGAGAAGCAGGTACCAGGCAGGATGAGGTAGGGGTTCTTGTTGGGTTTTGGTTTTTTCCTAAAGGTGGGGTTCTGTGGGAACAGAATGCTGCTTATATACTATTGAGCTGGGCGGACAGGTTTGCTCATTTTCTCCTTTATTACCAAGTAATCACTAGTTGTCTTCTCAAGCCTGAAAACATTCCATGCTAGGATGGTGTGGATCTCAAAGTGACTGTAATATGAAAACAAAAAAATTCACAGGACTTCAATAAAAATACAGCAGTCCCCAAGCCTTGGCCTGGAAGGTGGTTTGAACCTATGGGTTGTTGTGCTACTGGATGCACCACATGCCACGGCACAGGCCTGGACTGGGGAACTAGAGCATCTGACCACTACTTCTCCAACACACCATCCTGTGAAAAGACTGAAGCATGTGGTTCCCTAGGGCCCAAACACAACAAAGCAACACAACACAAATGCCTCCCTCCTGAGCAGTCACTCACTTTCACAACTGCAAAGGACCCAAAGTTTGCTTTCCATACGGCTCATCACTTCCCTATACCTACTCATGTCTTCTGTTTATTGATGTAGTTTGTCTTTCTTTTGCCTTAATTTCCAAATATATCTATATCTATCTGCCATCTATCTATCCATGTTCCATCCATCCATCTGTCTGTCTATCTGTCTGTCTGTCCATCCGTCCATCCATCCATCTATCTAATCTACCTGTCCCCATGTTTATCTATCTCTCTGTCTGTCTATCCATCTTCTCTCTCTCATTCCCACCCCTCCTCAGTCAGCATCCTTTGGAACAAAGAATGTAAAAGAAAAATGGAGGGGGAGAGCACTCCACAAAAGTAGGCACATCAGCCCAGTCTGAGCAAGTTTAGAATGCTCTGTGTCTGCTGTTTCCCATCTCTCTACAAAGAAAGGAGGGAAATACATTCTCTCATCCCTTCTCCTGGCCACGCTCAGGTGGCATCATCACTGCAGTGTCTGAGTTTTGTGGTCACAGCTGTTCTCATTTACATAGTTTTGGTTGTTGTCCATATCGCTATCCTGGTGCAACTCACTTCACTCTGTGTTCCTAGACTTCATCGTGTTCTTCACATTGGTGGCACAGAGGACAAAGCACTGGGTCTGCCTGAGTTCAGATCTAGCCTCAAACACTTACTAGCTGCGTAATCCTGGGAGAGTCACTTAACCCTGTCTGCCTCAGTTTCCTCCATAAAATGAGCTGGAGAAGGAAATAGCAAACCACTCCAGTATCTTTGTCAAGAAAACCCCAAATGGGATCATGGAGAGTTGGACATGACTGAAAAACAGCAAGTTTGAACTCTCTTGAAGGAGTAATCAGAAGACTTGAGTTCAAATCCTGACTGCCAGTGACTCGCTCAGTGATGCTCTTGGCCATGCTATTTTGTTTCCTCTGAGCCTCAGTTTCTTTCTATGTAAAAAGAGGAGGTTGGGCTGCCTGACCTCTGAGTTTTGCTCTAGCACTAAAGCTACCATCCCGTGACCCCTGCTCTTGGAGGACAAGAACCTCACAAGAACCCGAGAATTCCAGCACCTCCCCAACCCCCAAACACTTTGGAGAAGTTTGTTTTGTTTTGTTTTGTTTTCCATTCCCCCTTCTGGGGTAAAACAATAAAAAATCACTGACTGTGATGGAGGGCTTTCCCTTAGCCATTTTATGGGATACCACCAGGGGGCACCAGTCCCCCTTCTTTACCAAGAAAGGAGAATATGAATTTGGGTAATTAGAGGTGAAGATTGTGGAATATGATTCATTTTCAGTGGGTTCTTTTCTCTCCCCACTCCAGAGATAGCTCTCAGCTGCCTAGAGGGGTATCTCACTCATTCAGAGAGGGAGCTCAGAGTTCTTTACCAGGAATTAGTCCGGGCTGCAGGAGGCTGATGGGGCGCTGGCCCCAGGGTCACTTGGAGGGGTGAGTTGTATACAGTGCAAAGGACCCTGGGAGTCACAGGATTACAGAACTGCAGACAGTGGACACCCTCATCTCTCCCATGGTTCGTTTTTCCTCCACCCCACCCCCCCCCAAAAAATTAACTATTATTTTGTACAGACTTATCTGAATAAATGTGACTTCCATCTCATAGGGTGTAAAGTCCCTGAGGGAAAGGGATATTTTATATCCCCAGAAGTTTTCAGATCCTGTGGATTCCCAGCATCCAGAACCCCTCCTACTGGGGCAGTTTTCAAAGTACATTATCTTATCAACTTCTCACCTCAACCAGGTAATGCATTACTATAACTAAATTTTACTATTTAATATTTGTATATCATTTTATATTACAAGATTTAAATTATTATAATAGTATTTATTATCGTGATTTTATAGCTGTAGAGCCTCACCTCCAACACCACAGCACAGCCTAGAAGAGAGCCAAGCGAGTCTTAGCTGGTCATTACCAAGGAGACCAAGGTTTAAGTACCAACCCAGTCAATGTGCAATGTGTCTTTGGCCAAGTGCCACAGTTCGCTTCTCCTCTCCCTTTCTTAGCTTTTCTTGACTGCGCCCGACCCTGTTATACATTTCATAACTGAATCTTCATTCTAGTCAAACTGACCTCTATATAATCTGCATGTACAATATTCCATCTCCCACCTCCATGCTTTTGCACAAGTGCCTTCCACCATGCCCTCCTCAAGTCCATCTCTAATGATCTCTAGCTTTCTTAAATGCATACTACGTTCTACAAGAAGTGTAGGTTTTCCATCAGAACTCTCTCCTAACTTAAAATTACTTTGCCTTTACTTGTATATTTATTATGCAACCCCAGTTTATTATACAACCCCTGACCAAAAAAAAGGTAGGTTTCTTGCTGGCAAGGACTATTGTGTTGTATTTCATGTGCCTAGTGCTGTGCCTGGCACATTTGGAAGGGGATGGGGGAATTGGACCTTTGATTTCATCAGGATAGGGAACTTCGAACAAGGAAATCCTCCCATTGGATAAGATATGGCATCTGCCCTATTTCTTGGTCTATGAAACACGTTCTAGGGCTAAAACAGGTTTTGATTTATTGACAGTGTGTGTCAAAGGCAGGACTTGCCCTCAGGTCTTCCTAATTCTGAGGAGGGCTCTCTGATATGCCTCACCTTCTGGTACACAGTAGATGCTTAATAAATGCATATTCACAAGCTCACAGAGATACAAGGGACTTCAAAAGCCGTCTCGTCCAAACCTTCATTTTACAGACGGGTACTGAGGTCCGTGGGAGGTAATGTTCCCATAGGCAGGAAGAGGTACAGCTAAGATTTGAACCTACAAATCCAGCGCTTTCTCCAATGGGATTCAAGGGAATTGACCAGCCTAGGTGGGTAATGGGTGGATTATCCATGGGTTGACACAAGAGAGTAACTTGTTTGGTCGCAGTGACTCTCAAAGGCTGTCTTGGAAAGCATGGGATGGTGAGGGTACCCACATACATGACTGAAGGAAGGACAAGTGGAAAATGAGAGTTTAGTTCAGAAAGGGAAATGAACCTTGCAAACATCCCCCAGTGCCCTTCTCTCTACCTTTCTCACTCACTTCCCTGGAGGGTTGTGAAAGTATGGTGAGATGCCAAGGAGAAAACCAGAGCTGATATGAAAAGGCAATGCATTCAAGAAAGTGAGGGATGGGTGCCATGCTTTGCCAGGGCTCGACTCCTCCAGAGAGGGGTCTCTGGCTGGGCAGATACATCCCTCCTTGTTTCTCTCAGGCCACAGCTTCCAGGAGGCATCCCAGAGGCAACCTGGTGCCAAGCATGGGCACCCAAGCACAGAAGGAGGCCCTGGCTGCTCTATCTCAGGGGTTGGGTCCCATGTGGGCAGCTGCCTCTCCATTCCCATTCCTCTCACTCCTGCCTTCTCAAGGAGAACAGAGAGAGGGCAGAAAATTCAGATGTCATGCTCTGGCTTTGGGAACTGATGGGAGACTGAGAGAAGGTGCCAGTGCTGCCACAGGAACAGAGAAGTTCCAGACCCAGGACTCTGCCATGGATTCTGTTCAAAGGCTCAGGTGCAGCCTATTAGGTCCCTATCCTACCAAAGAGAAGAAGCCATCTATCCTCTCCCCATTTGCTATAGTTCAATTGTGTCTGTCATTTCTGACTCTTCATGACCTCATTTAGGGTTTTCTTGGCAAAGATACTGGAGTGGTTTGCCACTTCCTTCTCCAGTTCATTTTTACAGATGAGGAAACTGAGGCACATAGGTTTAAGTGACTTGCCCAGGGTCACACAGCTAGTAAGTATCTGAAGCCAGATTTGAATTCAAGTCTTTCTGATTCCAGGCCCAGAACTCTATTTACTTTTCCATCTAGCTTTTCCATTCTCTCCTCTCCTCAGCCTACTTCTAAATGCACAGTAGGATCAGCAGTCACACAGAATCTGGAGAATGAAACCTGGGTTCAAATCCCACCCCAGCCTCTTCCTCCCTGGACAAACATAAGTGAATCGTTTCCCTTCCTCAGGCCTCAGTTACCTCGTCCGTCACATGAGAAGGAAAGGCTTAATCGTTTCTAAGATCCCCTCCAATTCTACTATGAGCTCTCCCTAGAGAACCTACCTGGGTGAAGTCCGGTTGGATAAATCCATTTCTTTCCATCTTCACTTTCCTAAAGGCTTAGTGGTGCTATGAGCAACCCTGTGCTAATGGGGACTGTGATGACGGAAGCCCCTAAAGGTCCTGGCTTCCTGTCCTATCCTTGTGCCCCTCCTCTCTCAACTCCTTCCATTAAATTGCTCAGCTGGTAATTCCCACATCCTCCAAACAAATTTTTCTTCTAACCTATTTGAAGATTACAGGGTTGAGACACACACCCCACTGCTGCCCCCTGGTTGGTGAAGACTGATCACCCCAGACACTAAAAGCAGGAGGACAATTGCCACCAGATGCCTGGTTTCCTTCAAGAGCTCACTGGATCATGAAGGTCTTAGAGATCACCTAGACCAACTCTTTTATTTTACAAATGAGGAAAACTGAGGCCCATGGATGTTGGAACTTGCCCATGGTCCCCTGCACTGGGAGTGACAGAGACAGTTGGACCTTGGATTCTCTGACTCCAAATGTAACATTCTTTCTAGAGCATCTCGAGTGTAAGTGAATTTATTCCAAGGTGTTCAAAAGTCTTAGTGCGGTTTTAGCTATCCATAGGTTATGGTTACACTAAGACATTTGGAACAGCCTATACAAGTAGAAGAAAGCTGTCCACTGACCAGAATGACCTTCAAGGTCTCTTTTAACCCTAAGTTTAAGGTCTACATAGTCTTCAGGGTTTGCAAGAATAAAGTCCTTGAGGGAAGGGAATATTGAGTTGTTTCCTCTTTTTATCTGGCATCTAGTACTTAATTAATGCTTGTTAATTGAGTGATTGGGTTGATACCTGAAACAAAGTCAGAAGCATATAGTTAGGTAACCAGATGTCCCAGTGGATGGAGCACTGGACTTAGGAGTCAGAAATATATACTTTAGTTATATTGAAACAGTTCTATTTTTAAAAACCATGTTTTATAATATTTTGACAGGATATTTAAATTCTTGGAGTTGTATTATGAATTGTACCATTGTTTTATGCTATGAAAGTTTATGCATTTTTGAAACACAGTATCTACAATGACTACAGCAATTGCACTACTTTGTAAAAAAAAAGACGAGTTCAAATCCAGCCTCAGATACGATCTGTGTGACCTGAGGCAAGTCACTTAACCTCTGTTTGTCTCAGTTTCCTCATCTTTAAAATGGGAATGATAACCTCCCAGGGTTGCTGTAAGGATCAAATGAGATAACACATGGAAAGTGCTTTGCAAACAATTAAACGCTATATAAAAGTCATTCTTGTTAATTGACAATAATGAAAATAAGGACTAGAGCTTATTAACTCACACTAACATCTTTACTATTGACTGACACTGATATGGTGCAGAGGTTACAAAGCCCCTTCCCTACATGACCTCATTGGAGATGCAGCATAACACTAAGAGGTAGGCATCCCCATTATACAGATGAGGAAACTGAGCTTCTTAGAGGCAGTCACACAGCTGGAGTCAGAGGCAATGATCTCCTGTTAGTCCCTTGTACCAGGTTATGAGAGCTGTGGTCATTCACTCCCAAGATTCCTGAGAACCCTTGACATACAAAGTCCTGCTTCTGTATGCCCTCTTTTTCTGACATCTCAGGGACATTTAAAAAAAACTTTCCAATAGTTAACAGCCGAGGACACGGTCTGGGTTTCCAGCTTCGGGACAGTCCCCCACGGCCCCTGGCCCACAGCCATGTCTACAGCAGCCCCACCCTCAGCGTCGCCTTGGCCAGAGTCCCTCCTCTGAGTAGCCTCCAGGGAGCCCCTCTTGATATGTTCAGGAAAGAAAGGGCTTCCTGGTTCACCTGTGCGTGTGAACCAGTGAGCTCAGCCAAACAAAAATGCCAGTCCAGTGACCCCATCTGATCAAGCCCAGGACTTCCTAATCCTCCTCCCTTGGTCCCTGCAGAGATGTCCATCTGACCCAATCCCATTCATTAGAAAGGGGGCAGGCCCTGGCTCTAGCCCAGCAATGGGGGAACATCAGGACAAAAGGAAACCGCATTGGTGACAATCGTTCCATGGCAAGAACCCCAACCGCCTACAACACATGCGCTGGAGGCCTCGTAATCTACTACAGACTCTACCTTTTCTGTGGGCTCTGGACCCTTCTGGCAATCTGGGGAAACCTATGGACCCCTTCCCAGAATCATGTTTTCAAATGGAAAACATAAAATACATAGATTATATAGAAAACAACTATATTGAAAAAAGGAAATAATTATTTTGAAATTCAGTGATCAAAGTATATAAAGTATATAAATTTAAAAAACAGAACGAAGTCCCCTGTCCCAGTCGAAAGTTTTGGACTTGAGATCAAAAGAATTCAGGGTTCAAATACCACTTTTAACATTCATTTGCTGTGTGACCCTGAGCAATCTACATTGCCTCTCTGAACTCAATTCTTCCTGAGGATACTTGAACTAATTCACAGGATTTTTGTGAAATCTTGTGAAAGCTTGAAGTGCAATGGAAATGTGAATTGTTGTAACGATTCCCCCTGGCTCTGATTCTTGACCTCAGAGTGACATCTCAGTTCACGACAGGAAGGTTCAAGTCCCTGCTTTGATCAAATTGAACTAGACACAGAGATCAGAGCATCCCAGCTCTAACCCCGAATAGCAAAAGATAAGAGTAATGAAATGATAGTGACAGAAAGCTATATAGAGATAAATGGAGAGCTAGATGATGGATAGATGAAAAGATGGAGAAATAGACTTTTGTTGTTTAGTCATGTCCAACTCTTTGTGACCCCATTTTGGGAGTTTTCCTGCAAAGATACTGTAGTGTTTTACCATTTCAGTCTCCAGCTTACTTTACAGATGAGGAAACTGAGGCAAATAGGGTGAAGTGACTCATCCAGGGTCACCCAGCTAGTGAGAGTCTGAGGTCAGATCTGAACTCATGAAGAGCAGTCTTCCTGACTCCAGGCTCCCATCCCAACCCACTCTATTCAATGCACTGTGGCTCACCTAGCTGCCCCACTTGGATAGAGAGATGAAGCATTTATTACACGCTTATGATGTGTCAGACACTATGCTGTATTGGGCATACAAATGCAGATGAACCCTGCCTTCAAAGAGCTTATATTCAACTGGGGGGAAGACAACACATAAAGGTACCTGGAAAGGTAGGGGGAAACTGGGATGTAGCAAGAAGGTATTGATTGGGTCAGATTCAAGTGGGAGCTCATCTGTCAGAGCCTAATATTCCAGAGGTAGAATCCAAGGGTTGGTTTTTTATTTTTGTTTGCTTTTTGGGGGTGGGGGAGGAGGAGAGATGATAGTCTCACCTTATTCTGCCCTGGTCAGACTCCTGTAGGAGTATTGTGTTCTACTCTGGCGCCATAGTTTAGAAAGGGTTATGATAAGCTTCAGAGAAGCCATAGAAGGGCAGCCATGATGCAGAAGGGCCTTGGGTCCTTCCCATATGAAGTTGGGTCAAAGACTTGGGCTTGTTAAGCCTAGAGCTGGGGGCGGGGTGCCCTAGGGACATGATGGTTGTCTTCAAGCACCTAAGAGGTTGTCATGATGAAGAAGGAAGAGATTAGCCTTGTCTGCTTGATCTCAGAGGACAGAACTGCTAGCAATGAATGTTGACTACAAAGAAGTCAGTTTAGTAGACAAAGAACAACCCCTTGACCACTGGAGCTGTCCCAAAGTGGAGCAAGTGGTCTTGGAAGGTAGTTGGGTTCTACTTCTTCAGCTAGCAAACGCTAGAGGATCATTTCATAGGGATTCCTTGAAAGGATTCTTATTCAGGTATGAGTTGGGCTAGGAGGTTTTTCTAAACTTCCTTCCTACCCTGAGATTCTATGAGCCTGATTGCACAACCCTGCAAGAAACTCCTCTATCCTAGAGGAGGAACATTAGAGAAAACACAGAAATGTCTCACACGTATTCTTTGGTTACATACTGAATTCAATTGCATTAGTATTTATTAAGCACCTACTATGTGCAAAAGAGAAGAAGAAATCCTAATCTTGGCTAGGCCGGGATTTGGCACAGCTATTGCAGACTGATGATATAAAGGACAGTCACCATCAGTAGCTAGCTCTGTCAACATGAATTACCCCATGTAATGGCTCTATGGAGACCAACATTAATAGGAGTTTTAGGACATCCGAAGAAATCCTTGATGATCTCTCCCTGCCTTCTAAACTCCATGCCTCTCATCCAAAGCCTTCCACATGAGCCCCTGGAGTTTAAGGAAACTCTCTTCCCACTGGTGATCACTCTAAACAAAGGAAATTCAAGAAAATCTCCCTTGGCCACAGCTTGGAAGGCAGGGCCTGTCTGAGTTACAGCCGCCACCTTAATCAGTGTGGAGGACAGACCTGATTGATTCTGCCTATGTTGGAGGATCTCATCAGCTGTCAAGGGGAGCCCCGGTGGATAAATCCCATCTCTCCAAGCCTCTTCCAGAGAGATTATCGTTACTCATCCTCCCTTGTTTCTACTTCTCTTTCCCAGACAAGGCTGATTCCACCTTGGCCTTGCCTCCAGTCTTCAAGGCCAGTTGGGCTTCTGCAGACCTACAGAGAACAAAGGTCCTCCTTGAGACCTCTGGAGTGGCCCAGCCAGAACTCCCTTTTTTGTGAGGCAGAGTATTTGCTCCTAGCCTCTTCAAGTACTCAGTCTCTCACAGAGACTGGAGGCTCCTTTGGCACAGCCTCTGGGGATCAGTTGGGGACAGGCCAGTACTCCTCCTTGCAGCTTCTCTGCCTCTTGGCTGCCCTCATTCTCCCTATCCTCCCCTTGTCAAGATGTCCTGACTGCAGAGTCTCCAGCCAAGGCTCATTTTCTTCTCCAGGAAGACCCAGAGATGTCCCAGCACCTTAAGTTCTCCCAGTGTCTTCCTGATTCAAGGCATCCTGTGACTTAGACTCAGGGAGCCTGACAACAGAGAGGAGAGGTCCAGGAAGGGGTCAATGGCAAAGCTTAAGGAGGAGAACCCCAGACATGAGCCACTTAGGGGAATAAGCCCCATGTGCCATCCCAGAGAGCCCTGTGGCTACAGCCCCACTGGGAAGGCCATCAGATTCGCTGATGTTTCCAGCTTTCAGTGAGCAGTATACTGCAATGGAAAGATCAGGGACCTGGGTTCCAATTCCTTTGATGTTTAATAACTATATGATCTTGGATAAGAAGGTTTACTTCCCTGAGCTTCAATTTCCTCATGTAAAATGGGGAGGGGTGGGTTATATGGCCTCTGAGGTCCCTTCTAGCTATTTAAGATCCTATGACTTTGGCCAAGTCACAACATTCCTGGGCTTCAGTTTCCCCTTCTGTAAAATGATCTTGGACTAGATGGCCTCTGAGGTCTGTCCCAGAGGCCTAAGGCTGGAATCAGGAGCCGAGGTCTCCTGGGCACAATTCCTTCTGTATTATTTTAGCAGCTCCAATGGGAGAGAGATTCTCTCATTCCAAAATACTACAATTTGTAGAATGTCTTCAAGGTGCAAGTCTTTGGAGTCTGTAACATTCCATCCCACAATCCTGTGAGGGGTTTTTCCAGGAGAGATATCTCTGGCCTACTTGGGGATGGTGGGGGAGGAGGAGTAAGAAACAGCTGCTATTCAAGACAGAAAGATCAAAGGCAATTTGCTAAGAAGGAAATTATGGGGTAGTGGACAGGAATCAAAGTCTTGTCTGTGAAATTCCTCTAGAGTGACCTAGCAAAGTGGGAGGTGACCCCTGCTGAGGCCTAGGGGCCAGGCTACAGGAGAGGAAGGAGGAGGTGTAAAAGTCTGGAAAGAGCCCTAGACACCTGCCTAGAAACCTGTAGAAAGTCCTGGTGAGTTTTCCCAAATACTCATGGCCTGGGCAGCTAGACAAGAATTAGCCCTTGGGTTGTGGGGAATCAGTCACCCAGAAAGAATGGCTCTATCCATTATCCTTAAGTGTGGCCTTTTGACTGAATCCAACTTTTACAGAACAAATCCTTCCTTAAGGACGCAGGTTCCCTACCCCTGGTTCTACCACATGTGGCTGTTCTCCAAGTTACAGAGTGAGACCCTAACAGATTCAACAGCCTTCTCCCTGCCCCAACTTGAAATGACCTCTACAGCTACAAAACTACATCCTAGGCCTTGATGATCTCCTTGACCTCCTAAGGAGGCAACAGTGTCTGTGGGACAAATGGGGGCTGGACTAGAATGCAAGACTGGGGAAGGGCAGAAAGAGGAGAAAAGGCAGAGCGGGATGGAAAGGCTGTCAGTGATTCGGCTCACCCACACCCTCTAAACTGCTGCCCAAGCTGAATCTTAAATCTAGAACACCCTTGTCTCATTCTGCTCTCTCCTTCCAAGTCTTCAGCAAACAGTCTCCAGACTTCCATGGAGTCCATGTCCTCCATGGAGGGTACCCAACTAAAGTAAACCTGGGCTACACTCAGAGAAGCCTAGCTTCTGGAAGCAAGGAGGAGGTATCCATGCTGTCCTCTGCCCTACACAGAATTCTCTTCTCCAGGTTAAACATCCCCAGTTCCTTCAACTGGTCATCTTATGACAGGGACTCAAAGACCCACCCGACTCCCTTCCTCTGCACCTTCTCCAACTTGCAATGCCCTTCCTACACTGGGTGCCCAGAACTGAATCCAATATTCCCAATGGCTTCTGATCACCATGGAGTACAGCTAGACCATCAGATCCCCAGCCTTTCAACTCCTCTCACCTTTAAACTTCTTTTTATGTGTTATCTACCCCATAAAACTGTAAGGTCCTTGAGAGCAGGGACTTTCTTTTGTCTTTCTTCATATCCTCTGTACTTGGTGCATAGTAGAGGTTTAATAAATAGTAGGGGCAGGAAAGTCATAGAACCTCAGATTTAGAGCTAGCCTGGACCCAGAAATCAAGTAATCCAGCACTCTCACTTTTGAAGTGAAGAAACAGATTTGGAAAGCTTTTTTAGAAGGCTCACCCAGAGTCATACAGAGAGCAAGCAGCGGAGCCAGAATCTGCCACTGTAAGGCCAATTCAAGGTTTAATAGAGAAAAGGAAAATCTGCATTAACCAGTTCCCTAGAAATCAGCTAGCTCTTTGGGGAAACCAAAATGAAGTGAGAGAGAATAGCTGTCAGTTCTATAGATCAGAGGGATGCCCAGAGCAGGCCTGCTCAGCTTTGTAAATCTGATTTAATCTGACAGGCTGCTATGGGTTTATTCCCCTGGCCCCTTCTTCCCTCCCCCCATCCTCCTCTCTTGGGCAGAACTGAGCAGATCTCTCCACTGTAAAAGCTAGTCAAACCAGGCAGTTATTTACTTCAAGCTTGGAGCAGGACTGATTGGCTATTACGAGGTCCTTTCCATTTCACCTCTGTCCTCTGATCCTGTATAGCACTCCCTCACGCTCCTCTTCCCCATCCCACCCTGTTCCTGCCCAGGACTATTTCCTGTCTTGCTCTCCTCTAAAGACCAGAACGGCAACAGCCCTCACTCATTTCCAAGATAATAGGTCACAATTCTTGAACAACAGACTTTGAGTGTCTAGGGAGAGACCAGGCCAATTAAAGCCTGCCTTTTAGCCTCTATGTTTGGGAGATGACGTTGTAAGACCAGGCCCTAGGTAAAGCATATTCCAGGTATCCATTACCAGTACACCCCATTGGTGGCCTCCAACATAAAAACCTAGACTTTCTGTCTTCTGGGAACCAGTGGCTCTCAAAGACTTTCTCTCCCAAACTGCCCTCTAGAGAACACCCTAGGGTCACAGTAGCTTTAGAACTGAGAGGGATCTTCAAGATCACCTAGTTCAACCTCCTCATTTTACAGGCCCAGAATAGTTAAATGACTTAATAACACAGATTTAGAACTAGAAGGAATCTCAGAGTCCAAAGCACTCATTTTACAGTTCAGGAAATTGAGGCCCACAGAGGTTAAGTGACTTACCCAAATAATAAGTGTGAGAGGAGTCAGGATTTGAATTCAGGTCTTTCCAATTGCCAATTCAATGTTCTAAGTCAGAGCTATCAAACTTGGGCCACAGCCCACAAAACTTTCTAGTGCAGCCAGAACCAGATTAAAATGTAGTTGGAGAATAAATAAAAATACCACATAACATAAATAATATTAATTTTTGGTTTTCTAAGTCAACATGCATTCCATTTGAGGCTGACACCACTGCTCGAGCCCTCCAGGCAGCAAATTAGATAGAGCATCAGGTCTGAAATCAGACCATTCTGAGTTCACACACTTACTAGCTATGTGACCTTGGGCAAGTTACTTAATCTTGGCCTGCCTCAGTTTCCTCAACTATGAAATGGAGATAATATCAGCATCATAGTAGGTGCTTCATAAATGTTTCTTCCCTTCCATCACATTTTCATTTCAGTTTACGACAACAAGAGCTTGGGATGAGGAATTGTCTTCTTGGGTGGGGGAGCAGACTCCCATGGAAAGCCTCCAGCTCCTTAACTCAGGGCTGGGCCTGCTTTTGTAGCTCTCTCACCCTTGCTCAAAGCCCTTCAAATTTCCACGGCTGACTGAACCAAAAGAAATTCCCAATCCTGTTTAGGGTAATAGACCATCATCAGCAACAATCCCCCTCCTACCCTGATTTAGCTCAGGCATTAATCCTAGCTTCTAATTTGACTTAGCTCAGGGGCTGTTATCTGTCCCTATTAGAATGGAAGTTGCTTGCTACTAGGTCTGGATTAAAGAGATCATTAAAAAAGGGGAAAGTACTCACATGGACAAAAATATTTATAGCAGTTCTTTTTGTGGTGGTCCAGAATTGGAAATTATGAGGATGCCCATCCATTGAGGAATGACTGAACAAGTTGTGGTAGATGAATGCAAGGGAATACTGTTGTTTCATTAAAAAAAAATGGTGAGCAGGCAGACTTCAGAAAAACCTGAAAAGACTTACATGAACTGATGCTGAATGAAATGAGCAGAACCAGGAGAATGTTGTATACAGTGACAATGTTCAATGACTAACTTTCATAGACTTGGCTCTTCTCAGCAATGCAAGCATCTAAGACAATTCCAAAAGACTCATGATGGAAAATGCTAAACACAGCCAGAGAAAGTACTCTGGAGTCTGAATGCAGATGGAAGCAGATTATTTTTCCTTTTTTTCTTTCTTGTGGTTTTTCCCTTTTGTTCAGATTCTTCTTTCACAACATGACTGATGAGGAAATATGTTTAATATGATTGTAAAAAAGAAAGTATGTAAGTTGTTCGAGGGTAGGGATTATCTTTCTTTCTGCCGGTATATTTGTGTATAAACCCAATACAGGGCCTGGCATCTAGTAATAGTTTAATAAACAGTAACTAACTCATTGACTTGATTTAATAAAGGGAGATAGTACACATAGAAGGGTGCAGGCACCATTCAAATGGAAGAACTCATGGTACTTAAAGAACCATTTGCTTTAGCAAAGCAGGTGGTAATGCATTTCTTTAATGGCAATTATACTGATAAACCTTTATCCATTTTAGAATAGGTAATGAAAATTGTCTTTTCCTGGCCTTCAGGAGCTGTTCCTGCTACACAGTGAGTCTGTAGCATCTGTGAAGAGTTTTTATCCCTTTAGAACAGATGTAGGGACTAGGCTGGAAGTAAGACAGGAAGAGGGAGAGGGGCATGGGAAAGGAGCCTTGGACTCTTGGGCTCCTGTACCTGAGTTGTCTCCACTAGATCTTTGAGGAGGTAGCAGCAATGGTTCCACCCCATAGAACACCCTACTGTTCCGGCTAGGCTGACTTGTCTGCCTCTTTGGCAGATGATTAGTAGCTGGTGTTGGTGGTGGGGATGGTGAACTCAACTCAACTGAGGCCACTCCCCTTCATGTTGGCTGTAGGGGCTAGGACAGAAGCAGCTCCAGAAGTATTTACTAGACTTTCTGTTGAACAGATATGGAAATGGAGACTCAGAGAAGTAGAGGTCATTCCCCCAAGGTCCCCAAATTATTAAGTGGTAGAATCCAGATTTGAACTTGGGTCTCTAAAGTAAAGGGCAGCTACACAAGGCAGTGGACAGAGCAACAGAACTAGAGACAGGAAGACCCAAGTTCAAATCCAGCCTCAGACACTTACTCACTTGTGACCCTGGACAAATCACTTAACCCTATTTGCCTCAGTTTCCACATCTGTAAATGAGCTGGAGAAGGAAATGGCAAACCACCCTAGTACGTGTGCCAAAAACAACCCACAAATGGGGTCAGACAAGCACCAAAATGACTTAAGAACAACATAACAAACTCGAAAGCAAAAGCCTATTTTCCACTAAAGTGGGTTTTTAAGCTCTCCCAAGCTTCAAACCAAACAATCCTGAAATAAGTGTGTGCTGCTTTGAGAGCTTGCAAGTAGGGATTATTTTAGTCTTTATTCTTGTATTTCCAGCTCCTTAACAAGTACCTGGTACCTAGTAGGCACTAAATTCTTATTGATTGAATGAAAACATCTTCATCACCATCTCAGAATTCCAGAGGTGGGAGGAGCCTGTGGCACCACCTAGGATGATCTGTCCCTGAACAAGAGTCCCCTCTGGGACACATCTGATAAGTATTCTCCACTTGAACCCCTTCAAGGAGGAGAAGCTCACTACCTCCCAAGGTAGACCCTTCCACCTTTGGAGCACTCTCATGGTCAGGAAGGTTTTCCTGTTATCAAACCTGAATCTGCCTCTCTGTAACTGACCCCCACTGATAAGAGCTCATGCTTAAACAGTATCTGAAGGCTTGCAAAGCACTTTTCTCATCTAGTCTGGGAATACCTCTGGGAAGCCTTCTCCAACCTCCTGGTGAGCCCTCTCTCCTCTGGGCTCCCATGTACCTACCACACATGCAGCCTTGATCACATGGAGATCTGTACCATGTTATTACCTTCTAAAAGGAACATATTCATGTCCTAACTCTCTGGAGTGAATCTGGATTGAAAGTTTACTCTCAGAAAAAAACTATAGAAAGATCCCACAATTAGAATCAGGAGACATGAATCCCAGTTCAAGTAATGCTAATTAGTCATAGTGACCGATGAGTTTCTTCATTTACAAAGTGGGAAGACCAATTTTGACAGTGAAGTTCATGTGTAAGGTAAGTGGCTTTATGGGTAGAGCACTGGACATGGAATCAGGAAGACCTGAGTCTCAGGTAATTACCAGCTGTGCAACCCTGGGCAAATCACTTTAACCCTGTTTTTCTCAGTTTCTCCATTTATAAAATGAGCTGGAAAAGGAAATGGCAAACCACTCCAGTATTTCCACCAAGAAAATCCCAAATGGGGTCATGAAGAGTCAGACATGAATGAAATAACTGAAAAACAAGACCAACCCTTCAATTCACCCATGTTGACTCACTCATATGTCAATGGAATGTAAGTGAGAAATGCCACCTGTAGAATCAAGTTGCATCCATTTGGAAGGGCATTTTTCATGGGACAATAATGTCCCCTTTGGTTTCCTTAGAGGTGGCAGATGGGCTTGTGTATCTTAACGTGTGCCTGCCACATTTTCCAGTCCTGGGCTTTGTCACTCATGTGTCAAATGCTTCTGCCCACCTCAAACAGGTGGCCACTGGGAACTGAATAAGACAGGATATAGGTGGTCCATTACTAACCTCTGCGCCTCTCAAGAAATCTATTTTCCTACAGAACTGCAGAATCTCTATCGTGGGCTTTGAGTGGAGTCATGAAGAATCAGCAGTATCTTTCACACAACAGCTTTGATAAATGCTTGTGGAAGCTGAACCGTTACGGAAGGCAGGATAGGACAAGGTAAGGAGTAGAAGCATTCAGAGTCAGGGAACACAGGGTCAACTCTCAGCTCTAAGTACCCACGTTAAATGGAAGTCATCTTTAACAGTCTCAAGATCTCCTGCCATAAAATGATAGGATTGAGCCAGATAAACTCTAAAGACCTTTTCAATTCTTCACCTATGATCCTCTGGGGGTATTATGAGAGAAATCAATTGCCCTCCAAGATGTTCCATAGCCTGTTAATACTTCTTACTTTATGAGAAAGAACCAGAAGAATCAGGGAAGCTGGGTGTCACACTGAATAGAAAGCCAGGCTTGTAGTCAGGAAGACCTGAGTTCAAATCTGACCTCAGACGCTTCCTAGTTGCGTGACCCTGGGCAAGTCAATTTACTCTATTTGTCTCAGTTTCCTCATGTGGAGAAGGAAATGGCAAACCAGTCTAGTATCCTTGCCAAGAAAACCCCAAATGGGGTCATAGAAAGTAGGCCATGACTGAAAAATGACTGGACAAAGACGTTGGCTTTTATTATTGTTGGTAGTGTTGAAACAGGTGATACCTAGCTTAGTGCCAGGCGTAGAGGCCTTTTCACAAGTGTTTTCTGGTTATACTATTAGCAACCTGCCTGTGTAACCAGAGAAGTCATTGAAGGTAACTTTAGAGCCCTCTACAACTGGGCTCACACCTCCCTTTCCAAACTCAGTTCATTTAAACTAACTCTCCCTCTTCATCTCAGTCTTCATGATTCAGCTTCCCATTCCACCCCACCCTCATATGCATGCCTCCTCCTGCCAAGAGCACCATGACCCTTTCAGTAAGAGAAGATGGCAACCCAGACCATGGTTGTTCCTAACCCTTCCTTCCCTCCCAGACATCCATATCTAGTCAGAGCTTGAGTATCATTCATTCTTCACCCACAGCTACTCTCCTATCTGTCCCCCATCTGTCCCCTTACCCAGCTACTTCTCCTGGGATACAAGTGCTTGATTTCTAGCCTCTTACTTCTAAACCATGCTCCACACAAGGGCCAAGCCACTATCCTTAAAAAACAGGATCACACTGCTTCTTACTCAAATGTCTTCAGTAGCTAGCCCCCTGTCATCTCCAGGAAACAGTGTGACCCCCTCAGTCTAGCTTCTCACAAGCTCTCCACAATGTGATCCTCACTTACCTTTTAAGTTTGCTTGCATACTCTTCCCTTTCATGTACTTAATGTTGTCATCAAACTGAGCTGATTGCTGTTCATCTCCCACCTCCATGTATTTGCATAGACAGTCCCCCATGCTTGTCATGCCCCTCCTCCTCACCTCCACCTTTTAGAATCCCTACCTTCTTCTATGGTGTTTCTTCCCACATGGATCCATAATTCCCTGCCTCAGCTCACGCTAAATATTTTTTTTCTTTCTTCCTCAATTTTTCTTATATAGCACTATATGTATCATGGTAGAATTCGGCATTTGGCCTAGATGAGACAGTTAGTGTTGTAGAAAGAATGGAGACTTACAATCAGGAAGACCTGGGTTCAGACCCCACCTCAGACACTTACCGGTCTTTTAACCTTTGTCTGTTTCCTTGTTTATAAAATGGAAATACCAATAACATCCTTTCATAGGGTTGCTGTGAGGACTGAGTGACATGACATACGCAAAGTGTTTTGCAAATCTTAAAGCCCTTACTTGCTGTTGGGCAGCTAAAGGTCTAGGATCTTATATTCCTCCAGTAGGACATATGATCCTCAAAGGTAGCAACTGTCAAGGTCATCCCTAGTGCTTAGCGTTTAATAAACCTTCGTTGGGTTGGGTTTAATAAGGGTGGACACTTGGATGCCAACAACACTTGATGATTGACTAAGGTGAGGCAGGCCTTCCTGGTCTCGTCAGAGTCTTTGAGCTATCACAGCTCTGAGCTCCCTAGAATACAGGCCCAGAGTCCTCCAGGTATGACAATGACATTAAGAGACTACAGAGAACCATCTGTTACAGACCTTGATAGTGCTCCAAGGTTCTAGCTGCAAAAAGAGGCCCCAGAATCCTGTTTCTGGGGCCAGACCAAGCTCATGCTGAGCCCACACACGGCACACAAATGGAATAGTCATCCCTCTTTATAATCTTGCAGCAGAGAGGGAGTGCGCCACACATTACTTTTCAGGAAGGGAAGGCTGCTGGGCCAATGGGCGGCTAACGAGTGGGCTTTGTGTATCTTCAGCAGATTTGCTACAAAACCTCACCCTTCCTCTTCCTGAAGCCCTGAAGGTCACTGCTACTTCTAAGTTCCATCCATAAGCGACTGACTCAGGATGTCTTCCATGCTTGGCTCATGAACTCCACCAACAAGAGTTCACACCCATCGGGCAGCAGAGTTTGTCTGCTTTAGCAAAGCCCAACCCTGGAGTTCCTGTGGCTGCCATGGTTTGGAAACAGGAAGGCACATTATGGGATTAAGTACAAAATAAAAATAAAATAAAGAAAAAGAAAGGTATATGTGTATATATGTGTGTACCCATGTACATCACACATACACACACCCCCACCTCAAAGAGATCAGATGTCCTATGGAAAAACTGGGCAATGACATACACTAAGGAGCCTTTTTTATCTATTGTACATTTGCTCTAGATCTTGTATGTTCTGGCTTTATATAGATGTATATATGCATATATATGCATGTATACATATGTGCGTATATGTATGCATATACACACATACATATATGTGTATTATATACACATGTTTTGTGTATGTAGAGAGTGTGTGTATGTAAGTATGAATACATCATACATACAGATAATGTGGGCATGAGTATATTTGTATATATGCATGTATGTATGAGTATCTATGCATGGTCTCCTCCATTAGAATAAAGCTCCTGAGGACAGGAGCAGTTTTGATTTTCCTTTTTATCCCTATCACTTAACATAGCTTCAGGCACACAGTCCGTGCTTAATAAAGGCTTAGGGGTTGGTTAATACAGTTATTGAGTACTGTTTGGGTATATTTAGAGACTCTAGGACCTAGGAACTTGGAACAGGAAGGGACCATGGATAGAAATAATCTATGCCAATTCCTTCATTTTCTCAAGATGGGGAAACTGAGGCCTTGAGGGTGACTCACTCCAAGGTACATAACTGTTAAGTATTAGAGTTAATGAAAGTATAGGCAGCCATAAGAGGAGTGTGGTATCCAGGCCTGCAGAGAAACATAGAAACATAAATTAAAGCTGGGAGGGACCCCAAACCCAGAAGATATCTAGCGCAAACCCCACATTTTGCAGATGAGGGAAGAGACGTTCAGAGATTTGCTCAAAGTCATGCAGGGAGGTGATAGTCTGTCTGGGAACTTCTTGGTCCAGATCACATCAATCAATTAATAAGCATTTATAAAGCACTTACTGTGTGGCACTGGGAATACATAGAAAGTCCCTGACCTCAGAGAACTTGTATCCTATTATCAGAGACCACCTGTCCATAAATAAATATATACTGAATACACATAACAAATAAATACTAGGTGATACAAGGAAGGAAGGCACTGATATTGGGGGAGCAGGGATCAGGAAAGGCCTCAGGAAAAAATGGCAAGTTTCCAAGGAAGCCAGGTATGCTAAGAGGGCAAAGGTGAGGAAAGTGTTCTAGGCATGTAAATGCCCAGAGAGAGAACACGGGGTATCATTTGTGAGAAACCGCAAGAAAGCAGAGTTTTAGAACAAGAGGAATGTATAATAAGGTTAGAAAAGTAGACGCTGTGTTCCTAAACATCTGGAGTAGAGAGGTGTTCCATTTCAGATGCTCTGGGGTTGGGAAGGACATTGATGGGTTGGAGACTGTACCAAGATGGTAGAAAGGCTGATGGAAGAGAACTGAGTAAAGGTTTTGGGGTCAGGTAGCCTGAACATGGCAGTGGTCTTCAGGTACCTGAAGGACTGTCACATGGAAGACACACTAGCTCTGCTCCACTTGGCCCCAGGGCAGTAATCCCATCAGTGATGAGTGGACATTTGGACAAGATGGCCTCAAAGGTCCCTTTTGAGTCAGATTCTGTGACTCAAGGAAGCACAATATTCCATTGAAAAGGATCAAAGACCCACAGATTTTGAGAGGGGGAGAGGGACCTGGCAGCCAGCTACTGTTTCATCTATCTACGATGGAATTCCCAGCAGAATGTGATCTGGCCCACACATCTGAGGTCAGAGCATTTGCTCCACAGCTCTGCTGCTTACTATTTCTGTAACCACAGGCAAGTAATTTTACTCTGAACCTCAGTTTCCTGTTCTATAAAATGAGGGTCTCTGGGTTCCCTTTAACCTCTAGATCCTAAGTTCCTAAGTTACCCCTAACAACCTCAGTTTCCTGTTCCATAAAATGAGAGAGTGAGATTAGATTGCCTCTAGAGCCTCTTTTAACTCTAGATCTACAATGCTCTAGATTCTAACTCCTGTGGGGTCTTGTGCTTAGGTTGATTATCAAAAGGGGGAGGGGTATCAAGGGACCTCATCCTCCAATCCTCAGCCAGGCCAGTGGTGTCCCTAGGGCTCACTCCAATATCAAAGAGATTTTTGGGGTGGTGAGAGGTGAATCATGTGGACTGATTCAGACTTTCATCATCTCTCAATTAGACTGTCAGAATGGCTTCTTGGCCTCCAGGTAATCAGAGACTTACCTGGCCACAGATAATCTTCCTAATGCAGACATGTCACTTCTCTGCACCAAAATTTCCAATGGCTCCTCAATACATCCAAGCATTTAATGTCCACCACAATCTGGTTCCAGCCTGCCTTCTGAATCTTAATCTATATTAGTTCCCTCCACATATTCTGCACTCCTAGCTGTCCCCATCCCAGGCTCTTCCTGCTGTCACTTCAATGTAGAAGCTGTCCCCCATGCCTGTATTACCCCTCTTATTAAGTTCTACCTTCCAAATGAAGTCTGTCTCTTGTTAGAGAGCTAAGAAGCATGTAAGGCAGGATGTATACTCATGTCTTTCAGACTCCAAGTCCAGTGCTCTAACCACTGGATCACCCAGATAGAGATGAAGCAGCTTACAAGAAGCAACAGGATTTGAGCAGTTCAAAATTCAACCTCTATGGTACAACCTGCAAAAACACAGGTTGCAGGGAGAGAGAACTCAACCATCTGGTCTTCCCCTCTCTCCATGCAGAGCTTATTCAGGAACCAGCCTGAAGGGGGTCTCTCATAGGAATGTCCTTCAAAATACATGATGTCTCAGACTCACTTACACCTCTGTTCCTGGATCCACAATAGAACAGATGTTGGGTCATAAACCATAGCTTCCCTATGTTAATGCATGCTGCCGGTGCCAACAGCTGCCTCAACGTCATCCTTGGGCTAACATCAAGGGATTGTTATCAGTCAGCTTGGCCCTAGGTATATCTGCCCAGGCCCTGGGCTCACAGTTTAGCAGAGGGGCTGGGCCCCCTGCTCTGGAATGCCCAGGAGCCCGCCAAGACCTTGGAAAGGAATCCAAGATATTGGGAAAGCCAGCCCCCATTCACTTGAAAACATCTCATTAATTATCCTGTGGAAGCCAGAGGCCCTCGGTGTCCCAGGAATCTGGGCTATGTGTAATGAGCATCCAAGCAGGGGATGGACTTGGCCCTGAAGCTGCTCGCCATCATCACTCATTCTGGCCATCAGGCTGTAATAGAATGAAGTAGACCAGTATTCCCACTGAGCCTATGAGAAAATGATTTCCAGCTTTGTTCTGAGACAGATGAAAGCAGCTCTCCCCCAGATTCTGATATTATTGACTGGACAGTCTGTCCTTCATTGGAAGGGACCACCAAGTCCAGAGTCAGGAAGATAAGGGTCCAAACTCCATCTCAGTCACTAGTTGTAGGGCTGGGAAAGTCCTTTAATCATGTTGAGGCTCACTTTCCTCACCTGTAAAACGAGGAGGTTGGAGGCAGCGAGTGTGGGAGAGCAGCATTTCTGAATTATCTTTTATGGTTGAAAGAGAAATACAAAGGTTGGAATTCTCTTTCCCTTGCTGTTCGGTCACGCCCAACTCTTTCTGTCTTCATATGGGATTTTCTTAGCAGAAAGACTGGAGTGGTTTGCCATTTTCTTCTCCAGCTCATTTTACAGATGAGGAAACTGAGGCAAGCAGGGTAAAGGGACTTGCCCAGGTTCCCACAGCCCTCAAGGACTTCACATTCTATTACCCCAAACTAAGAAAGAAAAGAAAGATTTGGAAAGGTGAAGATGAAGAAGAGGGACTACATTCCTAAAATGCAACTCCCCTGGCTCCTTCCTTCTCTTTAACCTACATTGCCACCCTGCCCAAAGGCAAAGAAGTGGGAGACATCCCTACAGAGTTTGAGGAACGCTTAGCATCCTTAAAAAAAACTTGTCCAGTTCTCCTCTGCCATGAGGGTCAAGTAAAGGAGGAAGTCAATGCATAAAAGGAAAAAGATGGGTCAGAGCCCACATAGCCTGACTATAGTAACCACAGGAAGAGACATGCGGACTGGCAGACCAGTGGTCACATATTCCTGAAGCCTTGGGAGGTATCACACACTCTCCCCCTCCCTACTCGGGATTCTTTATCTTTGCCATCTGATGTAGGACTCTTACTGCTGTTTGAATGGTCCCAACCAATGAAGCAGGCAAGTGGGCATTTGTAAAGTACTTACTCCTATACAAATACAAAAAATGAAACACTACTGCCATTCTAATGAGGGAGATAACATGTACATTTATATACACAAAAAATGTGCAGAATAAATACAAGATATTTAAATACAAGATAGGTAAGATAGGGGAGTATTGGTCGTTGGAAAGATAAGGAATGGTTTTATTTTAGAAGGTGGTGCTCAAACTCTCAGAAGCTATATGGTGTGGTGGATGGAGCACTGAGCCTGGAACCGGGAAAACTTAAGTTCAAATCTGGCCTCAGACACTTACTTGCTGTGTGACTCTGGGCAAGTCGTTTCATCCTGTTTGCCTCAGTTTCCTTATCTGTAAAATGAGCTCAAAAATAAAATAGCAAACCACTCCAGTATCCTTGCCAAGAAAACCCCAAAAGGGGTCTCAAAGAATTGGACATGACTGAAAAACAACAAGTTTGACCTGTGTCTTGAAAGAATAGAAAGATTCCATGAGGAAGAGGGGAGGAGAAAATGCATTCCAAGCACAGGAAATGGTCAGTGCAAAGGTGTGGAGATGGGCGATAGGGTGCCATGTGAGAACAAGAGATTCCATATTTTAATGCAAGGTCTGTCTTCCTGAAATCAATTCATTTACCATTGTGTACCATGAACCTTTTTGAAAGTCTGGACTGTTTTTCTTTTGTGACTCAGTGTACAATTGTGTAATAAATCATCTCTCCTTTTTTGGTTGGAAAAAGAAAAAACAAAGAGAGTGAACAGCACAGTTTGGCTGGAATATAGACTATGATAAAAAAATAATATAAGATTGCAAAGGTATAAATGGAACCACATTGTGGAAGGCCATCAAAGGCAACCTTGAGAGTTTATCCTAGAAGTGATAGGGAGTCACAAAAGGATTTCGTCCTTTTTGTGGGGAAGGAGTAGGACATAGTTAAACTTGTGTTTTAGGGAGATTATTTTGGGAGCTACACAGAGGATGGAAGGGGGAAGCTAGAGACAGGGAATCTAGTGAGGAAGTTGTTCTAATAGTTCAGGTGAGAGGTCACGAGGATCTGAACTAGGGTATTTGCTATAAGGGTAGGGAGAAGGGAGAGTGGAAGAATGCTATGAAGGCAGAATCTATAGGACACGGCAACTGGTCAGAATCAAAGATGGGTCTAATATCATGCAGGTAACCACCTCAAACTGACTTTATCAATTTAGGCAAATCCTAGATCAACAATTTGATAGGACCTTGAAGGTCTACTAGCCCAATCCCCTCACGTGACAGAAAACTAAAAGCAAGAAAGCTGAAGGTCCTTGGTCAAGTGATAAGCCCCAGAGATCACTCCGACTCTCAGTTCTGGGCTCCTTCCATCTCAACTCGATGCCTCTGAACAAAACTTCCAGGATATGTGTGTGTCTCTTTCTGTTTGTTTTGCTTGTAATTCTATTGGAATTAGAGAACTAACCGAGAGAATGTTTCTTCTACCAACACGTGCTGGCAAATAAGTCTCAGAGTTGCCTTGGAACCACAGATAGTGTTTACATGATTTCATCTGTCCTATGTAGACACAGCCCCTAGGGGGAATGGAAAAAGTGTTGGATTAGGAGTTTGAAGTTCAAATCCTGACTGCCACTATCTTAGACAAGCCATTGTACCGTTTTAGGTACAGTTTTCCCATGTTTAAAATGAAAACAATAGACAAGAGGCTTTCTGGGATCCATTCCAGCTCTGAATCTATGATCCCTATGAATTTGGGCAAGTTAAATCGTGTAATAAAAAAAAAGTTTATAAATCGGGTCCAACTCTACATGACCCAATTTGGAGTTTTCTTGGCAAATACTCTGAAGTGGTTTGCCATTTTCTTCTCCAGCTCATTCTACGGATGAGGCAACTGAAGCAAACAGGATTAAGTGACTTGCCCAGGGTCACACAACTAGTAAGTGTCTGAGGCTAAATTTAAACTGATGAACATGAATCATCTGAATTCCAAGCCCTATAAGTTATAAGAATCACCAAAGCTACTCAGAATATGTCTTGCAAGGACCCTTTGAGAGGGTTGGTTTGTGCCATACATCTGTAAAGTGTCATGAGGCCACCTACAGGGAGGTACTCCAATATCCACAGAGGGTCAGTGAGAAGAAAGCAATCACAAATCTGGAAAATAAGTTCCTAGATCTACAGTGGGATGGGATCTTGGTGGCCACCCAGTCCAAGCCTCTCATTTTACAGATGAGGTAACTGAGGCTCAGGGAGGTCACTCAGTTATTGTCAGAGGCAAGATCTAAACCCAGGTCCTCTAAGACCATAATCTTGCCACTTAACAGCCCTATAGGTCCCACTGCGTGGCTACACCCCTGACTTACTAGTGGCATTGCTGTGGCCAACCAATCTCAACAACACCAGTATGTGAGAGGAAGTCAACACTCCTTGTGTTGGGGGTGGAAGTCTTAGTAACAGAAACACTTGTTTGTCAATCAAGGATGCTCCAAGTCCCCTCCCTCTCTTAGCTGCCCCTTTGGGAGGGGTCCAAGTGCTCTCTCCATCTCAAAAGCTGCCTGTAAATATTTGCTCTTTCATCTCCTGGAGACCTGGTTCTCTCCTCAATAAAATGCCTCCCTGTTCCCAGAATTCCCATCTGTAAGGGGAAGCAAAGGTGGATGAACCACCCCAGGCTAATGTCCTAGGGTGGGGAGGAGAGAGCTGGTTGATTGGAGGGAGATCCCCACTGACCTCGGCCCACCCAGAGACCCTAATGTGTTGGGAGTAATAGGAAAGTCAAGGCAGGGTAAGCAGCCCTTTGGAGCTAGAAGAATGTGTTCCTTCCTTCAAGTGGAGAACTTGAAGCCTGTATTTGGTCACCTGACTCTCCTCCTCCCCAGAAACACCGAAACACCAGGGACATGCCAGTGTGTTAGGTCACCATATACAGTCTCCAGTAGCCCAGGTGTGGGTCCTCCTCTCATGCAGGCTGACCTCTGCCCCATCCATAGAGGGTTAGGACCCCTCTGGAGACTCATAGTTGACCTTCATTGCTTTTCTGCTGCTTGACAGTCAATGAACCACCATCTTGGTGAGAGGGCTCCCAAGCCACTCGTTACCACAGGCTGAATGACCAAGGCAGATGGTTTATAGGAATGGGACACACACTGCTCACAGATCAGAAGGGCAGCTAGGGGATAGAACACTGGGTTTCGAGTCAGGAAGACATCAGCCTCAGACACTTAGTAGATGTGTGACCCTGGGCAAGTCACTTCATGATGTTTGCTTCAGTTTCCTCATCTGTAAAATGAGCAAATGAAATGAAGGAAATGGCAAATCACTCCACTATCCTTGCCAAAAAAACCCCAAATGGGGTCAAGAGTTAGACACAACTGAAACACCTGAACAACAATGAGACAGATCAGAAAAGGAACTTGGGAGGGATTTAAACACAAAATTTCCAAGGACCTCCCACTTAGATATTAGAAAGGGGGCAGATTTGGGGTAATTTAAGCCAACTAAGCAGCTATAGAGGTAGCATGGTATAACAAAAAGGAGGCTTGGCTTTCAGTCAGAGGAGGACCTGAGTTCCAATCCTGTTTTGTTTTTCATTTACTCTCTGCTCCAAGGATCTTAATTTTGTTCCTTGTAAAATGAGAGGATTCTACTAGATAGCCTCAGATGGCCCACACAGTTCTAAGCCTATGATACTATAATCCTACTATATGAGTGGGGACATTAGCAGAGGGGCAGCAGGTAGCCCCCCTTTATTGTTTCAGGGTCTCTCCTCATCTGGGTCTGGTTCCCTGCTCAGAGTCATGGATAAGGAATGAACGAATCACTGCTTTCAGATGGAGGATGGCCAGATGCTAGTGGTTTGGTTTATTCTCTATCTTGTTTCCATCCAAAGTCTCCTGGATGATGTGAAATCAATAAGAGCAGGGCAGTCATGCTGACCCTCCCCAGCTGCTCTGTCCTTCACCCAAGGTTAAGCCACAATGTCTCCCTCACTAGTGCCCTCCTAGACAGCTAGCATTCCTTCCCAAGCCGACTATGGCTTCTATCAGCCCCTGACAGAGAAGGATTTTCAACAACTTTCTAAACAGATTTTGAACAGGTTTGCCGGTCCACTGCCAGGACTCTCAGAAGGAAAGAACGTAACTGGGAAAGAAGAATGATCATAGGAGCATCTACATAGATCTGGAAGGGACTTCAGCAGCCATCTAGCCCAATGCCCTCATTTTACAGATGAGGAAACTGAAGCCCAGGGAAGGGAAATGAGTCACCCAAGGTCACATGAGTCATGAGTGTCAGAGGCAGGACTTGAACCCAGGCCCACTAAGTCTAGATCCAGCTTTCTTTCCATCATCCCAGGCTGCCTCTGACTCGGCTCAGGCTGAGGTCTTCAAGTATCTGAAAGGCTGTCCCATGAAGAGGGAGCTGACTGTCCCTGCTTGGCCTCCTACGGGCCCAGAATTTCAGAACAGTTAGAGCTTCCCCATAGTGAAAGGCTCTGGAGGTGAGAAGCCCCACAGGGAGGAAGGAGTTCAAGCCAAGGCTGGGTAGCCACTTGTCAGAGATGAGGCAGGTCTGCAGGCAGGAGTTCCATGGGGAAGAGACTGCCTTGTCTGCTCGTATCTGTATCCCCAACTAGCAGAATGGCTGGTATATGGCAAACAGCAAATGCCTAGTAAATGCATACTCTTTCTCTTCTCTTCTCTCTCTCTCTCTCTGTCTCTGTCTCTGTCTGTCTGTCTGTCTGCCTCTCTGTCTCTGTCTCTCTCTGTCTCTGTCTCTCTCTGTCTCTGTCTCTCTCTGTCTCTCTCTGCCTCTCTCTGTCTCTGGCTCTCTTCTCTCTCCATCTCTGTCTCTCTGTCTCTCTCTCTGTCTCACTCTCTCTCTGTCTCTGTCTTTCTCTGTCTGTCTGCCTCTCTGTCTCTGTCTCTCTCTCTGTCTCCGTCTCTCTCTGCCTCTCTCTGTCTCTCTCTCTGTCTCTGTCTCTCTCTGTCTCTCTCTCCATCGCTCTCTCTCTGTCTCTGTCTCTCTCTGTCTGTCTATCTGCCTCTCTGTCTCTCTCTGTCTCCGTCTCTCTCTCTCTGTCTCTGCCTCTCTCTCTCTGTCTCTGTCTCTCTCTCTCTCTCTCTGTCTCCATCTCTGTCTCTCTCTCTGTCTCTCTCCCCTTCCCTCCCTCCCTCCCTTTCTCTTGGATTCTTACTTAAGTACCCATTGAACTATGTGGCCTTTGAGGTCTCCTCCAATTGAAAATTCTATGACTCTTAAATTCTATAAGAAGTAGTGCACCTGGGCCCAGGGACCAGAGCAGGACTGTTAAAGAGAGTGAGTGCTGTGCTTTCTGAAGATTCTAGCTAAGTTCTCTTAGCCATGTCCCATATTTGGCTCTCAAATTTTCATTTAAAAAACTATCCAATTGTGAGGTCTGACTTCCTGAAATAGCTTCCCCCATCTGCTCCTGAAAGACTTGGTCAAGACACCACCCAGGGTGACAGGGCAGGACCAGACCAGCTTGGGAGAGAGGGATAATTTGTTCCTTTACAGACAAAAAAGCTTAGAGGGATTGGGGGGGCGGGGGTGGTTCATGAAAGAGAGAGAGAGAAAGAGAGAGAGAGACAGAGGGAGCACAAATAAGGAGAAGAATGAAACAAGGGAGTGGGAAAGAAAGGAAAAGGATGCAAGCCAGCGGGTCTGTGTTAGCTGTGATTCATCAGTCTTCATATCTTTTCCCTTTTCCACTGAGATTATAAAAAGCCATCCGGGAAGGCTTCTACAAAACACTAGGGATGTTTGTAAATAAAGCCATTGTAACTTCTAGCCAGTGAGGAGGGAGGAACTGCCTCACTGGGAGCAGGGTAGTTATTTCAAGAGAAGTGCAGGCCTCCAGAAAAGGCGGTGACCCAGTGACATGGCCTGTCCATCCCACCAGCGAACAGGGGGATGGTAGGGGCCTGTGCAACCTTCTGAACTCAAGACTCCGCACTAGAAAACGGATGGCATCTTATCCCTTTCCCTCCACAATCTAGACCTCCTCCACTAAGTCTCTATATTTTCAAAGCTTTGCATTCTCTATAGTTTGGAAGCTATGAGTATTTGGCCTGGTGATATCTCAAATTGTTCTTATTCCATAGGATGCCAGATTTTTTCAATATCTTCATTAGTTTGCGTGAACTGAATTTTTCTTTCCTTTTTTAAAAAAATTCTTTATTATAAAAGAGAACTCTGTAGGAAGGTAAGTAGGGAACGCTATACTAGAAAATGGAGGTGATATCAAAACAAAAAATTTATTTCAGGGGGAAAACTATTCTTAAAGTTTTAAGGATCCATTGATTGTATAAATCATTGTGGGTCACAGTTTAGTTTGAGATGATAATCCAGGAGTCATGTGCTAATAGCTAGCGGAAATAATAATTTCGATATTATTTATCTACCATTTCTATTCCATGGCTTGCAGAGTGTTTCACACGTTACTTCATTTAATTCTCCAAACAGCGGGGGTAGGGGCTATCAGTATCATCATTCCCTTTCTATGGATGGACAAGGAAGATGAAATGCACTTGATTGAGTTCTCTAGGGTATTTTGATCTCTGTAACTGCACAGTGACAATGATGGCAGTGAAGGTTACATGCCAGCAACAGGACAGATTTTCCGGAGCCCCATGTGATAGATGTGTCATGTCAAAATTAATCCAAGTCAAAAAAAATGAAAATTTGTTGGTGACCCAGAAGCAGCCACAAGGTTAGACCTGCCGCAAGGTCAGGATGGAGGGTCCGTGTCCTCCCTAAATTACCCATTTCATTCCACTCCTTCTCCCTCCCTCATCCAAATGGACAGGAACCCCCTTTATCCCACTTGCCAGTGAGCAGCTGGAAGGACATGGTGAATTAACCCCATCAGGTCTGAGCAGAAATGAGGGCTAAGGCAAAGAAACAGACAGTGGGGACCCAGAGAGGAAAGACCCAGGGGCATTTGTGGTGCTTGTAACTGGAATGCAGAAATCCCAGCAGCCTCCTCTCTTGGAATGCCCATAGGGCTGAGCTCCTACACACACACACACACACACACACACACACACACACAATCAGCACTTGGAAACAAGTCCTGAGATTCCTTAAAATTCCACCCTGTGCTCAGCAGCCTACATCACAAAACTAGAAGATCCAGTCTCTGCCTTCAGTGAGTTTCCTGTGTATCAGGGGACACAGAAAAGACAGATAAGGGAACCTTTTTTCTCACTAAAATGTAATGAGAAAGGATGTAAATTCCTAAAGCTTTAAAAGTTGTGTTTTTTTTTAAAGAAAGGAAGGAAGGCATATTCAGAAGCTGGTGTCTAGGGGCCTCTTGTTTGCCATTCAAAATTCAGCTGTTCTCTTTCCTTGTTTCTTGTTCTTCTTCTCTCAGTTTCTCTTAGAAATCGTTCTACCAATCAAAAGTCACATGTCCCAATCTGTAACCAGGGTCACCTGAATACCCTTGAGGGGACCACCAGACCCATAATACGTTTGTGAAGCATTCTGTCAACTTCCAAGCACTAGATAATTGTGACCTATTAATCAAATATCATGATTAAAGGTAGAATGGTGAGCCAGCCTTGAAGCTAGAAAGTCCTGAGTTCAAATCTCACCTGATTCACACAAAGTCAGCTTTTAAACTGTTTCAGAGAAGGTACTGCCCTGCATTGGTAAAAGGTGATTGGTCACATGGGAATTCCCTTCACCAGGGAGATCATGGGTCCAATTTCAATCCTTTATCCCTAGCCTAATTATTACTCAGCCTCTAAGGTACCTCCAAAGAGCTGCCTAGAAGCTAGACAGACATGGAAAGGAGTAATCTTTAGGAAGGTTCACTTGAAAGTGGTATGGGGGAATTCCTAGCCATGTGGATGAAGGAAGGGGGAAGACTGGAATGACACACATAATTTAGGCAACAGATCCCCCTCTGGACAATGGACAAAATGGAGAGAACACCCTAACTTTGGGATAGGGCTGTAACCTTCTGACTGCTATTGGGTTACCAACAAGTTTTCATTTTTCTCATTTGAATTAATTTAGACATGACACATCAGTGAGCTTGGAAATCTATCAGAGTCCATCATCCCCACAATGATGTAGGGATAGGGAGAGAAATATATTGGGAAAGGAAAGGGAAAGGGAGGAGCATTCCAGGAAGGAAGGACAGGTTATCCAAAGGTTCTGCTCCTTCCCCAACTCATCTCCTTCTCCGGTCCCAGGGGGATCAGACCAACCTTGTGCTCAAAGAGATTTTCTGGGAGGAGTCTGAGACCTCCATATATACTAGGAGGCCTGCAGGGTGGAAGAAAGATGACCCTGTCCCATATTTAGAATTTTAGATTTATAATTAAGGAAACCCTTTTATTTTATTAACAAGGATACAAATGTTCAGAGAGGATGAGGGACAAATCTAAATCTATGATATTAAAATCCTAAACCATGTCTCCTTCTAGGTCTCAATTTCCTTATCTATAAAATGAGTGGTTAGGGGCTAGATGACCTCTGAGGTTTCATCTGACTTTAAACCCTAGGACATGACCTGTAGGCTTCCTCCCAGTTCTAAGAAGACAGGCCCTGGCCAACATCACACCCACACCAGTCCCTGGGAAACTCTGACCTCCTTCCTCCAAGCATCCCTGTGACTTCCTGGCAGGCTGGACAGTGGGAGCGTGCAGGAGAAGCTCTCCATCCCTGGGCAGAGCGTGCTTTGAGTTGTCCTGATGTAATTATGTCATTAGTGGCCAACCCCTCCCTGCACCCCAACCTCAATGTAAAAAGGGCTAAACAGTTCCCATTGTGCAGGAACAGGGCTGATTTGAGAAGATCTAATCATCCTAGGAAAAAGACAAAGCTGCTTTTGTAGAGTATTGGGCTAGGAGGGGGAAAGGAAAAAAAATCACCCTGGTAATTAAATGATTCACTGAGTGAACATAAATATCCTTCCCACAAAGTAAGCCGCTTTGAAAGATTGGTCTGAATTACACAGAACATTCTCCATGGCTGTCACTCAGAGCCTCCTCCTGTAAATGCAGCAGGACTGACTGAGAGAGCCTTGGTGTGCACCTTAATGATGAGCTGAAAGCAACCTGGCTCCCTCCTGCCAGAGCTGGGGAATACCAATCCATTTCAACAAAAAACAATTCAACTAATATGTGCCTAGCATTTACTACGTGCATGTCCCCTGTGCTGGGTATTAGGAGCTGGAGGCTACAAAGAGATTGGTAACTTATTCCCTCATTAGCAAAAAACTATATCCATTCATCTCAATTCACCTAATTATTATTAAGCACCTACTATGTACTGAGTGTTTGTACCCTGGATGGTAAAAAAAAAAAAAAAAAAGATGTGCCATGATCCTTACCATCAAGGAGTCTATGGCCACTTCAATGATATTCATGAGAGTGACAGCAAAAGGTCTAACATGAAGGGTAGTTTGTTAACAATGAAACAGGCATTTCAGAGGGCACAACGGAAGGGAGAGAACAGGGATAGGAGAGAAGGAAAGGGACATGAAGAGAGTGGGGTTGACATGGATGAGGATGAGTCTGTTAATACAGAAAGTGTTTAATAAATGCTTGTTAAATTAGATAGAGCTGAATTAGCTTGATACTAGCTACAATAAAAGTTATGCTTTGGCTAGAAACTCTTTCG
>CM053771.1:29340283-29403748 GCA_028658325.1 Potorous gilbertii | reverse complement strand
GACAATCCTATCTAGCAGAGACTCAGAATATTTAAATCTTCAAAATGGAAGAGACTATGGAGTCTTTCTTGTTCAACCAATGTTTTACATATGGTGAAAAGAAAACCTAGCCATGCTAAGAAACTATCAGCATCACCAACTAAGGTAATGGCCAAGCTGAGCCCAGAGGTCAGGGATACTGCCGCCATTTTGCCACTAATTAAAACCACCTGCAATGGAGACATCTCCTGTTCAACACAGAACAAACATTCCCAAGCTACTTACTATGGGCAAAATTCAGAGTACTGGGCACTGGAGATGTAGAGAAAGCTATAGCAGCATTTATTCACCATTCTCCTGATGCAGGAACCTGCAGGGATCCAGCGTAGTTCAGGTTAGGGAGCACCATCTCTGAAGGCAGAGAACCTGGGTTCAGATCCTGTATCACATGCATGTTACCTATGACCTGGAGAAAGTTATTTCATCTCAGCCTTTTGATCTCTGTAAAACAAATGAAGGGAGGTTGGAGTAGATGGACTTTTAGGTCCGTTCCAGCTCCACGTCTGGGATTCTGTCATCCATTGGAGAGCTCGTGTGATGGGGAGATGGGGGAGATGCCAATAAGCATTCATAAACTGGGGCAAATGAAAGGACTATGTAAAAATTCATTCCACGAGTGCCCAGGTATATTTTGGAGTGGAAACTGGTTTTCTCTGCCTCCTCCTGACCTCCTCATGACCCAAACTGATTTTAGGAGCCAGCCAGAATGGAATGAATCATAGCTTATATTTACATCATTCTTAGGTATGTAAAAGTGCATTATCTGCATCCTTCTAGTCTCACAATAACCCAATAATAGCATGTACTATTCTGATTCCTTTTTGACAGATGAAGAAACTGAGGCTCTGAGAAATAAACATTCTTACTTAGGGTCATGCAGCTAGTAAGTATCTGAGGTAGGATTTGAACCTAGATTCTCTTGACATCACGTCTAGTACTCTATATGCTGTCAGTGGAAGCTTTGGCAAGAGTGATGGAGGGCAGATAAACCCAGTTTATGGAGCCCAAGTGAGGTTCTATGAGTTCAGTTCTTTCCTCCCAACCCTCACCCACCACCACTTTTCCCAGTCAGGGGTTTTAGGACCTTCCTTCCCTTTCTGGGGAACTGGATTTTTCTGCTTCCTCCAGAGATGGAAGGACATGATCCTTTTCACTGGCTCCTAATGACTCTGAAAGAATCATACCCTTAATCTGCTATTACCCTGAAATTAAAGCTGATTTCTAAATCAAAGAGGCAGCTGGCATTATGCCAGCACACGCAGCTGGTAAGAGTTCTAGGGAGGAGATGGGGTAGAGGAGGTGAGGAGACAGCAGTGAAGGCCAGTTGATCCTACTTCATCTGCCTTCATGGTCATAGCACAAATTGTCTCATCCACCCATTCCACCAGATGAAGTCTTCACATGCTTGGGATAGACACCTCCCTAACTCACCAATGGGTGTGAGAATCCTTAGTTACCCTCAACCTGGTTTGGCCTGTCTGCCGAAATGGTTTCCCAGGATGAGGGACCCTCAACCTGGTTTGGCCCGGCTGCCGAAATGGTTTACCAGGATGTGGCCATTGCGCATGCTGCAACTTCTTGGAGCCACAGGTGAGAGTGAACACCAAAGGTGGAAAGAGCCCCAAAAAGGGTTTGGCAGCTGTCACACCAAAGGTACTGGTCCTCCCTGAACACATCCTTAACCCAAAGTAATGCCTCTCAAATGGGGGGATTACAAGCCTCTCTGGAGGAGAAACTTTTTAACGAGGACCTTCCTGCTATATTTCAAGTCACAGCCACATGGCCACCTGTTCCCCCTGTGTCTGGTTCTGTCCCTGGGACAGACAGAAATATCATTCATTCGTCGATTCATCCAGAATTTATGATTGTGCCCTCAGAAAGTTTGTATTTTATTGAAGGGGAAACAACAGTTAGATAGATAATAAAGCAGATACAATGTAAGTACAAAGTAACTGAGGGAAAAGGCAACTAGTAACACAATGGGGATCAGCCTCCTAAAAGCAGTCTCTCCCCCACAGCCATGTCTCCTGATCAGACTCATTCCCTTTGTGGAGACAGAGAACAGGACGCTGGGCAGCCACCTGTTCCACCTAACTCTCACCTGTGGCTCCAAGAAGCTGTAGCGTGCACAGCAGCCACACCCTGGTAAACCTCTTCGGCAGACGGGCCAAACCAGGTTGAGGGTAATCAAGGATCCTTAAACCCACTGGTGAGTTGGGGGGTGGGGTGTTTTCCCCAAGCGTGTGAAGACTTCATCTGGTGGAATGGGTGGATGAGACAATTTGTGCTATGGCCATGAAGGCAGATAAAGTAGGCGATGTGGAGCGTTTAGAGCTTGGTTGGACACTGAAGACGCCAGGATCATCCACTGCATCCTCAGCCATCACCAGCCATCTTGACTCTGTCCTACCACTGGATTATAATGACTCTGGAGGAGAGAGTGAGGCAGATGACTTTGTTCAACTCTGCCTCACTTAAATCCAATTTACTCAGACATCAAAAGACCAAAGACATCACCTATACTTTAGGAGAAACATTCCCTGTTCTTAAAAATGCAAACGCCCCTGGGAGAGGTGACAATGTAAAAGAAATATCTATATTTACCCTTATCTATCTATCTATCTATCTATCTACCTATCTATCTATCTGTATATCTCTCCATCTATCTTTCCATCTCTCTCTGGCTATCATCCATCTATCCATTCTATCCATCCATCCATCATCCATCTATCCATCTATTCATCCATTCATCTGTCCATCCATTTGTCTATCTGTCTATACATTCCATCCATCCATCTCTCTCTCTCTATCATCTATCTATCTATCTATCCATCTATCCATCATCTATCTCAGTATAAATGAAATCAGCTTATGTTCTAATTAATATGAGTGAATTCATAAAGTGAAGATAATGGAGAGAGGGACATCGGCCTGACCTGTTGTTTGTTACACAAGATGTTCCATCTCCTGACTATGGTGGAGGGTATTTTTACTGTTTGTCTGCCATTACCTCACTCCTCATCTCTGCCTCCTGTTCCTCTTAGCTTTCTTCAGGTCTCAGCTAAAATATCAGGAAAACTTTCCTGTCTCTCCCGCCCCCCACCCCACAATGCTAGCACCTTCCCTCTATTACTTGTCTCGAGTTTATCATGTCAATAGCTTGTTTGTAGGTGGCAAAACGATAGAATGTCCAGGTCTAGAATTGGGAGAACCTGAATTCAAATCTGACCTCTGACACTTATTACCAATGTGATCCTAAGCAAGTCACTTAACCCTGTTTGCCTCAGTGTCCTCATCTGTAAAATGAGCTGGAAAGAGAAAGAGCAAACCATTCCCATATATCTGCCAAGATAACCCCAAATGAGCTTAGGAAGAATCACATGCCACTGGAAACCAACTGAACAACAAGCTTGTTTGTAGATCTGGAGTCAGGAAGACCCATCTTCCTCAGTTCAGATCTGGCCTCAGATACTAACTCTGTGACCCTGGGCAAATCACTTCAGTTCATTGCCCCTCAGTTTCCTCATCTGTAAAATGGGCACATATATTCCTTTCCATTTCATATCTAGGATCTTGTGACACTTGCTAGCTATATGACCTTGGGCAAATTACTTAACCTCTGGATTTGTTTCCTCATCCGTAAAAGAAGAAGCTTAGACTGAATGACCTTCAGCATCCCAGCTTGAAATCTATAATCTTCTATTGAAGATGAGTTTCCCAGAATTCTGAAATTTTAGATTCCCAGAGCTGAGAGGACCACAGGGTCTCTCTAATCCACATCTGGACCCAGGAATCCCCTCTGAACTGGGGGCCATCTTACCTCGACTTTAATACTTCTGGCGACAGGAAGTTCCCCACCTCATTAGCACCCCATTCCATTGCTGGACAGCTTCACTCATCTATTCACTAACTTCACTGATTTTTTCAAGGACCAGCCCTACCCGGGGGCTCTGAGCTGGCACTCAAAGTTCATCAGCCTGTTTTCAAGGGGCAGAGGAGATATTGTGGTTGCCCAGGTGAGGCTCTTGGCATGAATTCAATTCAGTGCTTCATGCATAAGGAAGGTTTATTCCCAGGTGAGTTCAGACATGAGCCAGTATTTCCAACTTGACTGTTGTTTTGTGGATATGGGCAAGGGGGTTCAGGCTAGATTGGGGCAGATGAGCTTGCTCTTGTCTGCTCCATCTCCACCCTTGCAGGTGCCCAGGATTCATGCCCAGCCCATGTTAGCTCCCACACTTCCTTGGACTGCCCTGGGTTCTTGTTACTGAGGGCTGGGCTCTGCTCTTACATTTCTTACATCTTAGATGTGCACTTGGCTCTTGATTGCTCCTTCTGTGCGAACTGTGGGGTCCCTCACCTTTGTCAGAGGGAAGGAAGAGTCCCATTTTGGGCCTTAGGGCTTAACAGCTTGGCTCAGTTCAGTTACCAAGTGTTACCTGAGACCACAGAGACCTGAAATTCTAGTACCTACTAGGCTTCTGGCAGCAAGTGTCAGAGTGGGGGTGGGAGCATGTTCTGGAGGCTTGCCTATCCATAGATAGTAGCTCTGAATTTCCTGGTGCTGGCGTTGTTCAACTAACATAAGAAATAGGTGGCAACTCAAGCCTGGGAATTGGGTCTTTTCTGTAATATCTGAGATTTACTTGTTAAAATGGTGTCTACTTCTACATAGTTCCCAAGTGCCTACCAACATCATAGTTTTACATATTTAAGTAGTAGAAGAATTAACTTTTTAAAATAAATTTTTATTGCTTTCCTGATTTTACATTCCTTTAGTTTCCCAATAGATACCTCCCAAAGTACCTCCCAGAGAGCCATACCTTAAAAGGAAAAAAAGGAAAAAAGAATTTAGCAAAACTAACCCAGCACCTTCCCCAAATCTAACCTGACATGCAGTGTTCCACACTCATGGGCTCCCACTTGCTAAAGGAGGGGCTGTGCCTTCAGTCTTTTCTTTGGTGCCAAACTTGGTCATTTTAATTTCATGGAATTCAGTTTCGTTATTCTTTACATTGTTGAAGCCATTGTATATGTTTTTTCCTGGTTCTGTTTGTTTTGAATTAGCTTATATAAAATTTTTCTAGTGCACCAGTGCAGGAGTCAAGAGGACTTGAGTTCAAATCTCACCTCAGACACTTGACACTCACTAGCTGTGTGACCTTGGGCAAGTCACTTAACCCCAATTGCCTCATCCTGGGTCATCTCCAGTCATCCTGTTGAAGATCTGGTCACTGGATTCAGATGGCTCTGGAGGAGAAGTGAAGCTGGTGACTGGCACAGCCCTTCTTCACTCAAAACAAAGTCAAAGTGCAAGTCATATCATCATTTCTCTGTTGGCATGATCTTCTTAGGCAATGAAGGACGAACACACACACAGATAATAGCTTTGACAATTCCATCCCAGAGTTCTGGAATCTCAGAGGTGGAAAAGATTTTTTTTCCCGGCAGCTGTGGAACCTGAGACCCCAAAAGATTGTGACTTGCCCAAGACCACAAAATTAGTGACAAAATCAAGATTTGAACTTGAGTCCTCTGACTTTCTTTGTATTGTATCAGGTTTTAGAGGCTTTTAGAGGTTTGACCTGTACTTGAAGAAGTCACTCTGTAAACGTGATCATCCAGCCTTGACTTAAAGACCTCCATTACCAACTAAAGCAGCTTATTCCACTCTGGGGCAGCTCTAATCAATAGAAAGTTCCCTCCTGACAAATGAGTTTAATATTATTCATGCTAGGGTGATGATGATCTGGTTAAACACCCTGGTTTTAAAATGGCACTAAAGTTGTTGTTCAGTCTTGTTTGACTTTTCCTGACCCCATTTGGTGTTTTCTTAGCATAGATTCTAGAGTGGTTCATCATTTCCTTCTCAGCTCATTTTACAGATGAGGAAACTGAGGCAAACAGGTGCAGTGATTTTTCCAGGGTCACACAGCCAGATTTAAACTTAGGAAGCTGAGTCTTTTGTTGTATCTAGGAATTGATGCCAGGAGAGAGGGGTTTGAAGTTATCCTAGTCCAAAGAAAGTAATTTGTTTCTTCCTGCAAGGAATTGCTTGTGGCATTCTGAAGCAGAAATCTCCCCCCAACCCTTTGTTTGCCACTGACTGCTTCCATTCTGGTGATCTTGGGATGGAAGCTTCTTCATCCCACATTCCTATCATGTATCAGGTCCTCCATGGTGGCTCACCAGAACATACCATCCCCTCAGTCAATCCTCTCTAGCATTTGGAATGTCTTTGCTGCCATAAGAGGGATCTTTGAATCCAGATTCTCTCCAGCTGGGTAAATCACAGGTGCACAGTGTAATAACAGAACCTCCCCTACCTCCCACCCCTTTGGTGCCCCATTTAAGCCATGTTTGACCGTTACTGCCTCCAGGCTCTTAGCTCCGTTCTTAGAGACATTTATTTTTCTCACTGGATGCTGGGTCCAGCCTCCAGATCTAGGCTGTTTCTTACCCATACCTGAAATTCTCTGCCTCCTGAATGTTCTGGTTTCCTTTAAATCTCAACTTCTGCAGGAAGCTTTCCCCTATTCCCCCTTAAAGCTAGTGCCTTTGCTCTGTTGCTTATCATTAATTTTAGCCTGTCTATAACTTGTTTTTTGCTTCTCATTTCCCCCCCTTAGACTGTAAGTTCCTTGAAGGCAGGGGCTGCCTTCTGCCTTTCTTTATATCCCTAGCACTTAGCATAGTGCCTGGCACATAGTAGGTACGCAATGAAGGTTGATTGACTGAATGACTGCCTGGAAACCTTTTAACTCTTTTCCTCTGTAGAATAAAGGGTATGGGACTAAATGATCTTTGAAGTGTTGTCTGGCTCCGAGTCAAGGATGCCCTAGTCTCATCTGCTGTCCTGATGTCACTTTCTAGACCTGACTTATTCAGTCCTCTGTTCTGTCCCCTCCCACCCCCACCCCCAGGGGCTTCTATTAAACAGCTGTTCTGGCTGCTGGTGTGATGCTAATGATAACAGTACTTGGCATTTCTCTGATAGTGTTTTATGAATATTACCACCATTGGTCCTGACAACCACTCTTTGGTAGGTTATTATCACAGTGTCCAACTCTTTGTGACCCCATTGGGGTTTTCTTGGCAAAGATACTGGAGTGATTTTTGCCATTTCCTTCTCCATCTCATTTGACAGATGAGGAAACTGAGGCAATCAGGGTGAAGTGACTTGCCCAAGGTCATGCAGCTACTAAGTGTCTAGGGTCAGATTTAAACCCAGGTTTTCCCAAATCCAAATCCAGTCATCTATCCACTACTTCCGCTAATCCTTTGGATGAGAACTTTTCTTCCTTCTCAAGTAATTCATTCCCACAGTTTTATCGATGGGGTAATGGAGGCCCAGAGAAGTTGATTGATCTGTTCACAGCAGTAGCCCAGCTGGGATGCATCATCAAGTTGAGGCTTGGTCCATTGTGTCAAGTGACTGGGCCAAGGTCATCCCTGCAGGCCTTAGGTTGGACCACGCCTCCTACTGTACCATTGGCCATTCGTCTCTGACTTTATCCATTTCCTCTTGCAAGGTATAAACAGAATCAATGCACGGATGATCAGGAGGGCCTACTTTGTTTCCTGATTTATTGATCTTACCCCAATAGCATGGACTTGACCAGTGGCATCCTGTTCCCTCAACTGGAATGGATGTGATCATTTTTCTGTCCATCCATGTGATGAGGTCACCCCTAGAGATATGAAAGGGACCTTAGAGGTCATCTCCTCTTACAAATAAGGTAATTGGAATCCAGTCATAGCACAGGGAAAAGAGCATTGACTTTGGAATCTGAGGACCTGAGTTCAAATCCTCCCTCTGATATTTACTACCTGTGAGATATGGGCAACTCATAAGCTCTCCAAGTCTCAGTTTCTTTATCTATAAAAAGAGGGGGTACCTCAGAGGTCTCTTCCAGCTCTAAGGTCCTGTGATCTAAGTCATATGCCTGAAATCATCCAGCTAGTTAATGGATGAGTCAAGTTTCTAAGCTGGGTCTTTTGGCTCCAAATCTCATGTTCTTTTTACTTATCTTGCTCCATTGTAGTATGTCCCTGGCCTCTTTAGGCTCGCTAGCCCTCTTTGGAAATCAGTCCTGAGAACTCTGGTAAAGTACCAGCCCTTCCTGGGATTCCTCACATATAAAGTGAGGTGATTGGACTGTCCCCTTGCTCTGCCCAGCTGGAAGAGCCCTGTGACCCTTGGGCCCCTTCTCCCATTGGTCGTTTTTTCTTGGGTCTTTATTCCTCTCCCTCTCAGCTCCCCAGCCTCTGGGCTTTAGTCACCTGACCCCAAGTACATGCATCCTTTCTCCTCGCCCTGCCCCCAGCTCCCTCTCAGGCTCTGGCCACCTTCATTAGGACGGATGGTCCTTGAGGGCAGAGATGGCCTTTTGCATGTATCTGATTTTCCCAGCTGTTTGACACATTGCCTGGTATGGAGTAGGGTCTAACTCAGACTTGCTGATTTAAGGTGATTGCTCCAGGACCTTCTAGGTCTGACATTCTGAGAGTCTGTCACTGGACTAAACGCCTCATTTTTCTAGGAAGCCCCATCCCCAAAGACCCGCCCCCCCCATTTCCTGATTGATTCCAGCCTGAGGAGAGACTCAATTTACTCTTGGCTCTTTGGCCTCCTACAGTGGTTCTCAAAAGAGGCAGAAAGCATGAAAGGGAAATCTTCCTGAATTGTACAGAACTGAAACGTGTAATCACATCTGGAGGCGGGGGTCTCCACAGCTTCTGTGGTGCAGGAAGAGGAATAGTATGTAAGAGCTGGGAGGGCATGAGAACAGGGGATGTCAGAGTGGGGGGGAGCCTTAGAATAGGGGATGTCAGAGCTGGGAGGAAGCTTAGAACGGAATGTCAGAGCTGGGAGGGCCCTTAGAACACAGAATGCCCACTAATAAGTGTTGGAGACTAGATTTGTACTCACGTGTAAAGTAATGCAGATTGTAGGCATCCATGGTGAGATCTGAACCCAGGTCCTCTGTCTCTACAGCTTGTGATCTTTCTGCTGTCCCAAGCTGCTTCTTTTAGTGGGGGGCTGAGTGAGTAATGTGGGCTGGAGGTAGGTCTGGGAAGACTGTACTTGAGAAGATGTACAATTCCATCATAGCCCCAGTGCCAAGCAGGCTCTCCCTAGAAGCTCAGGCCTTCTCCTTGGCTTCTACTCTTGGGAAAGTGGACCTGAGTGATGGCTCTGTTGGGCCCAAGGCTCTTTCCCCATGTCAGCCAATCCTCTCCGATGTCAGTGAATTATTACTGGGGGATGATTGGCAACCTGGCTTATCAGGCACTGTCTCTGCTCTAGGCAGACGATTCTTTGATGTTTCATTAATATGCACTGAATGCCGTCTAGCTTTTACCCACTCAGCCTCCTACCAGAGAGTCAGCTGCAAACAAAGAAACTTGGCTTCTCTGCCTGCTCTGGGATGCTGGAGGAGCAGGGCTCATGGCGGAGGCAGAGACTTAGAGGCTGTTAGAGCAGGCGCATCCTGGGCCGTGGATCCCATGGATCACAGACCCATGGATTTAGAGTGATAAGGGCCCTCTGAAACCACCCAGTACAGTCTCTTCATTTTGCAGATGATCAAATTGATGCCAGGAGAGACCTGGTGATTTCCAGCCAGTCAGTGAGTGGTAGATTTGGGATGTGAACAGGTCTGCCAACTCTCAGTTGGAGGTAGGTAGGTAGGGCAACGGATAGAACCTGGAGTCAGGAAAACTTAAGATCAAATCTGTCCTCAGATGCTGAATAACTGTGTGGTCTTGGACACTTAACCTGTGTCCTCGACTGAGAAATGGAGTTACTTCCCAGGGCTGTTGTGAGGATCAACTGAAATATTGTTTGTAAAGTCCTTAGCACAGTGCTTGGCACATAGTAGGTACTTAAGAAATCCTTCCTTCCTTCCTTCTTTTCTTCCTTCCTGAAGTTATTTCTTCTCCTCCTCCTCCCTCCCTCCTTCCCTCCTTTCCTTCCTTCCTTTTCTTTTTTCTTTCTTTCTTTCTTTGCTCCCTCCTTCCTTTCTCTCCTTTCTTTCTTTCATCTATCTATTCTTCCTTTTTTTTCCTTCTTTCCTTCCTGAAGATTCTTCTCCTCCCCATCCCTTCCTCCCTCCTTCCCTTCCATTCTTCCTTCCTCCTTTCTTTCCTGGTCCTTGACTTTTTTCACTGCTTCTAAAACTGAGTGACTAAGGTCTAGCAAGATAATCTTAGTTGACATTTGACTAGCCAATGATTTTCAAAATGTCAGGACATTTTATTTAGCAAACAGTTATTAGTTGTCTTTTATGTACCCAATGCTTTTTTCTTTCTTTTTCTATTTTTTGGGGGAGTCGTGATGAGGAAATTGGACTTAAGTGACTTGCTCAGTGTCACACGGCTAGTAAGTGTCAACGTCTGATGTAAAACTTGAACACAGTTCCTCCTGACTTCAGGACTGATGCTCTAACCACTGCAACATCTAGCTGTCCCTCTCTCACTATTCTAGGTGCTGGGGATACAAAGAGACAATGGAAAGAACACTGGATTTGGAGTTAGAAAATCCGGATTTTAATCATGTTCTTCCACTTAGCACTGGTATGACCCAGAGCAAATCATTTCAGTGCTGCATGTCTCAGTTTTCTCGTTTGTAAAAGGAGGGAGCTGAATTCTGTGACCTCTGAAGTCTCTTGTGATGAGATCCTACCTCATCTATCCTCATTTTATAGATGAGCGAACTGAGACCCAGAGAATTGAAATCATTTTTTTCTAAGATTATTTAGCTAATAAGCATCTGATCCAGCCCAGTGATGGTTCTCCTATAGGGACCTTAGAGGTCAGTGAATCCAACCCCCTCCTTTTGTAGATGTGGGAACGGAGACTCAGGGTTGGTTGAGTGACTTCTCCTGAGTTGTACAAGCCTGGCAGAGAGGATTCTAACACAGACCTTCTGCTGCCAGATTCAGGGTTTCTTCCATAGGGCTGCTCCCAGCCACCCTCTCAGGGAGCAAACAGCTGGGCCAAGGTCCCCCAGTCAGTTGATGGGGGCCGAGCTAGGTTTCTAACCTAGGTCTCCTGACCCGAGACTCCGGCGCCCTATGCAGTACCCCCACCACTCTACGTGCTTTCCATAAATAAACTCCAAGCCAACTCAATGAGGAAAAGATGAGACGGCTGCCTCACCTTTATAAAACTTGAACCTGCTGTTCAAAGACCCTGGGGAAACCCTGAAGCTTTTTCCGACCTCAGCCTCAAAGACTTCGGTCAGATCTGGGGCTAGCCGCCAGCACAGCTGCTTCTCATTAGCCCTGCTTTACTGGCTCCAGGAAGTGATTTAGGGACTGGCCCCCGACCCCTTCTTTTTGTAGGTGACACCTGGCTAACGGTGACAGCTGATTCACAGCCAGGGAACTGGGCAGGAACTCATAAATCTCCCGGCCTGGGCTTTGGGACTGGCTGGCGCTGGCTAGCTCCCAAGATTCTCTGGGGACACTAGCCAGGCAGAACAGTCCCTTCCCTTAAGCATTTAAAATGTGAACTTGGAGATGATTCGGTTCTCCTCCCCCTCCCCCACCCCTAGGCTCATTATAGTGTCCCTACAGTTCAGGCCACTCCCCCACCCACTCCAATCCATGTTAAGAGACATATTTGCAAGGAGGAGAGGAGTTTTCTATGCACCTGTAAGAGGAGAACCTCATCTATAACTACTTTGGGGGACCCCTGGCTTGGGATCCTCTTTCCATCTGGCCCTCAGTATCTAGGGCACTAGCCAGGGTGGAGGCAAGGTAAGGTCGAGCTTCAGACTGTGAATGTAGAGCCCTCTTTGTTCTTGTAGGTAAAAGAGAGAGAAGGGCAGCTAGGTGGTGCAATGGACCTGGAGTCAGGAAGACTGAATTCAAATTCGGCTTCAGACACTTCCTAGTTGTGTGACCCTGGGCAAGTCACTTCCCTCTATCATCCTCAGTTTCTTCATCTGTAAATGAACTGGAGATGGAAATGGCAAACTACTCCAGTATCTCCATCAAGAAAACCCCCAATAGGGTCATTCATGGAGAATGAGAAATGACTGAACAATAGGGTTCTAGGATTTGGAATTATAAGGGATCTTTGAGCTCATCTGTCGGTCTGTTCTAGATCTATGCTTTCAGATGAGAAAACTGATGTCCAGAGGGGTTAAGGATCTCTGTGACCTCAGTCTTACTCCACAGAGTCTTGAAATGGAAAGTCATCCTTCTAACTGAGGGACAGCTCCTCCTCAGACCTCTCTCCATCCTTCTAGTTGGCGGTGATCTCCCGGCCACCCTTCCCCTGTCATACTTCCTGCCCTCCAGCTCAGAATCTCAGCCCGTGCCCCTGGAACCATCCAGAGCTCTGACCGTGGTTTCTCACCTTCCTAAAGTCACTTTGACATCATCTCACTGCCCAGAACCAGACCTTCATCTGGCTTGACAGGCACCAGCCCTGAACCTGACTTCATCCTCTCCTCCTGACCCCCCCCTCATTCCCCTTCAGCTCCTTTTATGTGTTTTCTCCCCCAATTAGAATGTAAATTCCCTGAGGGCAATGAAGATGTTACTGGCTTTTATTTGAACCATTCTCAGTTAGCCTGGCCCACAGAAAGCCCTTAGTACATGCTCTGCCCCACTGTCTCTCTAGGAACCTTCCCCTTCCCCCTTCCAACATTATAGTATGATGGCTTCAGACTTGGGAAGGACCACCTCAGGCAGCTAACCCAACAGACTCACTTTACAGATGGGGAAACTGAGGCCCAGAGATTACACAGATCTTAAATGGAAGAGTCAGGATTTCAGCCTAGGTCCTCTGATCCCAACTTCAGCCTTCTTTTCACTAACACACACACACACACACACACACACACACACTTAACACTTCATGAATTTGAATATCATCCTTGTATGGGGCCATCAGTATTTTCTGTCTTATGTGTATCTATGTATATAAACACACATAGATATGTGTATATATATATATGTGTATATACACACAGATATAAATTCCATATATACATAGACATTAACTCAGTATATACACATATACATATACACATGTATATATGAGATCCACACACATGACAAATATGATTATTTTTTATTTCCTTTGTACATAGTTTGTACTGATTTAATCTGTAGGTTCTGCTCCAGTTGACTATAAACTCCCTGATGGCAGGATTTACTTTATTTTGTCTTGGTTTTGTAACCTCAATATCTACCACAGAATGGTACTGTATAATAAAGGAAGGAAAGGATGAACGAAAGAATGGTTGAATGAATGATGGAAAGAACTCTCTTATCCACCCTGGTGTTTCACCCTTGGGAGAAGACTTCTCCATGTCCCTGGTATTGGGTTGGTTTTTGGCAGTTGGGAATAGGGACTGGTGTGCAGCTGGGATTGGAAGGCTCTAAAAAGCCTTCCAAAGACAAGGAGGAGATAAGTGGATGGGGCGGTTGGGTGCTGGGCCCCTCGAGACCAGAAGAAAGGCTTTGGGTGGAGCAGTGCTGGGGAGCCAACGCTTCCTGTTCATGTAAATAAAGGAGTTTTCCCTTTTAAGTCAGTTCCAGCAGGAGAGTTGCCTTGCAGCTGCAAACTCCCATCCAGGAGTCTCCCACACTTTTCAGAAGCATCCAGGGATTTCTTGGATCCCTCAGATCTTTCTGGGTTTTGCCACATCCCAGAGGGGAAGGTGAGGCAGCAGAAGCAACAATCTCTTTGTGAAGTGAGAGGAAGGAACCGGAGGTCTGGAGTCAGCATCCCTGGGTGCATTCCCAGGCTTTGCTATTTCTCGTTGTGGAGTTCTGGGTAATTCACCTCACTGGAACTTAGAAGCAGAGAATTCAGAGTGGGAAGGGGCATCAAGGATTTCCTAGACCTACCCATAGCTGACAAAGAATCTCCACTATAACATGAACTAAACAAGCATTTAAGCATCTCCTGGATAACAGGCACTGTTCTAGGTCTAGAGGACATAAGGACAAAAATGAAACAGCCTCTGCCCTCAGAGGGTTTCTGTTCTATTGGTAGAGATGCTCAGTATACACTTAGGCTGGTAAATGTTTAACAATCACCTCTCAAGAAAAAAGAACAATCTGACTGATTAACATTGTCTCCAGTACTTTCTTCAGTCTGGACAATCAGCAAAACAATAAATCAAGCCCTGATCTGTAGCATTTGTGACTTCTGAGATGTAAATAAAGACTCACCCTGAACACGGGTTCATTGTTAAAATGGCCTGGCTGCAGCAAATACACCTTCATATAAGCATATACAAAGTAAATTCAGGGTTATATGGGGGGCGGTGTAGGCATGAGGAACTAACATCTGGGGACTTGGTGCTCAGGGAAGGTCTGGAGTTTGAACATAGCTTTGAAAGAAATTAGGAATTCTTTAAGGGGCAGAGGTAGGGAGCATGGATGGCATGGAGGACTGTCTGCAAAGGCATGGAAATGGGAGATGGATACCATCATTGAAAGTGGTTCTTCTAGCCTGTCCTTCGGAGGGACAACCTATTGCATCCTGTGGCAGCTCATTCTACGTTTGGCCGGCTCTAATTCTTAGGAAGTTTTTCCTGACATCAAGCCCGAATCTGCCTCTCTGCAAATTCCACCCATTATTTCTGGTTTTGCCCTCTGGGGCCAAACAGAACAAATTGAATCCATCTTCCAACCAGCAGCTCCTCAGATGTTGGAAGGAAGTCATCATTTCTCTCCCTCCACCACAGTCTTTTACCCTCTAGTCTAAACATCCATAATTTCTTCAGTCAATTGTCAATGGGACACTTGCAACCCTTATTGTCTTGTGGTGGACATTCTCCTGTTTATCAATGTTCTTCTCAAACTGGAGTGCCCAAAATAGAACACATCTGTGTGCCTCATCTGTAAAATGGTGGCAGGAGGAAAGAATAGGCTGGATAACACTAAGTTTTCTTCAGGTTCTAAGCCTCCAGTTCTGGGAAGGATTTTCTGACTTCTGCTATATTTAATTTCCCACCCCTCCCCAGTTTTTTACATAAACTCCCTCATTTTTCATGGAGTTTATGTCTTCATGTTCCCACTGTGGTATGATGTACTGGAACTTCATATTGTGTCTTCAACACTGGTGCCAAATTCCTTGGGCCATGGGAAATCAACAGGAGGCTCAAATTCCAGCTTACTTCCTGACCTTGAGCAAGTTACTTTAACTTCTTTGGACCTCAGTTTCCCCATCTGTAAAATGAAAGGTTGGAATAGATTATTTCTGGAAGGTCCATTCCAGCTCTTAGTCCTATAATTTCATGGACACAGAAGGAATCCTTACCTAGAGGAATTCTGATGGGCAGTCCTTTATTTGGGCAAATGGAGCAGAAGTGGGGGTGAAATGAGGTGAAATGAGATCAGATAACATAAGGTTTTGCTTCTAACATAGAAGGCAGTGGTGGGGATTTGTTGTTGTTTTTTATATATTTTTGAAATCTACTTCCTTGGAATGGACTTAGAGTTAATTACTTCCTTTATGAGATCTCTCCAATTTCCTTGTCCAGTACCTATTATTTCTTTCTTTGAACCTCAGTGAATTCAATTCAATAAACATTTATTAAATGCCTACTGTGTGCTGAGCATTATACTAAGCATTAGGGATATAAATCAGAAAAAGATACAGTCCCTGTCCTCAAGGAGTTTATACTGTAATGGGGAAAAGTGAAGCCTTGTTTTCACTTTCATTAGTGATTATCACACCTTCTCTGCAGTAAAACTATGGGTGTTGTTTCCTCTCCTGGCCCTGAAAGCTCTTTGAGAATAGGCATCATGTCTTATCTTTCTCTCTTTCTCAGTGATTTGCCGTTAGTGACTGACTCATTGGAGGTTTGTGGACATGTTTTATGAACTTGTGGGTGGCCAGAAGTTGAGATGAAACACAACAGAATTAGGGACTCAACAGGCTTGACCAATGGACTGAATCTAATGAGATGAAATCTAATCAGACAAATGTAATGTTCTAGACTTCAGTTCAAAAAGTCACCTGCTCAAGTGAAGGTTGGGGTTAAGAAGGAAAGTTTCACAGGTCTATTGCACCAAACAACAATCTTCATAGCTTTGCAACAAGGTGACAAAGGGCATCTCCCATTTAACAGGACCAGAAAAGATTGAGCCTAGGTCCAAAGGAGCTCAGATGTATGAGTTGGACCAGGTGGTCACTGAAGTCCCTTGTGACTCTCTGATTCTGATGTGTGAACTAAGGCTGTAGTGCCGTATGGATGGATAAGCAAGAATCTGTGGCAGAATCTTCTGCTATTCCCTAAAGAACTATAGGAAATTTCTTTCAGGAGTACACTTGAGAAAGAGACAGAACCCTTTTAGTCACCTGGTCATCGGAGATCTCCTCTATCCTTCTCAGAGGAGCAGCCTCATAGCTTCATGTGTGAGATTCCCCTCACCCCAGCTATAACCATATCATCAAGAGTGTCTTACAGTTGTGTGGCCAATACTGGCTCCATGATGACCGTAGGCTGGAGAATGGAGGCAGTGACTTACCAAAGCCACGTATCTGTCATGTTTAGAATCTCCAATCTGCTCAAAGTCGAACTTTTTCTTTTTTACTTTGGCAAGCTAATGTCCAGGGACCCTTAGCATATCTGTAGTAGAGGGGAGTCTGTCTCCTCTCCTCCTCTTCCAGCTTGGGTCAGCTGAACAGAAGGAAGAATTTGCAGTCGTTCCATCTAGGAGTTTTGTAAATCACGCAACTTGCATCTGGTTGGAGAAGAAGAGACAAGAAAAGGGATGGGATCAGGCAGACCTTGAGTCTGGACTGTGATCTCAGCCCATCATTCATGCTGGGTAATTGGACAACATCATGACAAAAACCAGGACTATTCCCCGAAGGCTGCTCCTCCTACATTGCTGAGGAATTCTGATACTTCCCATCTCAACGGGACTTTGATGCTCCTGCACACCCCCAAAGTGTGATTATTCATGGCCTTTTCCAGGTGATGCTGCGGTGGAGGTTACTGTCCATCCCTCGTCTGGGGTCCAGTCTGCTTGGGACCTGTCCCATGGCTGCTGTTCCTTAACAGTTACTTTATCATAGATTTCTAGAAAAATGACCAGTTTCCAAACTTGTGACAGAGTAATCTTGTCAGAACTTCCTTAATGCCTTATTATTTTCTCATGCACTCCGTACTGTGCTTATTTATGTCCATGGTAAGAGAATTCCATTTAACAGATATTCATCATGTGCTTAATCCATACAGGGCCTTGTATTAGGCACTAGGGATGGGAAGAAAGAAAGAAAAATCTACCATCCCTGGCTTCAAAGAGCTTACATTCTACCAGGCAAATATAATGGATCATCTCAAATATTCCAATAGATGTGTAATCTTATCAATGTAGGCATCCCCTCCAGCAATGTTGATCACAATCCGTCTATGCTTGCCCAGCTTGAGTACCTCTTGTTCAAGCCCTCCCATAGTTTCTTCATGGGTGTCCATCCAATGTATCAGAGGGCTTCCTTCTTTATTTTGACATTGTCATCACCATCATCATCATGGCATTTATATGGTACTTTTAAGGATTGCAAAGCTTTTGTATATGTTATCTCATTCAGTCCTCACAACAACTCTGTGAGTTTTATCTCCATTGTATAAATAAAGATACTGAGGCACCAAGAAGGTAAATGACTTGCCTGAGGTCGTATAACTAGGGGGTGCCCAAGGGAGGATTTGAATTCGGGTCTTTGTTTACTTCAACTCTTGAGTTCTATCTATCGCACCACCTGGCTTTGGGTCTCCCTGAGTAGGCCACTGAACCTTTGTCTGTCTCAGTTTCCTCAGCTCTAAAATAGCACCTACCCCCCAGGGTTGTTCTAATGAGCCAATTAGATAATATTTGTAAAGCACTTAGCATAGTAGGTGTCTGGCACATAGTAGGTATTTGTTTCCTTCCTTTTTTCCCCTTCCTTCCTCAAAGAGCTTGTATTCTAATGGGGGAAGACAACATAAAAGAAAGACAAAGTGGAGGGGGGGTGGAAATGAAAGTAACAGTCTAGGGGACATGACAGAGAAAGTCCTGGTAGGTGAACAGCCTACAGAGGAATAAAGATATGGCTGCCCTGAACATCCTCCATAAAATAGAGATTCTGGGAGGAAGCAGCCAATCAGAGGGAGAGGTCCCAGGGGTTGTGACTGTTACCCAGTGTAACAAGTCCAGGGATGGAGTGAACCTCCAGGATAAAGACCGAAGAGGCAGAAGGGCATCCTGGAATGTTGGAAAGCATAGAACAAGTTCTATCTTTCAAGGATTAAAACGATTCTGATGTGTGGATAGAAGTTACTTTGTTGTAACAGAGTCTGCACTGTGGCATTTTGTTCTAATGAATCATTTTTGTTTTGTTTCCTTTTTTTTGGGTAAAGTATTATCAAACAAAATGGAATATTATACCTTTGACCTATTTAAGTTAATAGTGAAATGGGAAAGATGCGGTCTATTGTTGAAAGTTGCTTGTGAAGGTCTGCTTATTCCCAACTGATATCCTCATCAATGATGCCCTCAACTGGTCTGTAAAAGATTGGGTATATAGGGGAGAACAGACACACAGATTGATAGTTGTTGATATTGTCTTAGTTGTCTTTTCTCAGTGGTAACAATATCTGAGACATTTCCCCCATGCCTGTGACATTTTCCCCTTCTTCAGACACCTTGTCTCTCAGTTCTGCCATGTCCTTCCAATTTTATCACCCCTTGTTCAGATATCCTCCCGTGTTCAGATAGCCTCTATGCTCGCTTGATGTCCTCTGACTGTTTTTCCCATTTTTGGTCTCTCTAGCGACATTTCCACCTCTTTCATAAGTATGTTTGGCCTGAGATGTTGGGATTTAAGTGTGAAGGTTCCATTTTCCTTGATGGAGAAAACAGTGTATTAAAATGATTTTTACGAATCTTTTCCATTTTTCTTCTGTTTGTAATCCTTCCATTTTCATCCTTGAATGTCCTTGGGATGACTTTTCTTAGTTGACCAAACTTTCCATAAATTGGTTTTACCTTCTGCCACTTCTCTCTGCTTTATGAGAGGGAGTAGTCATTATCATACCCTGGACCCTGAGAGTGACAGCCACACCAATTATAATATTTTTTTCAGAAGTTTAGCCAATGTAAATTGGTTGCTACAACAAGGAGACCAAAAGAGCCTAGAAAGCACCTTTGTCAACAAACATCTTATTTAACTTGCCAGAAAGAAGGAGGTGGCTGCCAAAGACAACACTGTCTTAGAATATAAACTTATTTATAAGATCTGAAAGAGGCTAAGTATGGTAGCACACTCCTGTGATCACTGCTACGGGGGAGACTGACATTGGTTTATTGCTCAGGATTGGGAATTCTGAGCTACTGTGGGGCTAGAGCCTATTTATTAAGTGGCAGCTCTGAGTCTAGAACCAATATGGTGCCCTCTTCCAAAGCATTCCCCTCCAAATTAAGGGGCTAGTGACTGCCTAAGGAGAGGAGAGCTATTCCAGGTCAGAAACAGGGCAGGTCAAGTCTTCAGTGTCGGTCAGCAGTGGGATTGGGTTCACTGATCTTCTAATTGAGTGAGGTAGGGAGATCTATTCACAAAAAAAATCTGGGAAAAAATAATGATGGATAGTAAAAAAGACTCTCTCTCTCTCTCTCTCTCTCTCTCTCTCTCTCTCTCTCTATATATATATATATATATATATATATATATATATATATATATATATATATATATATATATATATAAATGTGAATTGCAAGAGAAAGAGACCAGTTATAATGGGGAGACCAGGAAAGACCTCTCATATGGAAGGAGATACCTGAATTGTTCTTTGAAAGAACTAGAGATAAGTGATATGGAAGTGAGGAGGAGAACATTCTAGATATGAGTATGGAAGTTGCTGATAAAATACTAGAAAATGCCAATAGGCCAATATGATTAGAATGGTACATACATGAGACTTCTGGGGGTGGAGACAAGATGGTCAAATAGAGAATACATTTGACTGAATTCTCCCAACATTTCCCCCAAACATCTTTAAAATAATGCCTAAAATGGAATTCTGGACCAACAAAGCCAGAAAAATGTCAAAATGAGTTGTTTTCCCAGGCCAAGACAACATAGAAAGTTGGAAAAAGAGATCTGTGATGTGGGGAGGAGGCTAACATGGAGCCCATATGAATGAAACATCAGTGGTGTGATCAGTGGCAGTGCCCGAAGTAGCTGCAGCTTTGGGAGCGCCCAAAGATGGTAAGGGGGCCTGGTGGCTGGTCAGAAAGAGATTTACAGGGGGACCCTTGTGCTAGCACTGAGCTCAGGACCAGATGCTGTTGGACAGCTCCATTGCCTTTACTCACTTCTGGGTCATGGCTCAAGGGTGGAGAGTAGCACTTTTGGTCAAGAGGAATTGGAAGCCCTGAGGGACAGTATCACTTTCAGCCCCAAGAGATCAGGGACACTGGAGAACAGTATCATTTCAGGGTCCAGGGGCCTTGAGGAGCAGTATTTAGTGCAATCCTAACGGATCAGTTTCCTTTCCTGGGTAAGGAGCAAAATGAAGACAAAGAGAGCAATGAACACACCTCTTCCCAGATTATACCACCTTGGAATTACTGAAAACTTCCAAACCCCCAGGACAAGTTCTCAAAACAGCAGTGTGAAAAAATCTGGAGCTTCGGACAGTGCCTCTCTTCTTTCATTCCAGGAACAGAGCCCAACGTTAGCACAAAATTCCAAATCAAGAAATAGGGTGGAAAATGAACAAATAGCAAAAAGAAAAGGACATCATAAAAATTACTATGGTGACAAGGAAGATCAAAACACAGACTCAGAAAAGAAGACAATGAAGTCAAAGAAGTAAAAACAGCTACAAGCAAAGCCTCAAAGGAAAAAAATGTGAGTTGGACACAAGCCCAACAAGAATTTCTGGAAGAGCTAAAAATTATATTCAAAATCAAATAAGAGTAAGTGGTAAAGGAAAAACTAAGTAAAGAAATGAAAGCAAAGAAGAAAATAATGAAAAGACAATTAACAGCTTTGTACAAGAGGCACAGAAATACTGAAGAAAATAAAATAGCCAAATGGAAAAACTGATACAAAAGTTCATTGATGAAAATAGCTTCTTAAAAAGCATAATTGGCCAATGGATAAAAGAGGAACAAATGCTCACTGAAGAAAAGAATTCTTTAAAGATTAGATTTGGGCAAGTAAACTTGCACGAAGGGGAGTGTTAAAAAGTAATGTAGGAAAGGTAGATGCTAGCTAGAGTGGAGCACAAGGGAGCTTTAATTACCAAGCTCGGAATTTTACATTTTCTCTTAGAGACAATAGGCAGTCGCTCCAGATTTTTGAATAGGAGTTAATCACATGACATGTCTCCTATCATCCACTAGACTTATAAAAGCAGGCATTAGATCTTACTCATTGATACAGAAGAACAAGGAGGGAATGTGGTATGCCCATTGGTTTGTGGGTGCGTCAGAACACAGGGGTTGGGGAATCACCCACTGCCACCATGAAAGAACCCTGCATGGAAGAGCCACCTTCTCTTGGCCTCCTGATTCCATTAAGATATTCTTGTCTAGTAACCTACAGGTCATTCCTATTTCCTTCCTACTTCTTGGACTTGAACATTTCTAAGAACCTCTGGTTTGTGACTCAATCTAGTATCTGATTTATTTCTTCTCTTGGGTTGTGCTTTGGACTATAGTATAGTACTTGGAGCACCATCATTGGAATCAGAAGACCTGAGTTCAAATTCTGCCTCTCTCATTTTCTAACCAGTGACCTCAGGCAAGTTATTTAGCTTCTCTGGCCCTCAATTTCCAAATTTCTGTAACATGGTGTGTGGGTGGTTTGTACTAGAAAGACTTTGTAGTCTTTTCTCATGGTTAATCTATGCTCCTGAGATCATCTTTGCCTAAGATCATACCTTAATTTCTGCATCCATAAAGCCTTGAACACCTTAGGTACTTAGGTATTTGTCAAATGGAATTGAAATTGTCAAGTCAACAAGCATTTATTAAGCACTGCCTATTTCCAGGCACTGTGCTCTAGGAGATACATATGTGGTCTTTAGAGCTTGAAAAGCACTTTGGAATCATTTAGTTTAGCCTCTGCCTTTTACAGAGGAGTCTGTGCCTGGGGCCCAGAGAGAAGGGACTTCATGGAACCCCATTCTGATGCAGTTCCTTATAGCCTGGCTTTGGATACAGCCTGTCCTGCTTACTCCCAGAAATGGAAGGCCTGCTGATAAAAGCCTAGTGTGATGGGAACAGATACTGCTTTAGCGTAAGCCTTTAGATTTGCAGAATGCTTTATGTGTGTGCTATCTCCCTGGAACCTCATGGGTATTTTCCTCCATTTTACAGCTGAGGGAGTTGAGACTCAGGGCTTAAAGGTGACTTGCCTGCTGTTTATTGGCTAACGAGTGTCAAAGGTGTGATTTGCACCTGAGTCTTCCTAATTTCAAATACAGCTCTCCCTCTCCCTTTCCCTCTCCCTCTCCCTCCCTCCCTCTCTCTCTCTCTCTCTCCCTCTCCCTCTCCCTCTCTCTCTGTCTCTCTCTCTCTCTCCCCCTCCTCTCTCTTCTCTCTCGTCTCTCCCTCTCTCCCTGTGTCCCTGTCTCTCTCTGTCTGTCTGTCTCTCTCATTATAACCATCTCTTCCTTTGTTATGACACTATTAGCCTCTGATGTGGGTTTCAGTGCTGATACTGGGATAGGAAAAGTAATGAGGATTAGGGTACCTGTCTTTCCAGTCAGACTTTTTGTGTATTTTCTGTAACACTAACTAGCATTTACATAGGCCTTTCATGTTTGTAATGTGCTTTATATATGTTCTTTCATTTTATCTTTAAAATAACTCCATGAGGCAGGTGCTATTAGTGATCCCCATTTTATAGATGAGGAAGCTGAGCCTTGGAGAAGTTAAGTGACTTACCCAGGGTCACATAGCCAGTATGAGTCCTAAACAGAATTTGAACTCAGATCTCATTGCTTCAAAGCCCAGTCTTCTTTCCACTCTACCAGCTTAGCGTGGCCTGGATGGATGACTATCAGATTTGTGAATAGTCTACATTTGTCTTATTCATCTTAAAATGGAAACAGCACTGGTTTGGAAGTCCATTTCTGCCTCTAATACTTACTACCTCTATAGCCTTAGGCAAGTCATTTAACCCTGTTTTCCTCAATTTCCTCTACTGTAAAATGATGGAGGTCATCTAAGAGGCCCCTGAGGTACTTTTCAGCTCTAGAGCCATGACCCTGTGTCTCTCCGGCTTGTAGGAAAATAATTTGGGGGAGGGAGAGGGGTTTGTTATGAAAATCCTCTTGGAGAGCTTGATTAGCAACTCTATTTCTGAGCCACATTTCTGAGCAACATTTTCCTCCTTCTTCCAAAGCCTTGATTGGAGCCCCCGAGGTAGGGAGGGAGGAAGAGAGGGATCTGGTCATCATCTAGGGGCATGGACTTTGTAACCCTGAGGACCTGGCCATGTGCTGACTAGAAGATCACTCTCACTCACCTCTGCTTCATCTCTCCTTCCATTCAATTTCATTTTGAAAAATGAGACAAGTTCTGGGGCGAATTTGGAATCTGAGGAACGGGGTTCAGATTTGACTCCAATCTCACTCTTTATAACTAATCACCTCCCCTCTCTGGGCTTATTTCTTTTTCTGTAGAATGAGGGGTTTGGACCAGTGGCCACCCGTGGTACAATCCAAAGAGAAAACTCTTTGTAATTTGGGTAGGAGGGAACCTGGAATATATTTCAGTGACAGAAAGTGCTTAGAATCAGAAGATGGAGTTTCATGGGGTAACATGCTAATAACAGCAAGGAAGCCAATGTCTTTGGATCATACAGTGAGTGGAAGAGTGTGAGGTATAGGAATCCAAGATAAGTAAGGAAGGCATGGGGTTATGAAGAACTTTGAAAGTCAAACAGAGGATTTGATCTTTGATTATGGAGATTAATAGGGAACCAATGGAATTTATTGAGTAGGGGAGTGACATGGCCAGACCTGAGCCTTAGGAAGGTCAGCCATGTGGAGGATAAATGGAGTGGCAGGTTAGATCAACCAGAAGGCTCTTGCAATAATGCAGAGGTGAAGTGATGAGGGTGTTGGCTGTGTGGCTGGAGAGAAAGGGGTGTATATATGGGATGTTAAGAAGATAAAATCTCTGGGACTAGGCATCTGATTGAATCTCTCTCTGTCTGTCTCTCTCTCTCTGCTCTCTCTGTCTCTGTCTGTCTGTCTCTCTCTCCAGGCTGACCTGAGGCTCTTCTGTTCTTTCTCTCTGCTCTATTTGGTGACTTTGTCAGGAATTTAATGATCATATCTTTATAGGCCCCAGATCAAACTCTGTGTACACACACACACACATGCACGCACACACACACATACACACACACACACCAAAGTTCCATTTTGTTCAGTCCCACGTTACCAGCTGTTTATTGGCTCTGGACATCCCAAGGATGACGTCTCCCAACGACCCTAGGACACAGGGGCCCTTATCGTCCTCATTTTACAGTTGAGGAAACTGAAACAAACAGATCTTTATTTTATACTGAATTTCTACATACTTATTAAATACCTGTATACTGTGTGTATTGAATATAGAGAAGAGGAAATGGAGGCATTGAGTGTCTTCTGGGAGTTTGGCTACGAAAGGGAGGAGAGTGATGGGAGGATCTGAGGGAAGTCTCCCAGGGATGGGGAAGACTTTGGTGTGTTAGTAGGTACCTAGGGAGGAATGAGGGGGAGAAAAAGAGAGGGAGGATGGGAAGGAGGGAAAGAAAGAGAGAAAAGAAGGGAGAAGAGAAAGGGAAAGAAAGAAAAGAGAGAGAAAAGAGGGGGGAGAGAAAGAAGAGAAGAGGAGAGGGAGAGAAGAGGAAGAGAGAGGTCAAGTGATAGAGGTGGCAGTCAGCTGGAGGAGGTAGGTGCATGTTTTGGGCTTGACTTTGGGAGGGAGAAGGGTGACCTCACTCTCACAGATTGGGGTAGAGGACAGAAGAGGGAAGGATGCAGGACTAGTATTCATGTGTGGGGAGGTTCTGAGATGAAGAGAAAGGGAGAAGAAGGGGCCCATGGCAGAGGAGCACTGTCAAGTGTCTGTCCCCAGGGCAGAAGTGTACTCGTTAGATTTCCGCTAGTTCTGGACTAGGTCACCAAGTTCTTGGTGCACCAAAAGTCATAGGAAGGATGGGAGTCTGGTCATCTGGCCTGAAATTATCCTTTGTTGACAGAATGAAAATCTTCTGAAAGAGAGACTGAGTCTTTAGATCTGAGGTCCCCCTCCCAAAACTGTATCCTTCCTGCCAGATGCTGGGAGCACAGTTAATGGCTGAGAAACCTTCCCCCCAGCCTGGGTACTCCCCCTACCCCCCCCCCCACCCCGGGCATCCCATGTGGCCCCTTACCTCTGGGATGACTTCTGTCATCACCTGTAGGTTTGGGGAGAACAAGGTCCCTAGAACATGGGTGTGTGTTTTGGGGGGTGGCTCTGATTCAGCATTTTCAATACCTCCTCTTCCGTCTTCCCCATCCCAACCCTATGCTGGATCAAATCTATCCTGGGGTCCCTCTGGGTTGGAATTGTGAATGTGATACAGCCCTACCCCCTCAGCCTTCCCCTCAGAAAAATGGGAGCAGGACAGCTGCTCCCCTAGGAAAAGTGGCCACGTCCCATCCAGAGCAATTGGCAAGGCCCTCCAGGCATCCAGAAGACCAGCCAGGAGGGAGTAGCAGCCTTCTTGTGGGGAGCCAAGTCCTCTGCACTAATTAAGGGGGAGGCATGCCTTTCAGGGAGCCAGAGAATGCCTGTCTGGCAAAAGCATTTCAGGCACTTACTTGAGAAGCAGCGAGTGCAGAGGGCTAATGGCTTCCAGATGGGGTTTTTGTAGGCCCAGAGAAGATACTGGGTTTGGGGGATGACTTGGGTCTAGAGGTGCAGCAGGCCTGTCCCATCCCAGTCAAGGACAAATGTCTGCTTTTCTGCCCCCCTAGAGGCCCAAAGGAGACCTCGTACCTGAGTGGACCACCGGCCCAGGACCCCTGAACCCCTTCTCCTCCCCTCCCCCACAGAGTCTGCTCTCTCCTGAACTCCCAGTCAGGTTCTGACCATGGGAAGAAGCAATTTATCTAAATCCCAGTGAGAGGGGTGGGCTTTTATTCCACAAAGCTGCAAAGTTAAATTCTTCCCAACATATCACAAAGGGGTGTTGAAATGATTGTCAAAGGGGGAGCAACCAGCTGCTGCAGCTAACGTTGGGGTGGGGGCAGGGGGAGGTAGGGGAACAGTCTGCTTGAACTTTGATCCAGGTTTCATTTTCAGCTGTAATATGAATCTTAATGAAATGCCTGCTAATTATCCAGTGCCTGTTGGGGCCAGTCACTCATTAAGTCAGCAAGCACATATTAGGTACCTATTGTGTGCCAAAAATTATGAAAAAGGAAGAAAACAGTTTTATGGGCATACAAACAGCTGAGACAACTGTACTATTCTTACCTGTGTACTTGTTGTTATCCTTGAGGGCAGGGGTTCATTCATTCTTTGTCTTTGCTCTCATAGCACCAAGTTTATTCCTTTGTTTAATAAATTCAACTAGCATTCGATCAATGTTTGTGAAGGTCCCTCTATGTCGCAGGTACTGTACTAGGTACTGGGCATATAAAGGCAGAAATGCATTAGGCTCTGCTCTCACGGGCTTGACTATCTCTTCTCTCAGGAGTTAAATGACTTTCCCCTGTTCACATAGCTAGGAAGTGTCTGAGGCTGGTTTTGAACTCAGGTCTTCCTGACTCAAAATCTAGGTCTATTCACTCAACTCTCTCCTTAGGATTGTTGTAGGATTCCAGTAAGATAGCCTAGACCATAGGTTCCCAAAGTGGGTGATACCATCCTCCCATGTGCTGGAATAATCCAGGGAGGTGGTAGTAGGCTCAGGTGCAATTAGGGGGCGTTGAATAAAAATAAGGGGATGGTGGAAGCATAAGGAAAGAAAGGAAGAGAAGAAAATTTTGAAAAACAATCTGTACATGTTTCATCTGTTGTGTAACAGTTAAAGTCATGGTGATTACATTATTTTCCAAATAAACACATAAAATGCAAGTTATAACTGATCAGTGGTCAAGTTTACTAACAGGTCTTAACAAGCAAGTGTTGTCAGGCAACCATGTCAGGAAGTCCAACACGTGTCAGCAGTAATATGTGCTTGTAATGACTTGTTTATAATATGATACTATTGTGTCATCAAAATTTCAATGCAAGAAACCTCCCATAAATTTATAATAAATTATTAAATTTAGAGTATTTTATATATTTTTTTGAAATGATACAAATTTAAAAAAGATTAAAGGAAGTAGATTTCCAGGGTGGCGCTGAGTAATATTTTTTTTGGGTGGAGGAGAAAGAGACTGTAGGCCAAATAAGTTTGGGAACTCCTGACCTATATGGAGCACTTTGTAAACCCTAATGTGCCACAGGAATGTTAGTATTGGGGGTGTTTTTTAGCTCTGATCAGTAAGTTGTCATTTTCTTCTGCCCTGCCCCAGGCCCCCCATATTCCCCTTTGCTCCAGTTCTAGCTTCCCTTCCACATGCTACCTTTCTCCCATTTGAGGGCAGGGTCTGTCTCACTTTCTTATTTTTGCATTCCCTGCATTTATAACAGTGCCTTGAACACAGTAAACACTTAATGGTTTTTTTCTTTCATTCATAGTAATCAAAATAATCTATACCACTAAGAGCCAATGAAGGAAGATGTTAACTGCGATTCTTAAATGAATGAATGGATAGATGGGTGAATGAAAGTAAGTGTGCTGCAGACAGGGGCAGGATATAATCCCTGTTCTCAAGGTCCCCAGAAAGCCAAACAAAAAGCAGTATGGATAGAAAAGATTGTCCATTCAGTCCTGCTGCCTGGTCGGCTACCCCAAGTCCCTATAGATCTGTTAGGTGATTCACGAGTAAGGGCAGGGGGCAGTTCTTGGGTTTCTCAGCCAAGTCCATGGGTGCTACTGCCCTGGCGTGGAGGGAGGCATTGGTAAGTGATGATATTGGAGTGGGTGGAGGGCCTGAGGCTGCTTTTTCTAGCAGAGGTGTGCCCCAGGGCCACATTCACTTGGCCTTACAACCCTGTCATTGGCATGTTCCCCCTCTGGGCAGCCAGAGACCTGTCCCCTGCCAGCGAGTGGGCTGTGAAAACAAAGGCCTGTTTTCTTCCTCCCCCCAGCAGAGGAGGTTGTAAGTGGGGCCTTCCTCTCGGACCCCCATTTCAGACTCTTCTGGGGATGGCCAGCTTGGACCCTGGAGACCCCAGGTGGTTTTTTACCCTCTCTTTTCTCAAGAACTGGCAACTCTTTCTTCTCCAGACTTAGAAGCCAAACCTTGTGTCCTCATCTAGTAAACCCTGGGCCAGATTCTCACCCTATGTAACTCTCTAGGAATTCCCAGAAAATTCCCATCATTAACCTTCGAAGGTCTGGAATTGGGTTTGCATTCCAAGGGCTCTAGTAGAGATTATACAAAAGGGGCTCGGTCCAGCAAGATGACCTTTGTCTCAGGCCTGTGGACGCAGAGCCTTGGGAGTGAGGAAAGCCTCTTGGGCCCTTCTCAAGAGACTTTGCCTTTTCAATGAAATTCAAATGAGACACTTTTCTGGGGAAAATATGTCACTGTCCTGGTTTTACTTTAAATGGTCTTTTTAGGATTTCTGTGGGCTTGTTTCTGGTACAAACTGGTTCACATTAGAGTTGTATGTGCAATAGAAGATCAGAGATTTAGATTTGGAAGGGACCTTAGAGATTATTTAGTCTAATTCCTTCATTTGTCAGATGGAGAAACTGAGTCTCAGAGAAGCTAAGGGACTACATGGTCACACTAACATAAAGTGGTAGATCTAAGATTTGAACCCAGATTCCCATGACCTCAAATATAGTAACCTTGCCACCAGCCTTTGATGACTCTTGCAACTCTGGAAGCCACTAACTCACAGGGTTATGGAGGATGGGATTGGTTTTCTGTCTTTGCTCTGTTCCCATACTGTAGAACGTGAGCATTGAACAAGACCCTAGACACGTCTAGTCTAACCTGTACCCAAGAGAGCAAGACTCTCTTCTACAGAATTCTCATGCAAAAAAGGTCATCCAGTTTTCGCTTAAAGACATCCAAGGAAGGGAACCCCATTTTTTTCTCAAGGTTACTCATTCTACTTTGAGATGGCACTAATGGTTAGGGTGTTCTTCCTCATATGGGCTGAAATCTACTTCCCTATACTTCCCACCCAGGGCCCATGCCTCTCCTTCTACCTTAAAAAAATCCCTAGCTCCTTCTAGTACATAAGATTCAACTGATTCCTCACCTTTCACCTATTTCAATAGGTTTGTAGTTCCAGGCTTGATTTAAACACAAACCTTCTTAACCATTTGAGTTACCCCAAAGGGCCACCTTTGGAGGGGCTAAGTTTTCCCTCAATGGAGTGATTAAAGCAGAGATGGAATGATCCCTCACTAAGTACAATGGAGAGGGGATAGTTGCTCAGATGTGGGTGGTACTGGATAGAGCCACTGGGGTCCCTTTCCCCTGGGACATTCTAGCACTCTAGACAACATCACATGATCCTGAGGATGCTTTATCATTCTGTCTAGGATTATGGGTTCAAAGAATGTTGAAATAATGAAGGAGTGCAAGACATAAAGCAAGTCTGACTCTGAATTGAGGGGTTAAAATCTGGCCACGTTCAAAGCAATGTGGTCCTAAAGCTCTGAGACTGAAGTTCACTGGCTTAGAACCTGTTTGGGTCAACTGTATTGAGTAAGGGATGATCCTGATTTCCCTTGGTCCCAAAACAGGAGGGAGTCTTTCCATTCTGAATGGAAATAGGATAAATTCTGTCTTACATTTCTGTAGAGATATGAGGAAAAAAAACAGGCAAATGGGGGAGGGGTAAGGTGATTGTGCAAGCACACCCAGGTGTACACTTAGTTTCCATAGGGGAGCTAGAACCATATTTACAAATGTCTCAGCACATGCAGTTGTTGCATTCCTGACAAGTTTGGTGCTCATCACTTTTTGGTAAATTGAGTTATATTTGAAATAGTCAGGCTTTCTATAGGATGCTTCCCATTTCTGTGGTGCTTTCTATCTTTTCATCACCTTCATCATCACCTTCATCACCTCTAGCTTAATTTGTGCTGATAGTTTTTATTTTTCAACACCTTCATCTCCAGATATATCTTTCCCTTTCTCTCCCCAGTGAGGAATCCCTTGGAGAAAAAAAAGAATTAAAAAAGAAAGAGCTCAAATCTGACAGCACATGCAACATTCCACACACATAACTCTTCCCCTGTGCCAAGAAAGGAAGGAGGCTAATTTTCTCCTTTCTTCTTCATTCAATTATACTTTCCATTCTGAATTCTTTCCATTGGAAAAGCAAGAAAAGAATTTTCATTTTTTAAAATTCAATTTTATTTTCTTTCTCATCTCTTCTTCAAGGGAGAATTTGGTCCTTATAATTACACAATGTTCTGTTTTCATTTTTTTCTTATTCTATTTTATACAGGTATAATAATTATGGCTATAATTTTCCTGGATTTACTTTCTTTACTTTGTATCAGTTCATATAAATCTTCTCATGCTTTTCTGTGTTCTTCATATATTTAAGTGTATGATAATATTTAGGGGCACAAGCATCGTATTCTTACTTTATACATGAGGACTCTGACGTTCAGAGAAGACCCATGACTCGACCTCAGGCACACAGATAGCAAGTGTTGCAGCCAGAATTCAGTTACAATCTCCTAACTGCAGGTTCTATCATTAAAGAGACCATTAAAGGATCTCTACTGAATGGAAAAAAAATATAATGACCCTTTCTCCCCACCTCTCTCCTCCCTCTTTGTCTCATTTATTGACTTTAAATATCTAGATTTTCAGGTACCTAAATGAGTTTGATGTCAGAAGACCTGGGTTCAAATTCAGGCTCTACTATTTGCTATGTGACCTGAGAAAATCACATTCCTTATTTGAGTCTCAGTTTCTTCATATGTAAAGTGGATTTTGCTTTTCTAATGGGGTGAGGGGAAGGGAAAGAATTCAGAGATGAAAATAAAATTGAATTAAGAAGAAGGGAGAAAATGAGACTGGTTCAAATTCTGTATATCATACTTATTATCTGTGCAACCATGGGCAAACGTCACCTCTCAGGCTTCAGTTTTCTCATCTGTAAAATGAAGGAGTTAGACTGGATGGCTTCTGAAGTCCTTTCTGGCCCCTTATCTATGAGCTGGTGTCCTACCTCTCTAAATCTACAATCCTGTTGGACTTTTCAAGAGCAGGATTTGGCCGTAGGTGTCCACATGTTCACACAGTCCTGGATGAGGCCAGGAGAGAGAATTTTGGGGAAGATAACCAGAAGTGAGTTTGCAGCTGTGGTGGGCTGTGGGGTGGGAACACTTCTAGGGTACACAGGGACCTGGCATCATGCTAGGCGGGTCAGGGTCCAGAGCTGCCAGTCACTACTGACTCCCTTGCCTTCTGCAGATGTGAACGAGTGTGAAGCCGAGAACGGAGGCTGTGAGTCTGAGTGTTGTAACACCATCGGCAGCTTCTACTGCAAATGCCCAGATGGCCAGAAGCTACGGGAGAATAGGAAGGCCTGTGAAGGTAGGACTGTTGCTTTGAGCTTGGGAAGCTCCTGTGCACACATGAAGGGCAGAAGTCTGAGTGGCTCAGCAATGAGCTCATCACCCATCCACCCAGGTTATTCCCTGACAGATCCCATCTTATAATTGGATCTTAAGAGAGCTGATTCTCAATGAGAGATTAAGTGACTTGTAGGAGAGTCAAGACTTGTACTCAAGTCTTCCTAGCTTTCTACCCACTCTCTCATGCTGCTGCTGTCTTTCCTCTACAATATGTTACCTCCCCTTGTACATAGTAGGGTCTTGTTAAATATTTGTTGAATTGAATTCAGTTAATCAATCAAATCAGCTTTTATTAAGTATCTACTGTATGCCAGACAGTGGGGGTAATGGCACTATGTAGACAAAAACAAAGCATCTTCTGCCCATGAGATGCTTATGTGTAGTGGCTGGAATTACTATGTACACAAATAAGTAAATAGACAAAAAATCCATTGAAAGTATGTAAAATAAAATATAATTTCAGAGGGAGGAGGCACCAGTCAACCAGCACAGAGAGATGAGTGGTGGGAGGGATGGAGTGTGATATAGGGAGGCTGCTGCATGTCACGTATGTGTGTATGAGGGAACTATAACAAGGTCACGGTGCATTGGGAGGGATGGGTGAGGAGCGGTGCAGGATGCAGATGCGGGGTGGCCCAGGGGATTTGGAGGAAACTAGTGGAGTTGACTGCATGGGAGCAGCAAGGTTCTGTATGAGGAGTCACACTCTGCAGGCAGGGGAGCTGGGTTCCAATTCTACCCCTGCACTGATACTTTGTGTCTGGATCTCAGTTTTCTGGTTGGACTAGATGACCTATAAAATCTCTTCTGTCTCAGACTTGGTGACATGTTGAATCTCTCACCTGCTACTGCAGTGATCCTGGGTGAGCCCCTTAACTCTCTGGGCCTCAGTTTCCTTCTCTGTGAAATGAGACCGTTGGACTAGAGGATCTCCTAGGGTTCCTATGTTTGAGTTGCATGTGTGCTGGTGTATATGATATATGTACATGTGTGTTTATGTCTGCAGATGTATTTTGTGTGTGCATGCATTGTATACGTGATCGTATATGTATGTGTATGAACCCATGTGTGCTCTATCCTTTGTGGCCCTAGGGGACAGGCATTTGCCAGATCAGGGCAGACTACACTTGTCAGGGCCCTTGTTGTGTTCTAATCTCATGTCAATCAGGTCTAGAACAAAGAGTGAGAAAGTGTCTCCTAAGAAGGAGAAAACAGATGGAGTGAAGGATGAGGGGATGCCCTCAGAAAGGGCCTGATTATGGGAGCCGGTCACCAAACACCCAAGAAGGTCCCCTGTGGGCCCAGTAGTACATTCCTCATCAGCATTTCTGGGATTCTGTCATCTGCTCCCCTGGCCTGGGTACACCCCAGACCCTTCTTATGGAGAGCTCCAGAGATGGGGGGGATCTTGATGAGGGCAAGGGCATCTGGTTTCCTTCTCCCCTCCTGTCAGATAATTTGTGATGATCTCATCTTTCCCAGACTTCCTTTCTGAAAGTGAACTTGACCAATATTCTCATCCTAGGAATGTAATGGCTCCATCTGTACCCGTTGACAGCTGGGAGTTGTCTGTCAGAGGGGACCATGAGCCCCTCGCAGAGTCTGGGAGCAAGGCTAAGCCCATCTTCTGGAGAGCTGGGGAAGGCGAGGGAAGGGCAGGGAGACGTGACCCTTTGCTTTGTCTCCAACTGTGACCTGTTTTACTTAGATCTCCAAACATGGCTGGAAGACAGGTGGGGGATGACGGGTATGCAGCTCCTGTGTACAATGTTGGCCTGATTTAATGTGTTGGTCGATGTTGCTGAATTATTTTTTTTTCTCTTTCTTATTTTTTGTCATAAGGAGCAGCTTCCTGGGAGAGGGAGGGGAGGATTTCATCTGGAAACCAAGGTCATGTAAACTCAGATTTGTATAAAAGGTGATTAAGAGACAGGAGGTAGAAGCAGGCTGAGATCAATGACCCTCAGAACTCCTTCCTGGGCCCTCTTTTCTATCAGGGAAGGAGGAAGATGAGCAGGCCTCTCTGGGTATCCATTTTCTCCTCTTTAAAACTGATCCCCCCACACATCCACCTTCCATGGGAGAGTTCACTGTATGAGCCCTAGAAAAAGTAACCGAACAAAAGAGGACCTGGTGGGGGCAAGAGGGCAGGCTTCGTATGTGAGAGAGATTAGACTTGTTCTATTTGGCTCAAGAAGACAGAACCCAGAGCTCAGTGGAACTCTGCTATCGGGTCTACTCCAAGGAAGAGTGTGAGATCCCTGAGGGCAGGGCCTGTTTGTTGATGTGAGGCTGCAGCTCCTAGTACAGTGCCTAGAATGCATTGTGTACTAACTGCTTCATAAACGTTTGTTGAATTGAATTAAATTGCCTTGTTAGACTATCTGGCCTCTGAGGTCCCTTCACCTTCTGGAATTCTCTGGGAACACTGCTGTCCTTCAGTCATTTCTGACTCTACATGACCCCATTTGGGGTTTTATTGGCAAAGATATTAAAGCGGTTTGCCATTTCCTTCTCCAGCTCATTTTACAGATGGGGGAACTGAAGCAAACAGGGTGAAATGACTAGCCCAGGGTCACATAGCTCGTAAGTGTCTGAAGCCAGATTTGAACTCAGAAGATGAGTCTCCCTGACTCCAGGCCTGGCACTCTATGTACTGCACCACCTGGGTATGCTAGTTTGGTATAAAGTTAGGAAATAAGAACATTAACTAATTAAACAGGAAGAATATCCATTACACTTTAGGAAATTCTCCCAGAAGCCACTGGCTCCCTCTGTACTCATAAGCCAAATCACATGGCCCTCCTCCTTGCCTCAGTTTCCCTATGTGGAAAATGGACAATAGAACTTAAGCTCTATCCTCTCTTACTCCTCCTCATAGGGACATTGTGAACCTAAATGAAATGGGGCAGTAGGGAAGGATGGAAGCAGGAGCTGTGTCATGGAAGAGCTACTGTTTAAATATTGATCTCACCTTTTCTCTGCCAATTAATTATCCCAGGAGCCATGTGGCACAGAACTTTGAGCAAGGGCCATCAGGAAGGGCCTGGGATGGTCATGCCAATGGAGGCAGACACCTCCAGCTTGCTGACTTCAAATCCAGATGCCAGTAAGAGAGCCCTAAATCAGCCAACACCTTCATGTTTAAAAATAAAAGGAGACGTAAAAAGATGTGAAGACAGGATCCCAGGTGCCAGAGGAAACACTGGGCTGAAATGGAGCAGAACGGAGGATTTGTGGTCACTGCGTATTTTATTTATGACCTGGTCTGGCACTCAGGATGACTAGGGTGTGAATCCCATCTCTGAGATGTATGCAAATCCCTTCATTTGTCCAAGCCTCAGTTTCTTTATCTGGAAAAATGTGGGTAGCAATATCTTTTTGACAAAAGTCAAATGAGTCCTGCTCTCATGGAGCTGATAGTCTAGCTATGGGAGAGAATGTGTTCATGTATAGGTGTACACTAGATGTGCTCTGAGGATGGAGTTCCACTGGCCAGGCCCCCATTACATAGGCATGTAAAAATAGATACAAGGTGATCTGGGGAAGAAGGCACTAGCAACCTGAGAGGGAGGGCTGTTAGGGACAGCCTCATGTATGCCAAATCTTGAAGGAAACTAGGGTTTCTGAGAGACCCCAACTCTCTCCAGGTTGGAGACTCAATCCCCTACTTTCCCCTCATAATATAAAACACTCCCTAATACACACACTTCTCACTCCATGAAGGTGTCCTCATATCCTCTTATGTCCCTTGCTTGTATTTCCCTTAAAGAATCCTCTCCCTCTCTCTGTCTCTGTCTCTCTGTCTCTCTCTCCTACTATGGGTCCTCTTCATATTCTCTATGACATCCTAATTATAGCATCCCAGCATGAGTACACTCCTATACAAACACACTGCTGATAGGGTAGGATTTAGCAGAAAGGGTGCTGGACCAGAAGCCAGGACACCTGGCTTTTTGTCACTGTTATGTCTTAGCTACCTGTGTAAACTGTGACAAATCATGTCTTCTCTCTGGGCCGCAGTTTCCTCCTGTGTAAAATGAGCAAGGGGGTTTTGAACTTGGTGACTGCCAACATCAATGTTTCACCTCTGTGGTGGAATGATTCTCTAGACTCCCTCAAATGATCCCAGGATTGTCAAGTGTGGTGGCACACACCTATGATTCCTGTTGTCAGTGGGCTGAGTTTGCTAGTTCTGAGCTACAATGGGTGCTTGCATTTGTTAAGTTGGGCATTAATATGGGAAAGCCTCCAGAGAATGCCACTGTGTTGGGAAAGGAGCACGTCATCTCTATCACATTGGTCAGATTGAGACGAGCCCCTGCACTTCCTACCCAGGTGAGGTAGGAAGATATAAATTTTAAAAAGGTCACTGAATTACAGAATGTGAAGGAACTCAACCAACATCTAGTTCACCCTATAAATGAAGAAATTACCATTACAATATACCTGCCAAGTGATCAACCAACCTCCACTTGAAGACTTCCAAGGAGGGGGATGCCCAACACCCTCAAGGCAGCCCAAGTCACTTTGAAATAACTCCTTTCAGGAAGTTTGATCTTAAACCTTCTCCACTGCCTCCCCAATTGTGATAAGCTCACCACACAGATAATGGATTCCAAGGCCTGCCCTCATGTCTGGAGGAACATTCTTCAAGTCCCAGAGAAATGCTGGAAGCATTTCCCAATCCTTATTAATTCTAATGCCTTCTCTCTCTTATCTTCAGTTTATTCTGCCTATATCTTGGTTATACATGGTTATTCGCATATTATCTCCCTATCAGATTATAAACTCCTTGAGAATATGGACTGTATTTTACATTTTTTTATTCCTATCACAAACCCCAATGTAAGTAGTACACACAGAAGGTGCTTAATAAATATTTATTTCCTTCCTTTCTTTGTATCCCCATGCTGTGTACAGTGTTTGGTACACAGTAGAAGCTTAATAAATATTTACTGACTTACTGATTTGTTCAATCATGTCTGACTCTTTGTAATCTCATTTGAGGTTTTCCTGGCAAAGATTCTGGAGTGATTTGCCATTTCCTTTTCCAGCCCGTTTTACAGATGAGAAAATTGAGGCAAACAGGGTTAAGTGACTTGCCCAGGGTTACACAGCTAGGCAATGTCCAAGACTGTATTTGAATTCAGGAAGATGAGACCTCAAAGAGTTATCTTGTCCAACTTTCTTCTTTTTTTCAGATGAATCACCTGAGCCTTGCACAGGCTGACTTGACCAAGTTCACATAGCTAGTAAGCACCAGAGGCAAAGTTTGAAAATAAGTCTTTCTGACTTCAGAGCCAGCTGTCTACTAAGAAATAGCCTCTTTATGACAAAAGCCTTTGCCTTCTCTTTGTCCTCGTGGTGTGTGTGTGTGTGTGTGTGTGTGTGTGTGTGTGTGTGTGTGTGTGTGATCCTGTTTCTGAGCATAGAAACATGTCTATTATCTTTTTGTAGAGGAAGGTGGTTGACTTAGTGGAATCAGGAAGACTTCAGTTCAAATCCAACCTCAGATACTTACTAGCTGGGTGATCCTAGGCAAGTCACTTGACTCTGTTTGCCTCAGTTTCTACATCTATAAAATGAACTGGAGAGGGAAATGGCAAACCACTCCAGTATCTCTGCCAAGAAAACCCAAGATGGGGTCACAAAGAGTCAGACATGACTGAAAATAACTGAACAAAAGGCCATAATAAATGTCGATTGCCCAGCTCTGCCCAAGTTGCATCACATGTGGAGTGTTGTAACATTTTGGGGCAGGTGGTGCAGTGGATAGAGCACCAGGGCAGGAGTGAACTCAGGAGGACCTGAGTTCAAATCTCACTTCACACACTTGACACTCACTAGCTGTGTGACCTTGGGCAAGTCACTTACTCCCAATTGCTTCATCTTGGGTCATCTCCAGCCATCCTGATGAATGTCTGGTCACTGGATTCAGATGGCTCTGGAGGAGAAGTGAGGCTGGTGACCTACACAGCCCTCCCTCCCTCAAAACAAAGTCAAGTGCAAGTCATGTCATCATTTCTCTGATGGCATGGTCTTTTTCAGCAATGAAGGACGAACACACACACATGTAACATTTTAGTGTCATCTATGGGCATTGTAACTCATCATAGACTTAAGCTTGTCTTGGTGATTTTTCTCCCCTGAGTTATGGATTGATTTCTCATCCCCGTTGTGGGTAAACCGGAGACAGTGGAAGTCAACTCAGGTTTCGATATTTAGATATTACGGGGCCCACAGAACCTTACACAGACAGTAGTAGTGTAGAATCAGCAAAAGCATTCAAGGAGAACAGAAAAGCAAACAAAAGGCATTAGCAAAGTTCTCAGCAGCTATCCCCGGAATGAATGTATTGCTGCTCTTTTCAATAGCCTAGCCTTGAGGAACACTGACACCCCCCCCCCCTCCAGGTTCTCCTCTACAAACTGGGAAGATGAGACAATGCCTTGGCCACTGTGAGCCAGCCACTCCTTCCCAGCGCCCAGCCATTAATTGACCTTCTGGTCCTGCTTCTCTGCACACCACTAGAAGACTGTAGTAGTCCACAGCAATATTGCTTCACCTCCTAGAGGTGGCTGCCCCAAGGTCAATCAATGCAGACCATGTTTCTTCCCAAGTTTAACTCTCTGTTCTTTTTTTAAAAATATAAAGAATATTTTATTTTTTCTAATGACAACATAAAGACAATTTTCAACATTTATTTTTTCTAAGATTGAGTTCTAAATCTTTCTCCCTCCGTCCCCTCGCCTCTCCCCAAGACAGTAAACAATTTGATATGGATTGTACATGTGCAATCGTGTAAAACATATTTCCACATTAGTCATGTTGTGAAAGAAACAGAACAAAAGGGAAAAAACATGAAAAAACCAGACAATGAAAATAATATGCTTCCATCTACATTCAAACTCCATCTGGATGTGGATAGCGTTTTCCATCATGAGTCTTTTGGAATTGTCTTGGATCATTGTGTTGCTGAGAAGAGCTAAGTATCAAAGCTGATTATTATATAGTGTGGCTGTTACTGTGTACAGTGTTCTCCTGGTTCTGCTCACTTCCTACTCAGTATTAGTTCATGTAAATCTTCCCAGGTTTCTCTGAAATCCACCCATTCAGTTTCCCATAGCACAATAGTATTCTATTTCATTCATCCACCACAACTTCTTCAACCATTCCCTACTTGATGATTCCCCAACTTCCAATTTTTTGCTACCACAAAAAGAATCACTATAAATATTTGTGTACATATGGGTCCTTTCCCCTTTACTTTGATCTCTTTGGAATACAGACCTAGTAGTGATATTGCTAGATCAAAGGGTATGCACAGTTTGGTTGCCCTTTGGACATAGTTTCAAATTGTGTCCAGAATGTTACCTCTCCACTCTTTGCAGGTCATCACTCCCAGTCATCTAGTTAAGTTGTTCTCACATGGTTCTCCTGAGTTTTCTCCTTCTCCCAAGGATATATCTCTTCCCCATGACAGAATATTCTTTGTCCCATGTACCAGCCTCCTGGGAAATGAAGACCTGGATGAATGGACCCAGTCATCTTTACAAAGGTAGACTTAGGATTATCCAATCAATCAAACAATAAACATTTATTAAGCACCTATTTTGTGCCAGAACTGTTGTTCTAAGTTCCATTAGGACCTTCCTAAAGGAAGGTATCTAAGACAGGCCTGGAAATCATGTCATGCAAAGATCAATTGAAGGAACTGGGTTTGTTTCACCTGTAGAAGAGACAACATAAAGCAGGGAATAATAGGTGTTTTTGAATATTTGAAAGAGTTTTGTGGAAGTGGTTTTAGGCTTGTTCTTCTTAGCTTTATTACATCCATATTTTTTGTCAAAGGTCCCACCATCCTTTCAGGTTCTAGACTTCAGGCTCCTTCTCCATTGTTTCCTCTCATTCATGTATCCAATCAGTTCCTAAAATCTGCCATTTCTCTCCATGTCACACTTTGATTAATGTCCTCGCCATCACTCGCCTGGGCCATTGTAACAATCTACCCATTGTTCTCCTCACCATGAAGTCAATTTCCTGAAAGTGAAGGTCTGACTATGTCACCTTCATACTTAGTGGGCAGCTGTGTGGCTCGATGGTAGAGTACCGGGCCTGGAGTCAGGAAGACCTGAGTTCAAATCCAGCCTCAGACACTTACTGGCTATGTGACCCTGGGCAAGTCACTTAACTCTGTTTGCCTCAGTTTTCTTATCTGTAAAATGAGCTGGAGAGGGAAATGGCAAACCACTCCAGTATCTCTGCCAAAGAAACCCTAAGTAGGGTCACAAAGCATCAGACGTGACTGAAACAACTCAACCACATGTACCAGGCACCATGTTAAGCACTTTATAAATATTATCTCATTTGATTCTCATTCATCCTCACTTTACAACTGAGAAAACTGAGGCAGACAGAGGTTAAAGTGATACTCAATGCTGCTCAGCTGAGTCCATCTGGACTCCAGATTTCCTGCTTCCAGCCTCAGTGCTCTGTCCACTTCACTGCCTCAATGTGTTTTAGGGACCTTAGGGGCCAATTCAACCAACACTTGGTTGTTGAAGGTAAGGAAAGAGCACATGCTGACTCCAGGGTTTCAAACCTGGAAGTAGCAGGGAAATTTGGAGGAAGAGCAGGCCCAGGGCAGCAGAGAATGAGTCCAGAGAGCTGGAGGGGTGGATGAGACAGATATCACTCCCTCACCTCTCCCATCTCATCAGTTACCAAGTTCTTTTGCCTGGGTCAGCCTGGCCTTTCTCTAAAGCTGATTCAGTTTGAACAAACATTTCTCTCTAGGCTAAAGTTGCTTTTAACCCACTGGGGGATTCTTGGAGGCCAGCCAGACATTGCCAGGAGGGTGTTAGTGATTTCTCCTCTTTTCCCACCAGACGATGTCTTGAAATAGTACATTATAAATATGGATTGCATCTCATCGAGTTAAATTGAAATCCAAATCCACTGGCATGATTTTTTTCAGGTTTGAGAGGTCTGGTCTATTAGCCAGGGAACAGACAAACATGCCTGGCATTTAGCTTGGCTGTAGCATTTCCTTTGGAAGCTGGGAAATCTCAGCTCTGAAGGCCAGAGGGAAGAATCATTTTAACTCACATGTAGACTGTGGTTTAAGGTTTACAAAACACACTCCTCATCAGATTGCCCTGATAGCCCTATGGAGGTGGGCACTATTATTGTGCCCAGTTTTTTGGCTAATAAAATCTCTATATAGGGAAAACTGAAGCTCAGAGATACTCCTAGGCATCGTTGGAAGCAGGTCTGGTTCTTCTGACTTCTGTTTATTCCAGGACATCATACTGCCTCTCAAAAAGATTCTCTCTTTTCAAAATTGTTTGACTCAATGTTGTGAATCCACTGGACTGTGAGCTCCTTGAGAGAAGGGACTTTTCAGGCACATAGTAGGAACTTTATAAATGCTTGTCAAGTTGACTTACTGCCTAGAGGTGGCAGGGGATGAGGATGGAGGGGATAAATGGATGAACTGACTTCTCTCTGTCCTGCCTTCTCCTGGTATCCTTTCTACCTCTCAGACTTCTGTCTTGTAGTTGTATATCCAAGAAGCAGCAGCTTGATGTAGTTGTATTGACCCTGGAATTAGGAAGACCTGAGTTCAAATCTAGCTTCAGACATTTACTAGCCGTGTGACCCAGGGCAAGTCACTTAACCTGTGTTTCCTCAATTATAAAATGGAGAAGATAACAGCATCCATTTCCCAGGGTTGTTGTGCAAATCAAATGAGATAATATTTGTTAAGTGCTTGGCACATAGTAGGTGCTTAATGATTCCTTCCTCTATTATTAAGGGAAGAAAAATGTTCCCTTCTAGACAGGTCTTGCCCAACTTGCCTGATATTCCGGGTATTTGTGGTGGCCTCCTCTGTTTCTTCCTCTTGTGTCTCCTTGTTTTCATGGAACAGTGACCAGCTCCCCCTCCTCAGTTCTCCCCCCAACCCGAGTTCTCCACACCATTCATGTTTGGAATGGCCCAAGCTCAGAGACACAACACGGGGAGAGGTTATGTGTTCTCTGGAGCCAAGAGCCTGATTTGTTTTCTCTGTCATGGTTCCAGGCTGGCCCCAGCCTTCGCCGGCGTCACAGAAGTGAGCAGGCCTTCTGGGGCTATGCAAGAAGGGTTGATACGATATCAAGATGTGAGAGGGAGGAAAATGTGGGTCTGCTTGGTCACCGGCTTGGGAGAGAGGTAGAGGCCGAAGTATGTGGGCTTTATGGCCCGTGTCAGGCCATGGGGGTGAGCCCAGAAAACGCTGCCTATGATGGATCGATGCTATAAAATTGTGCTAGGTTTGGCCTCAGGAAACCTGGACAGAGGGACCTTTTGGCCCAGGCTTGGGTAACTTCTCCAGGATAGTGCATTTGTCATGCTTTGTGAGACAGGCAAGAGGGCTGGCGTTTGGTGCTCCTCTGTGCTGGGGACAGGAATCCAGTTCCCTCCTACGGGCTGAGTTTGGCAGCTTCTCACTCCCTTGGCTTCCTAGGCAAGGAGTAGCCTCGAGAAGGAACATGTCTTTCTGGTGGATTCTAAAGGTCCAATGAGTTTGGGCCTTCAGCATTATGGGGAATGAAGTTGTCAAAACTCAAGACCCCATGGGTACTTAGAGTTGTTGGACTGTTTCCTCGCTCCATTTCATCCAATGATTCTGGGCTTACAAACCCATCAGAGCAGGGGATGCTGGGGTTGATGAATGGATTTTCTTGGAACAACCCAGCTTTTTCATTTAATCTCCACTTATCACCCCCTTCCAATCCTGGATGTCCTGAGCTCCTTTGGTCAAGGTTTGTCACAGCCTTATCTGCAAAAAAGTAAGGTAGAGGAAGCCATGACCCATTTGAGGGAGAGCAGGCCTTGGAATCATTAAGATATGATTTATATCCCGGATGTGTGACTCTGGGCAAGTCTTGGAGTCTTTAAGCCACAGAGCTATTACTGATCTGCATTGGTGAAGGGAGTTTTCTTACCAGGATTTCTATGTATTGACAAAATTATAAATCAGGGAAAGTAAAGGAAAGGGAAGGAAGGAAGGAAGGAAGGAAAGAAGGGAAAGAGAGAGATGGAGAGAGGAAAGAAGGACTGAAGGAAGGGAGAGAGAGAGGGATGGAGAGGGAAAGGAAGGAAGGGACAGAAAGAGAGAGGGAGGTAAGGAAGAAGGGAGAGAGGAAAGAAGGAAGAGAAAGGAAGAAAGGAAGGAAGGAAAGTCTTTGAAGGCTGGGGCTATTTTGTTCTTGTCTTTGTATGCCTAGCACATCATTTGGTGAATAAAAAGTAGTAGGTGCTTAATAAATGCTTCATAAATGAAATGGAATGAGAGACAAAAGCAACAGTGTCCAGCATCTTTTGTTTCCACACCAGGCATCTAGGTAGTTCTAGACCCAAAGTCAGGAAGACCTGAGTTCAAATTCTTCCTCAGTTACTTAGCTAGCCATACGAGTATCAGTAAATCATTTAAACCTTGATCTACTTCTATTTTCTCACCTCTAAAATGCAGGTAAATAATACAAGTACCTACTTCCCAGAGTTTTTGTGAGGGTCAACTGAGAAAGTATTTGGAAAATGCTTTGTAAATTTGAAAGTGCAATATAAAAGCTGGAGATTAGTATTATATCAAGCTAACTGGGGTTCCCCCTCACCTTGCGCTCCTCGCTGCTACAGGCTGTCCCTCCTTCCTCATGCAGAACCATGGCTGGGGCCATGAACCTGTCATTCAAGGCTCTCCTAGGATTCTCCCCTCTTTAGCCTGGCCCAGAGGGGGATAAGTAAGAAGACTGCCATGAAAAAGGACTTGGGTGTGATCTTTTCCTCACTCCCCAGGGTGGAAGTTAGATAGTGTGGGGTGAGCAGCATCCTGGCCTGTGAGTCAGGAGCCTGAGCTTGGGGGTTCATTTCCACTAGTCTGGTACTATGGCTTTAGGCAAGTCAGATACTCCCATCTGGAAAATGAGGGAGCTGCTATATTTATTTATATTTTACCGCTTTTCTGGCCCAGAAACCAGGATGGAGATATTAAGTGGGGGATTTTTATAATTCCTCCCTCTGGAGGATGTGAATAACAGCTATCATTATAACTCACATTTCTATAGGCTCATAGACTTAGAGCCAGAAAGGATGAGAGGCTCTCCTTCCCCACCCCTCCCCCAAGCTCCCATCTTCTTTTTGCACATGGAGAAACTGAGGCTCTAAGGGGAAGTGACTTGTCCAAGGTCACACTAGTAGCATCAGAGACAGTAGCATCATATCCTCCTGCTCTTTCCACTGTACCATACAGGAATTGTAAAGAACCTTCATTTTCCTGAAAGGTACAGAGTAAAAATGGCATGTTTCTCATTTTACATATTAGGAAGTCAAGATTCAGAGAGGTTATAACATATTCATGTCTTGTGTCTGTGCCACTCATTAGTATCTGAGGCAGGATTCGAACCAGTTATCCTGGAATTGATGAGGAAGCAAGTTTCCTTTTTTAAGATCTATAGCTGAAGAGGAGGCAGATGGTACAAAACATAAGTTCCAGAGTCAGGATCTGAGTTCAAATCCCACTTCTGACACTCCCTATGTGGTTGTTTATCTTCTCTGGGCCGCATTTTCCTCATCTGCAAAACAAAGGGGTTAATAAGCTCCTTCCTTTCAGCTCTAGCTCTCTAAATGAATTTGGATTCTAAGGACATAGCTCCAAGTCCCAACTTCGCTACTTCCTGCTTAGGTGATCTTGGGCAAGTCACCTGACTTCTATGGACCTCATTTTTTTTTAATCTATAAAATAAGGGAGCTGCCCTTAAGTTTTCCCTCACACCTGACAAATTAATAGAGATGACAAGAAATCGGAATAGTTAGTATTGGAAGGGTGTGGAAATGCATTATTGGTGGAGTTTTGAATTAGTACAACCATTTAGGAAAGCAATGTGGAATTGTGCAAATAAAGTGAACCTATGAATTCTAGACCTACATCCCAAGCAGATCATTGATGAAAAGGGGCCCTTATACACTTAATAGTTCTTCTTGTTCAATCTGTAAAATTCCTCTGGAAGGATCATCCCCTTCTCCCACTGGTGAATTCCTCTTGGAGCAGCCATTTTGTTCAGAGGCTCAAGTTGGTCTTCATTCCCTTGGGCTTTTTCTGTTTCTAGCTTTCACAACCACAGTCCCATACCAGGTACTTTTACAGAATAGATTTCTCATTCAATTCCTCTGATGCCCAAACCAGCAAATGGTCTTTTCCCATAGTACTACATTCTTTTCCCCTGCTGCTCTCTTGGGTACTGTCAAGTCTCCTCAGCATTCAAGAAGCAAAACATGGGAAGGAAAGACCAGAGACTGGGTGGTGGAAAGTCCCTAGAGAACCAGTGTTACCAACACCTTTGACTGTCTTCACAGAAGTCCCACTTGACCTAATATAAAACTATGTTGGCTCTTGCCCCAGAGAGGTTAAACAATCTGACCCTTCTGTTGATTCCCTGCCAGCTGTGGGGGCTTCTAGGACAGCCATCGGCATTACCTACATCAAACTCTTCTTCAAACTCAATCAGGGAGTGGCCCACCCCCTGCTGGTCACAACTCAGTGGGCTCCATGATGGATGGGCTGGGGTTAGGGGGCTGTCACTATCACAGACCCCACTGGGGGTTTGATATGCTCACTAAACAGAGGATTGCAGTAACAATTGACATAGGACCCTTTGTCAAGGAGGAGAAGCGGCTACATCTTGCAGGCCCCTTCCTTTATTTTCAGGATCAAAAATGACACAAAGATCATTTTAATGACCCCAGCGTCCATAGTGGGCTTCTGTCTTGGGCTCAGGATGGATGTTCCTTCCAAGAGAGGGGGTTGCTGGTATACCTCCTGCCTCTTCTTCCTCTCTCTTCACCCTGCCCCCACTCCTCCAGCCTTGTTATCCCTTGTCTACATCCAAGAGAGAACAGATGGGAAATGCAACCCCAAATGATTCCTTTGCCTTCACACCCCATTCAGCTTCAGCTGGGAAAAAGATGACTAGTTTAAAGCAGGATTTAAATTTTCCGAGGTCTCGAGGGAGAGGAGAGGAATTTGGGGAAGTAGTCAGCTGTCCTGAACACAGTTGACTTACGAGCTACTTATAAAACCCCTATGTGACTCCTGCCATGGAGTGCGCTATCTTTTCAGTGATCTTGGGCCACCTGTTGTTTTTCTCATGAAGGGCCTATGGATTGAAATAGAGAGCTTGGCCGATGGTATCCAGCCTTTCACTTGTCTCTTCAAGTCCTGCATCAGCAGCTAGATGGGGTAGTGGAAGATTGCTGAACTTGGAGTCATGGGATCATAGGTAAAAGACTGGAAGGGGCTTCATAGGCCATCTAGTCCAATTCCCTCTTTTTACAAATAAGGAAACAGAGGCGCAGGGAACTTGAGTGACTTGCTCAAGGTCACAAGGTTAGAAAGCTTCAGAAGTGGGACTCCAACCCAGGCCCTCTGATACCAGAAACTCTTCACTGTACATAGCAAGATCTGAGTTCCAATCCTACATCTGATACTTATTAGCTGAGGGACCATAGGCAAATCATTTAACCTCTCTGGACTTCAATTTTCCTTTGAAAAATGAAAGAATTAAGTTAGATAGTTTCTGAGGGTCTTTTGAGCCCTGACAGTCTCAATGTTAGATACCATCCCCAAGTCATTGAGAAGTATACAGTAACTCAGACAGCCACATAAGTGAGACATAGTGGATAGAATCCATGTCAAGGAAACCAGGGTTCAAATTCTAGCTTAGACAATGACCAGCTCTTTGATCAACAGACAAGTCATTTTGCCTCAAAGCCTTGTGGTAGCTAGGTATTGTAGCACACATTGTCAGTATTTCTAACTGGAGGCATCCTACTACATTAATGTGGCTTAACTATGCCTCAGCAACTTGTGGTTTCATTAAAGTGGGAATCCCTGCAGGATGCCACTGTGCCCTGATACCATCAGGATACAAGGAGGCAAAGGTATGAGGTAAACCTGACCAACAAGCAAGAGCAACCCCCAGAAAACTAGCAGCCATGAGCCCTGCTTCTGTACAGAGAGAAGAAATGAATTTCTGGGTTGGATTCATTCAGGGTTTTTAATGAAGGAAAAGGAAACACAATTTCCAATAAATGTTCTCTTCCAAGAATGTAATTTACTTTGTGTGCATTTGATGGTTTAGTTCATAATTTAAAAACTAAATTTTAAAAAGATATAGGAATTTCTTGACTTTCTCTCAAGATTCCTTCTAATTCCAAGAGCATGATTCTTAATAGTTTAGGATACTAGCTATCCAGAAATAATGCCTTCTGCACCAACACTAAAACAGACTATATTTCTAATCCATAGTATGGTACAATAGAAAGAATATTGAAATGGCAGTCCAAAGACCTGGGTTCAAATTCTGCTTCTTGTACCTTATTACTTGTATGACCTTGGGTGAGTCATTTCACTTTTCCAGGCCTCACTTTTTACTCTGTAGAATGGGGATGTTGGATGGTGTGGATCTAAGGTCCATTCTAGTTCTAGATATACAATTCTATGCCAAGGTTCAAATCCCACCTTGGAAACTTACTAGCTGTGTTACTTTAGGAAGGACACCTAACTTCTCTGACCTTCAGAGAAAATGAGAAGGCTGTCAGAGGTGTCAAACTGGGCATAAAAACTGATCAAAATGTAACTGAGATATCTTTAACCAAATAAAAATACAAGTAAACATGGATAATGTGAATTCATGGTTTTCTAAGCCAGAAAGTACCCGCCAGGACCTGTTTCTGTTTTGAGTATGAGACTATTAGATTAAGTGACCTCTAAGTTGCTTTGAGCTCTAGGTCTGTAATGTGGAATCCTGGTCTTCTTTCTGTGGAGGAAAGGGCCAAGGAGTTAGCTAAACTCTACTGCTCTGAGAAATAACAGGCACTTAAAGGTGACAGGGCTTCCATAGGGTGACACGGCTATTGAAAGCCACAGCTATGATTCTAGTTCAATGTTGCTTCTCCAAAGGATGAAGGAAAAATTGAGTGCAGCTTACCCACTGCATCCTGCAATGAATTAAGGTTTAAAGACCTTCTCAGAGGCTGAAGTGTAACCCAAAGTAATGAGCTCGAGAATGTGAAGAATATCATAGGGTTTGGCTTTGGATCAAGTGAACCTAATGAGGGCTGGTAAAAATTTTATGTACCTGGAGTTTTGAAAATATGATCAAAAGAAAATCAAGCTGAGACACCTCAAAGAATAATCACTAGCTAACAGAAAGACTCCAGTTCAAATATGGCTTCAGATGTTTACTACCAATGTGACCCTGAACAAGTCACTTCACCTCAGTTTGCCTCAGTTTCCTCACCTGTAAAATTGGAATAACTCCCAGAATTGTTGGGAGAATCAAATAGGGTAATAGTTATAAAGAGCTTAGCACAGTGCCTGGAATAGAGTTGGCGTTTTTTAAATGTTAGCTATTGTCATTTTCATTTTTATTCTTAGACTTAGAAAGTCACAAGAGATAAAATTCAAGAAAGAAACTGGTCTTAACAAGTATGGTTACTGATTTCTACATGTAAATTCACTAAGAATTAACACTAGCACTAAGAATAACAAGAAAGGTGAATAAGATATCCTCAAGACCTCAGAGTTAGCACTAGGACTTGGTGGCATGGCTTTAGAAGGGTGTAATATATGCAAAAGGAAAGGGGTATATAAAAAGGAATGGGGAATGAGGGAGTGGGGGAGAGTATCATTTTATTTTAAGAGAATAATATAAGAAAATCCTCATATTGGCAGGGGGGATATATGATGGAGAATATCCAGATAAAGATCAGAGTCAGAGACAGAGATGATATTGTCAATGAGTATCCTACAGACCTCCCAGGCAGAAAGAGGAAATAGATGAGGAGTTCAAAAAATAGATCACAAGCCTGTCATAGAGACAGTCTGGTCAATATTAGATGGGAGCGAGTCGGGGGTGGAGAGGTACTTTATTCCAATATCCTCTGGCATTCTCTCTCTTCTAGAAGCAGAGCAACCAAAAATTTCTTGGCTCAACCTTAATGATAATTTTCTGATTCAAAAGTTGGAGAAAACCTGATTATCAACACCAATAGTACTAATAGAACAATAATTAATATTAATAAGGTATTTTAAGGTTTTCACATATGTTTTATACAGAGAAGGAAACAGGTTCAGATGGGAGAAGGGACTTGTTCAGGGTCACAGTTCTCACCAAGAGAGAAGCTGATGGGGGTTAGGGAGAGTGAAGATGAAAGGACACAACACCCTGGAATTCTCACTATGTCTCACACGCTGTTGCCAAGGCCCGTCTAGTTCACCTTTGCAGCATCTCTCCCCTGACTCTGCCCCCCTCCAGATCCAGACCCTCATCCCCTCAGACCTGGACCACTGTGATAGGTGCTGGTGGGTCTACCTGCCTCAAGTCTCTCCCCACTCCTATCCATCATCGGTTCAGCCACCAGTCATTTTCCTGAAGTTCAGGTCAGACTCTCCTCTTCAATAATCTCCACTGACTCCTTATGTCCAGGATCAAATTTTAAATCCTCTAGCATTTAAAACCCTTTATACCCTGGCCCCTTCTTACCTTTCCAGTCATATTTTATTTTATATTCTCCATGACCCAGTGACACTGGCCTTCTTCACACAGTGAAGATTCCTCTCCCCCGAGGTTAGGGCTTAAACTCAGCTTAAATTTCATCTTCTGTAAGAGATTCCCTCTCCTACTAGAGTCGTCCCTCCAAAATTAGCTTCCATTCACCCTGTATATACTTTGTATGTAGTTATTCACATGCTCTTTCCTCTATTAGAGTATAAGCTCCCTGAAGGCAGGGACATTGCTTTCCCTTTCTTTATATCCCCAACACTTAGCAGAGTGCCTGTCACCTGGTGAGTGACTGTCCTACTTCCTCTTTGATAGAGGAGACTAAAGCTAGATGTAAAATGTTATTTACTGGAGGTTTTTGGAAAGCAGGTTTCAAAAGGTTCAGAGAAAATGTAGTAGGGACCTCCTCTTCCCCTGTCCTAACCTAACCGCAAGTCATGTCATCATTTTGATGTCATGGTCCTCTTCAAGAACGAAGGACAAACACAAGCCCTAACCTCAAATGCCCTGCTCCCAGGAGGTGCTGGACAGATCTCTTACCATCTGGATACTGACTCATCATAAACTCTAATGCAGAATTCTCTTCTGTATGACCCTTGGGCTCACTATTGATTTCCCAAAAATTACTAGTTGGAAACACTCAGTCCCATTTCTCCTTAGGTTCTGCAAGGCCACATCATCTGTTCTGCATTTTGTCCTCCAAACTCCTGGATATTAAAAAAAAATCTAGCCCACCATTGTGCTGTAAGCACTCATCTCCTGCACTGTAAGGACCACCTGGCTTTCCCATCTTGCCTTAAGCTGCTACCTCTTATGCGTATCTCTTTTCTAATTGTATCCTCCGGGGCTTAGCACAGTAATCACTAATAACGGCTTTCCCTTCCATCCCCTGAGTAGCATTTTATAGGGGAAGTATACCCAGAAAGGATGTGATTCTTATAAGAGGGAAATTCTGAAGACAACGAGGAATAATTCTCTCTCTGATAAAGGAAAAGGGGGAGGGGGGATTAATTGTCTAATGAGACAGATAGGAACAGATGCACACAGAGAAAAGGGGGGATTACTTCTCTAATGAGACTGATGTGAAAAGAGGCACAGAGAACTGGCTGACCACTTTGAATTTAGGAAGAGATTGGCCAAATGTAGAAACAAGGTATGATAACAGAAGATAAATATGAAACATAATCTTATAAGAAAAGGATCCAGTGCTAAACTTCAGAATGAGCTAAGAAATGCCATAAGGACAGAAAAGAAGGGTTTGTCTTTTTAAAACTATTTTGGGGAAAAACAGATCCAAAGAAGGAATGGGTTGATGGAAACTAACAAGTGGGGAAAAAGACCAATCTATTATTATTTTCAATGTTTTCTTTTCCAAGGGGAATAGTTTTTGGCCTGAATAGGACAAAACAAAAATAATTAATAAGTTTAATAATCATTTATAATATACCATAAATTTAGTTAATCTAATTATATATTATATAATATATTGTGTATTATATTCTATATACATTTAACTAATTTAATTTATATCTTATATAATATATAATAATAAATAAATGAATTAATAATAAGATTAATAAGAAATTGAAACCTAAGAAAAATATCATTGAATTTGAGAGTTGGAAAGGTCCTTAGTAGTCATCTAATCTAATCCACAGTCAAAAGGACCCACTTCTCCCACCAAAATACTCAACAAGTGATCATCCAGATCTGCATCGATACGGACCTAAAGCAGCCCATCCCACACTGGTGGCTTATCCAGATGTATGATTTTCATTATTGTTCCTCTGGGGCTAATCAAGATGACCCCCATCCTTTTTCTTCATGACACTCCTTCAGTTGTCATTTAGCTAGAGGCTCCTCTGGGCTACCTAGCTCCATTTCCTTCAGCTGATCAGCTTGTTTGCGTCCAGGGGAGGCCACCCAGGATAGTGAATGACTGTGTCCTCGAGGACGCTGTTCAGAACACAAACAGCTGATCCATGTTCTTCCTTCTGTGGCCCTCAGGGCTGAATAATATTCCACATGTCTTCTGAGAAGGGCAGATACCTGCTGGACTGCCACCTCCTTATTCCTGGAAATAATGCCCCTCTGAATGCAACCCAAGGTCACAGTTGTTTTTGTTAGATTATATTCTTTGTCTCCATCACAAAGTCGAAGTGCCAGTGGTCATTTTCCCTTCAGTATTCCCATCCTTTTCACCCCTAGCACCTCATTATTCCCTGTTAATGAGAATAAGATTCAGTGCACAATTTCCCCTTACGAGTTGCTCCACCTTTTGGAGAATGACATTTTCATTAATGCAAATCAAGGAGTCATTTATTATCTGTTTGACTTTTGTGGGAGAGAGAGAGAGAGAGAGAGAGAGAGAGAGAGAGAGAGAGAGAGAGAGAGAGACAGAGAGAGAGAGACACACACACAGAGAGAGAGAGAGAGAGAGAGAGAGAGAGAGAGATCACGCCAGCAGATGTTTGGACTATTGAAGCCCCCACTACTACCATATCATGTTTCCCTTCCAGGCTTGTGATCTGTTTCCCAAATTCCGCCTTTATTTCCTCCTGGTAGGAAGGCATTTCTTCAAAGTAGGGAGATGTTAAGAGGGCATCTAATTATTCTGGATAAGTTCAAATCACCAGGATCAGGAAACAGCATTTCAGGATACCTAAAGGAGAGGTGATTGCTGAATTGCCCCGGCCTGGACATGGCCAAATGTTGCCCTGTCCTTCAGAAAAGGAAGAAAGTCTGTAGAGTATAAGTCAGTTAGCTTGATTTTTGACTCTTGGCGAAATTCTAAAATGTATTATTTATGTATTAACAATAATAATAAAAATATTGCCTCATCCAGAGCAGATCCTGCCAAATTAATTCTGTCTCCTTTAAATAATAACTACCATTAATTTATTTTAAAAATAATTTTATTATTTAAATTTTTATTTGGAAGTAATAGTATTATTTAAACTAGTACCTTAAAGCTTTGAAAATTCTTTCCAATATTATCTCATTAGATCCTCATGTGTGAGGCAGGTGCTGATAGGATGGATGAGGAAACTGAAGCTGAGAATGGTTAAGTGACTTTCCCAGGGTCACGTAGTTAGCTAGTGATTAAGAAAGCCTTTGAACTCGTCTTCCTGACTCCAGGCCCAGAGCTCTGAGTGCTGTGCTGCCTAGATGCCTCTTTTGAACAGATTAATAAGTGAGAGGATCAATTTCGCTTATCTATATTTTATTTTTCCCAATTATTTATCAAAATAATTTTAACTTTTTTTTTTTTTTACCATTTTGAGTTACAAATTTTTCTCTTATTCTCCCTCCTTTCCTCCCTCATTGAGAAGGCAAGCAATTTAATAAAAGTGGCTTACCTCTATTTTAGCAAAGCATTTAACATGGTTTCTTCATCTGTTTTGGACAAAGATGGAAGGATATGGACTAGATAAAGTGCAGCTTAGATTTTGAACTGATCAATTGGTTTGATCCAAAGGATCATCAATAATGGTTTGATACTCATACATTTGACACTCATATATATTACTGATATCTAGCCTTCCAGCACTCACCTCAAGACCTCCAGTGAAGGTATCTGGACCGTGGGGCAGCTCTAGGTGTGAGAAGTTTCTCTTGATATCAATCCTAAATGTACCCTTTTGTAACTTTCACTGTCTTTTTGCAACTTCTAATTCTGCTCTCTGGCTCCAAGAAGGGCATGATTCTTCTACACAATGCCCAAAGGATCTGTGATTTTTGTCAGTGGAGATACTCCCAGCATGTACACTCCTCCATCATTGTAGATTGTAAGCCCTCTATGACTTAGTGCGTAAACCCTAGGGAATTACTTGGGAGGTAGGAAGTGTGAGAAGCAGGCAGACAGTTCTCTCAGCCTAATGCCCTATCCATTACACAACACAGCCCCCAACTTCCACATTATAATCATTTAAATGCTTCTTTTTGTAAATTCCTTCTACTACCTTTTAAAAGAGAGTAATGGACCAGATAGTGTAATTCTTGCTGCTTGGTAGGCTGAGGTTGGATTCTGAGATGCATCGAACTAAGCTAAGTTTGACATTAATACAGTGAGGTCCTGGGAGCAGGGAGCCACCAGATTGTGTTATGAGGGGCGAGCCAGACTGTGACTGGCATGTTAACACGGCAAATTAATGCTCCCATGCCAATTAAAGTGAGATTGAGTCTGTAAATAGACCCAATACTTCCAGTTTGGGCCAGATAGAGAGACCCAATGAGAACAGGGGATGGAAAGAGAGAGAGACAGTAACAGAGATTGACAGAGAGATTGAATACAGTGGGGTTGATGTATTGTTTTATTGGACAAAGAAGTCTGATCTTGAATCTTGTGGAATGGGAGATTAAAGAAGGCTGGAGGAAATGAAGGTAATATTTAAAAATTGCTTAACAGATTGGAAAAACAGAATGCAATCCTATCTACTTTTTCTGTTAACAAGAAAGACTTGAAAATCAGAAGCCCATCTTGCTTGCAGAAACTTGCATTCAAACGAGTACTTGAGGATGGTAGGTGTCAGATCTTAGCAGTAGAAACCATGGATCGTTCCTCCAGCCTTTCTATCTGGACTTTATCATCATCAGCTCCATATTGTACTTGAAAGTTCTCAATGTCACATCCCATTGGAGGTAGTTTAGATCAGTGGTTCAAACTAAAAAATAGAAACAGATCCCTACAGGCTGCATATTGGCTTAGAAAACCACAAATTAACATTATCTAAGATGTACTGAATTTCTTTTTTTTTAAGTTTCCAGTTACCCTCCAGGCCACATTTGGGATGTGTGTCTGACACCTCTGGTTTAGACAAGCCCCAGACAGAGCCATCTGCCTGAAACCGTCTCACACATCCCTCCAATTTTGCCATATTGGTCTCATCATCCCTAGGTTTTACGTCCAGTAAGAGGGAAGACTTGGCCACCATGGCAGACTTGTAAAAATTCTTTGATTCCTTCCGAATGGGACATTCTTTTCTCAGTTTCTTTGTTTCTTTGCTTTTTTCCTTCTTGGATCCAAAGAGGTTGATAATGTCATCATCGTTGTTCTCTGCCTGTGATATCTTCTATGTCAGGAGGTCTATTCTTGCCCAAAGCCTTCTTGGATTACCTTTCGCTTCTCATGAGACTTAATGTGGTTACACCAATGGAGAGCATGGTACCAGTCAGAAGACTTGTACAGACAAATACTGCCATGTCAGTCTGGGATGGTGTATTCTTTTTCAATGACATCCTGATCCATCAGAAAGTCATTGAGGTACTGGAGACCCATGGGTGTCCTGAAAACTTTGAAGTCTATGATAGTGCGTGTGATCTAAGAAAAAAGGGTGACCATAACTAGCACTAGTCACTTGCAGAAAAAAGAGGACTCTCTCTATTTCTAATCCCCTATCTAAGCTCATGTTGTTTCTGTACCCTTTGGGTTGATCTGGTGTGAACACCTCCAGACCATTTGTAACAGTTTAATCAGTTAATCCAAACATGCACATTGGCATTAAGTGGTGCGGTAGATAGAGTGCTGGGCCTGGAATCAGGAAGACCTGAGTTCAAATCTGGTCTCAGACACTAGCTGTGTGACCAGGGGCAAGTCGCTTCACTCTGTTTGCCTCAGTTTCCTAATCTATATAATAGAGATAATTATAGCCCCTACCTCCCAGGGTTGTTGTGAGAATCAAAGAAGATAATTAAAAAGCATCCTTTTTCAGCTGTTTGCTTGTTTGATTTTTTAGTTATGTCTGGCGCTTTCTTGTCCCATTTGGGATTTTCTTAACAAAGATAGTGGAGTGGTTTGCCCTTTCCTTCTGTAGCTCATTTTGTACATGAGGAAACTGAAGCAAACAGGGTTAAGTGACTTGCCCAGGGTCACATAGCTAGTAAGTGTCTGAGGCCAGATTTGAACTGAGGGTCCTCCTGACTCCAGGGCTGGTGCTCTATCCAATGCACCATCTTGCCGTCCCTCTTACAGAATGGTAAATATAGACTTTGGGATGGGAACTCAAGGCCAAACAGGTAATAAACATCAGAGGCAATATCTGAACCTAGGTCCTCTGACCAAGAGCCAGTGTTCTCTCCACTATGTCCTTCAAAGTCCCATCTCTTTCATTTAAGAAAGAGGGATGCAGGGCCCTAGAGAAGCAAGAGACTTGCCCCAGATCTCAAAGGCAGAGAGTCTCCGAGGTGCTATTTGAATCTATGCCTTTGGACTATGAGCCAAATCTCCTGATATTGTCCAGTACCTCCTGATAACAAGAGGGGTTCAGTGTCTCTCCAAAGTCACGCAGAGAATTAGTGGCTTGGTAGGATTTAAAGCGAGAGAATTCAGAGGTGATCAAGTCCACACCTTTTAACAGATGAGGAAAATGAGGCCTAGAGAGAACCATCATTCATTCAAGCAGTAAGCAGTTATGAACCAGATGCCCTGTGTTGGACACTGTTATATTCCAAGAAAAAATACAAAAGGGGGATAAATCCTTTCCCAATGTAATACACACACACACATACATGCACATAAACAAGTATATATATAAATCCTTACCCAAGATAGTACATACACACATACAAACATATGCCTACACCTACACATATACATATAAATCTCTCTTTACTAAGAGGCTCCAGGTCACTCAGCTAATAAAATAATACACACATACACACATATACACCTTATCCAAGGTAATAAATACACACATACATATACATATATGTAAATTCTTACCCAGGGTAGTATATACACACATATCCAAGGTAATAAATACACACATACATATACATATATGTAAATTCTTACCCAGGGTAGTATATACACACATACATATATACATGAATACCTATACCTATTATAAATGTGTATATACATATATATATACACACACATATACATATATATCCTTCCCAAAGGTAATACACTCACGTATACACACATATATATATCCTTACCCAAGGCAATACACACTCACACATACATACACACACAGATTCTTACCCAAGGTTATACATACATAACATCACACACATATATCCTTACCCAAGGTTTACATATACACACACATGTCCTTATCTAAGGTTTACACATATACACAGATATGTGTATATATGTATCTATCTATCTATCTATATATCTATATATATATATATATATCTATCTATCTATCTATATATATATATATATACGTGTGTGTACAATAATAAGAAGAATTCATGCTCATATAATGCTTTAAGCTTGGCAATGTGCTTTACAGATATTATCTTGGTTTGATTTTCTAAATAGCCCTGGGAGAGAAGTACTAATATTATATGCATTTTACAGATGAAGAAAGGAAGGGCCAGAGAGACCTTGACTTGTCAAGTGTCACAAAGCTAAATAAGAGGCTTTTGTAAATAAATCATGGGTCTCTCTGCCTCCAAGCCCAGGCCTTCTTCCAGTGCCCCATGATGCGCCAGGAGCACAGCCAAGGTTCAAACCTTGGGAACCAGAGTCCTCTGGTCCTGCACTCCACCCTCTAGTCCCTGCCCCCATCTCTCTAAGCCCCAGACAATCATTTCATCATGCCTCCAGCGTTCTCCCCATCCTCAGAGTGCTGTCCTCCAAGCTCTCCATTCTCCTGCTGGGGCAGCTCTCCCGGATTATCTCTTCCTGTCATCGGATTTCCCTCCTGGATTCTTCCCACCCCATGAGCTTTACGGAAAGCCTTTGTGGTTTGCAGCCAAGTCCCCATGTTTACAATTCCTCCCCGTTCAGTATCCTCAGTGGCTGCGTGCCTTCTAATCTTTCCTCCTGGGGGGTCTGGATGAGAGGCAGCTGGGCCGGAATCAGCCACAAGAATGCAGGAGTGAAGAGGCAGCTTTTCCATCCTCCCCACGGGGGAACAATTGAAAAGGTCCCTGTGAAATTCTTGAAATAACATGGTCCTTACGCGGGTTGTCCAAGCGCCAATGAAAAGATGATAAATATTGAGTTTTCATTTTGGAAACAATGGGAAGATTTACGTGCTGAGGTGACTCTTAAGGTTATGAAGCTTTATAAGATGTAAAAATAGATTCTCAGCTTTTTTGTTTGTTTCAAGAGAGATCTTGATATTGTAGGATTCAGTTAAACTTGATGAGCATTTATTAATGATCCACTAAGTTCCACACACTGTGCCAGGTGATGGAGATATAAAGAGAAATACATCATTCCTGTTCTTGGGGAGTTTCTGTTCTATTGGAAAGAAACAATATGCCTAAATGCAAATATTATACAAAGTGAATTTAGAGGGGAGGGTACAAACTCAAGACCAAGGGTGGTTTGTTAATGATGGGATACAGGCACAATGGATGGGGAGGTCAGAGTGGAATAGGACCCAAGAAGGATGGGTCATTCATGAATGGGAATGAAGTAAGAAGAGAAATGATCAGGAAAGAAAACTTTGACTTAGGCAGATTGTGACTCTGGGTCACAGCGCTTCTGAGCAGAACCACAGGTCAGTAAATTGTCCCATCCTTCCATGGTAGCAGGGTCAACGTTGATCTGATTATCTTTCCCTGGGACAGAGGTGGGAGGTGAGTGGGAAAAGGGGATGCCTCAGGAGAGATGATGAGTTTCTCATCCCATTTGAAGACCAGGAAAGTCGTTGGCAAAATTTGAGATCTAGCTTAGGAATTTTAGAGGAGTGAGGTGTGTTTGCTTCAATTCTCAACCAGGTCTGCTCTGCCCCGCGACTCAATCTAAAATTGAATAGATTATCTCTCTCAAGGTGTTTTTTAGAGATGAAGGTTGATCACGGTGGCAGTCTTTGATGCTGGAATAGTGTCTGGCATCGAGTGGCCAAAAGTTGATAGGAAATTACTGCACTTATGAACCATGTATGGGGTCTTTGTGATTAACACTTTTTAACACTGATCCTTCACGAGCATGAATGGATGAGAGTATTGTGTCTGAAGTCAAAGGTTTGTTGTTGTTCAGTTATTTCAGTCATGTCTGACTCTATGTGACCCCATTTGGGGTTTTCTTGGCAGAGATATTAGAGCAGTTTGCCATTTCCTTCTCCAGCTCATTTTATAGAGGAGGAAACTAGGGCAAACAGGATTAAGTGACTTGCTCAGGGCCACACAGCTAGGAAATGTCTGAGGCTATATTTGAATTCAAGATGATGAGTCTTCCTGACTCCAAGCCTATCACTGTGCCACTTAGCTGTGATCTCAGATCAATTTGGTTCTCTACTGTGTGACACTGGTCAGGTCTCCTAACTTTGAGCTCAGTTTTTTCCTGCTATAAAACTAAGGAGTTGGATTAATTCAGGAGGTCTCAATCTTTGTTAAGTCATGCATCCCTTGGGCAGTCTGGTGAAGCCTATGGACCCCTTCTCAGGATCATTTTTATTGAAGGAAATACCAGATTTCAGTTAGAGGTCAGTGAAAATTCACATGTAATTTTTTTCCCTTCCAAGTTCACAGAACTCCCTCCCCTAATCAACCCTTTAAGAAAGTCCATGGGCCCCCGTTAAGATCCCTTGTACTTAATGGATCCCTAAGGTCCCTTCCAACCCTCAATCTATGGCCCTCTGGTCCTCTGACCTTGGAACAACCTCTTCAGGATAGGGAAGTTTGATTAGCTTTTTGGTTATGAGGAAAGGGAGAAAATAATCTGCCTTGCTGTTTCTGTTAGCTATCAATTCCCTATCCCTGTGCTTGTTAAATGGGTCATAAAAAAGGAAGCATTAAGCCTTTCCTCTGGGGTCCAAAAGAAATGAGGACAGACCATAATGGAAATCAGGTGGTGTCATCTTTTTAGCCTCCTAATGCAACCCTCTTTGACCATGATAGACCTTTTAGCTGTTTTTGGTTAGACCCCAAGTGCATCTGTTGTAAGCTGGTGGTAAGAGATAAGAGATTATGAAAAAGGAGACAGGGATCTCAGCAGGGAAATGGAGATGACTGAAAATGGGCTTCATCGATACCTAATTAATTGTGGTGACTAACATTTGTGCCAGAAAAGAGATGATAAAATGCTTCTGTTAGGGAAAAGTTGTGGGGACTATGGGGAAAGAATGATATGTATGTTATCAGATATGACTCCATATTGATTGGTTTGGTTTACTCATTGTTTATCAGAAAGGTGGGTGATGAGCTGTGGTGGTGGGAGGATATACTGGGAAATAACTATGGTCTAAAAATAAAAGGGATGGAAAAAACTTTGGAAAAAGAGAAGAAAATTGATGTCCTTAGTTGGCCCGTTGGTCAACCCAAAGGAGTTGTACTTCTAAGCAGTATTAAGTTTCCAAATGCAGTTCCTGGCAAGTTTTTACTTTTTGGTCTGGCCTTGAAGATCTTTTTTAGCGCTCCATTTGGCAATTGAAACTCTTCACAACCTTACTTGTCCAGTCCTCTGCTTTACTCTCTTCTGTATTTTCTGTGATCCAGCAACATTGGTCTACTGGCCGTTAGTATAAAAGACAATTTCATTTCCTGATGTCATGCCTTTGCAGTGGTGGTTCACCTGCTCTAGAATGTTCTATTTCCTAATGTCCATCTCTTAGATTCCTGAGTATCCTTCAGAACTCAACTGAGAGGGAAAGCCCATCAATTGAGGAATGACTAAACAAGTTGTGGTAAATGAATATAATAGAATATTAATGTGCTATAAGGAATAATGAGCAGGCAGATTTCAGAAAAAACCTAGAAAGACTTACATGAACCGATGCTGAGTGAGGGGAGCAGAACCAGGAGAACACTGTACACGGAAACAGCCACATTGTGTGATGACTAACTTTGATAGACTTAGCCCTTCTCAGCAATGCAAGGTTCTAAGACAACTCCAAAAGACTCATGATGAAAAATGATATTCACATCCAGAGAAAGAATTAGAGAATATGAATGCAGATTGAAGTATACTATTTGCTCTCTCTCTTTTTTGTTTTGTTTTATTTTTTTCTTTAACCTGGTTCATTCCATTGGTTATACTTCTTCTTTATAACATGACTAATGTGAAAATATATTTAATATGAATGTATATGGAGAGCCTATATCAGATTGCATGCTGTCTTGGGGAGAGGGGAGAGAGGAGGAAAAAATTTAAGACTCAAAAGCTTGTGGAACTGAATGTTGTAAACTAAAAATAAATAATTTTTTTTTAAAAAAAGAACTCTGCTCAGAATCTCCCCTCTGCAAGATGCCTCTCCTTACCCCACTGCCCCACCCAGTGCCTTCCCCTTTAAAGTGAGTTTCTATCTACTTTGGATATATCTTTTATGTGCCCAGTTATTTACATGTTCTCTTTTCCATTAGAAAATAAGCTTCCTGAGGACAGGGACCATCTTTTACCTTTCTTTGCATTCCCAGTACAGTTTAGCACAGTGCTAGGCACAAAGGAGATATTTAATTGATGCTTTCCAGTCAATTGTGATCTCTGACCTACCTTTCTAGTTTCATCTTTTATTTTTCCTCTATAGGAACCCTTTACTTTCAGACTTATCCTCTGAAGATGCAATTCCCACCTCCAGATCTTTGCTTATAACATTCCCCTCCTTTTCTCTGTCCTCTACACATACCAAATCATATCTATGTTCAAAGTTCCATCTTAAATCAGTGATCCTCTAGAAACCTTTCCTTGACTTCAGTCCTTTGTGATCTCTCCACATGAGACTCTATGATGTTCAATGCACATACACTAGTACATTACGTACCTACCACCAATTAAATTCAGCAAGCACTTAATTTTTCGAAAAAATAATTTTATTGAAAGCTTTTGTTTTTCTTCCCCAACATTTCCCAATATCTCTCTCCTTGATCTCTCTCTCTCTGAGAGATCCTTCACTTTAGTTGTTTTGATCACGTCCTATTCAAGCTGCCTCCCTTCCCATAAGGATAATAAAATATTAAAAAAGTGTGGGATAAATAGTCCAATAAATCTAAACAACATATGAAAAAAGTCTTGACATATTCAGTGTCCCACATCTATAGTCCTCTACCTCTTCAAAGATGGGGAAGGCACTTCTGTCTCTTCTTTGGTACCAACACTGGTTGCTATAATTTCACAGAATTGCTTTGTTTTTTCCATTCACATTGTTGTAGTTGTTGTTTATGCTGTTTTCTTAAATATGTTTACTTCATTCTATATCCATTCAGTTTTCCTAGACTTTTCTGTGTTCATGTTCATGATTTCTTAAAACATTCAATTACATTCAGGTACCATATTTGGTTTAACCATTCTCTGACTAATGGGTATCCTCTGCTTTCCAGTTTTTTTAGTACTCTAAAAAGTTTGGCAAACATTTATTATGCACCTACTGTATATTCAACACTGTCTTGTGTGCTGAAGATACAAAAGCAGAAACCAGAATAGTCTCTGCCTTCAAGGTGCTTACATTCAGCTGAGGAGAACGGCATCAGAATAGATAAAGACAAAATATACATATGCTATGTGCTACAATATATATACACTATTTTGCATTATTTAACTTTTCTATATAATATAATAATTTTGACATAAAATTAAATAATCCAAAATAACGTATGAATACTGTAGCACATGTTATGTTTTTATTTTGTCTTTATCTATTACATATCCCTGACTCTCTTACTAGATACTTCTCGAGGGCAGGGACTATATTTTACACAACTCTGATATTTTCCTATATTTCTTAACACTGTGTTGAGCACAAAGTAGGCACTTTTAATTACAGATCTAGAGTTGGATGAGATGTCGGACATCATCTAGTTTGATCCTGTCCCTTGTTTTACAGAGAAAGAAACTGAGTTTAATGTTTGCTCTAACTCACAAAACTAGGGAGTGTTAGAGGTAGAACTTGAACCTAGATCCTCTGTTACCAAATTGAGGTCTCTTGCCCAGCACCATGCTGTTTCTTAAAATTGGTAAAAAATAACAACAAAAACGTCCAACCCATATTCCCATATTACTCTTTGTGTGGATCAATTCTGACATTGATTTGGGGAGTTTGAACAAATGTAAGGGAAAGTTTGACTTTTATGAGTTGGTCAGATATGCGTTGGATTGAATAGTTTCTGAGGACCCTTTCAGTTCCAATATTCCTATGTTTCTGTGACACACTAAACACCACTCACCACGTCTAGCCACTTCCACTGGCTCACATGCAAATCCATGTGCACATGTGTGCAGGCAGGCCCCCATTGTGGCTAAGTGTCTGGTTGGGCAGCGAGAGCCTCTGGACATCCTTGTGCTTGGGTTTCTTTTAGCAAGCATCCAGGAAGTTTGAGTGTTCCCCGCCCCTCCCCCCACAAGCCAGCAACGACTCTGGCTCTTGCCAAGGGTGCGTGGCAACATTATGTGAGTGGGAACTTTTCCCATGCTTAGTGCTGGGCTTTTGAAAATGCACAAACAGCTTGTTGTTTCCCCTCTTGCTTACAGGGTGAGGTCCATTGGGCCCCCATGTTTTGGCTGGGCTCTTCCCAGCCCTGGCTTTGGTCATGGCAGCAGTAGCCTCAAGTATGTGTGGAAACAATGGTGGGTTTTGTTTTTCTTGCCTTTGGTTCTGGATAGGGAGCAGAAGGTAATGGACTTACCATGTGGCTTGAAGTGAAGGTTATGTATCTCCCAGAGTCAGGGCGCTCACTCGTTGCAGGCAGCCTTGGCTCCCATTTCAGGAGTGTTGGGTTCAGACCTGGGTACCACAGTTTGGAATAGACATTGACTAGTTGGAAAACCTCCAGAGGAGGACATCTGGAATGGTGAAGGCACTAGACTTCATGCTGTAGGAGGATCACTTGGAAGAACTTGGGATGTTGAGCCTGAAAAGGAGAAGATTTAAGGGAGACATGATTTAAAGGACATTCAAGGTGTTAAAGGACTGTCATGTGAAAAAGGGATTAGATTTTGCTTGGCCCCAGAGAGCAGAAGTAGGAGGTGCAAAGAGGCAGATTTTGGTTGGATATAAGAAAACCTTCCTGACCATCATCTGTGTCCCCAAAGGAGACTAGGCTGTCTTGGGAGGTAGTCAGTCCTGTGTCCCTGGAGGCCTCCAAACCACTACTTGATGGCTTCTTGTTGGGAGAATTGGAATTGGAATTTTGGTTCAGGTATAAGTTGGGCTACAATACTGCTCAACTCTCCTCTCTAACTCTGAGACTCCTTGTAGCCTGCTATGAACAGCATAGGAAGAGAGAGGCATGA
>CM053771.1:29294020-29339783 GCA_028658325.1 Potorous gilbertii | reverse complement strand
TGTGCACAGCAAAACGCTGTACTCCAAATGTGGACTGACCAGATTCGAGCAAAGCTGGGCTCTCTCCTCCATCACTCTGCTTTCATTTTCACTTCTCTCAATGTGAATTAAAACTGCATTTGGTATTCTTGGTCAGAGAGTTGAGAGAAACAGAATGATCCTAGATTTGGACCTGGGTTCAAAGTCCAAGGATGGTACTTACTACTTGTATGACCTTGGGCATGTCATTTTCCCACTATGGATCTCAGTTTCCTTTTCTGTAAAATGAGGAGGTTGAATTAGACTAGAGGTTCTTAACCTGGGGACCAAAAATCCCCAACAGATTTCAGGGGGTACATGAACTCGGATGTGAAAAAATTAAATCTTTATTTTCCCTGACTTCTAATTGAGATTTAGCATTTCCTTCTATTATGGACTTTTTAGAAAATCGTTATTTTGAGGTGTCCATGGGCTTCACCAGGAATCTAGAATACAAGAAAGACTGGACTAGAGGGAAGTCACATCACTTCTCTGAGCCTCAGTTTACTAATCTCTAAAATGAAGTGGGTAGACAAGAAGGCTTCCATGGTAGTCCTCAATGTATGTGTAACACTATGACTTGGCGTCGGGAGATACCTGTGTTTGGATCCCACAAACCATGTTTAGTCAGTCAGCAAGCATTAAGTGAGTGCTTATGTTCCAGGCCTCTGCTAAATACAAAGAAAAGGCAAAAATTCTGTCCCTGCCTTCATGGATCTTACATTCTAATGGGAAAGGCAACATGTAACCAATGGGTACATGGAAGGTGGACGCAGAGGGGCTACAAGGTCATTTCAGAGGGGAAGTCCTCCTTCAGAAGGTAGGATTGGAGTTTGCCAGTTGTATGACCCCAGCAGAGGCTTTGGGTAGGCTGAGCTTACTTTGAACCCCCACCATGCTTCACGCGTTTGTGGTGGTGTTGGTGGCAGTTCTGAGCCCCCTTGAGGTCCCTGGTCCCCAGAGCCAACGCCCTCCCTCGTCTTTCCTTCCAGCACCAAGGGAAGGGGTAGCCTGGAGGCCTTTGTGGCTATGCTGGCTGTTGGCTGGAGGCTTCACTGGGTGTAACATGCAGGCTTCTGTTAGTAGTTGTGTATGAATAATAAACAAATGAAATACATATTGGGGTAATAAAACATTGGTTTGATATTGAAGGCACATTCCTCAGAGGGATGGGAAAGTCTGTGGGTTAATGAGATTTCTGGAGACCCAATCTGTGTGAATGTCAGGAATAAATATGTTTGTTTGCAATTAAATAAAATGTCCTTGGAGAGATTAGTAGTGACTCCTGGGCTTACAGAGCCCATTTGAAAATTATCTGCCTTTCTTCTGGATTCTAGGCAGTCTCATTCTCTTGCTATATTCATAAACCTGTCCGTTGCCAGAGAAGCAAGGGAGGGTTGGCCATTTAATTTTAGAGACAGGTTGGAACAAGATCAGCCTTTGTCTTCAGCAGATGGGAGTGTGTGCGTCTCCCATGGGTATGAAGCTACCACCCTTTCCCCTCTGCTCATTGTCATCACGGACAAAAGAGGACACCCACAACAGGATACCTCGTTTTCCCTTTCCACCTCCATGCTCTCATGGATGCATAGGACCTTGCTGAGCCTTGGTTTTCTCATCTCTCATGAAAGGATTGAATTGTGTGGCCTCTAAGTTTCCTTATAGAGCTAAATCTAAAATCCCGCTGAGTTTGACTGTAGATTCTATCCAGCCAGATGCAGCTCTTTTCTGTTCACTGTGAATTCCTCCAGCAGGTTTCAGCACTGTATTAACTTAGTTCCTGTTCAGTTGTGTCTGACTCTCCATGAGTCTATTTGGGGTTTTCTTGGCAAAGATACTGGAGTGATTTGCCATTTCCTTCTCCGGTTCATTTTATAGATGAGGAAACGGAGGCAAATAGGGTTAAGTGACTTGCCCAGGGCCACACAGCTATTAGGCATCTGAGGCTGGATTTGAACTCAGGTCTTCCTGACTCTAGCATCAGTGCTCTATCCCCTGCACCACCTGACTGCCCTTTATTATATCATTAATGACACATATTTCTCCAGCTCTTCAAGGTTTGCAATGGATTTTTCTCATGACTGCTTGTGAAGGAGGCAGTGAGAGTCACTGTATGTATTATCAATCTCATTATACAAGAGACCTCAGCAAGCAACTAGTCCAATCCAAACCAGGGAAAATATCCCCCATACAATATGACTGACATCTAGTGGTCATCTAATCTCAGCTTGAGGGGCAAAGTGCTTAGAGGTCTGGGCCAGGAGTTAGAAAGACCTGAGTTCAAATCCAGCCTCAAATACTTACTGGTTGTGTGTCCCTGAACAAGTCACTTCACCTCTGTTTGCCTCAGTTTCCTCATTTGTAAAATAAGCTGGAGAAGGAAATGGCAAACCACCCCAGAATTTCTACCAAGAAAACCTCAGAGTCAGACACAACTGAAAACAACTAAATAACAGTCTCTGCTTGAAGACCACCATCAAAATGGAACCCATTCTTTCTCAGGGTAGTCCCGCCTAAATGTGCCTCTTCATGACTTCCTCCTGATTCTGCCCACTGGAGCCAAGCAGGGTAAACCTTCATAGGATCAGAGTCTAGAATGGGAAGAGATTTTGAGAAGTAGCATCATAGATGTAGAGTTGGAAAGATGGTCTTCTAGGCCAACCCTCCCATTCTATAGATGAGAAAACTGAGGACCAGAGACTCTAAGTACTTTGCTTCGGGTTCCATGGTGTAATCTTACTCCCCCATGACAGCTCTTGAATCCTTGAAACCAGTGCCTCATTCCTCTGTTATGCTGTGGGGAGCACAGTGTGATAGAAAAGAGCACCCTGGGGTCTGAAATGGTAATATAGGAATTTTATATCTCACCTTGCAAATCTTAAAGCATTATACAAATGTTATAGTAAAATCATAGGATTTTGATTTAGCTTGGGAAAGGGACTTAAAAGTCATTTACCCTGGCCATTTTACAGATGAAGAAACTAAGGTTCAGGATAGTAACTTGCTCATGGTCATTTAGGTACTAATAGTAGCAGGATTAGAACCCAGGTCCTCAGAGTTCTTTCCATTGACCTGGGCTGCCTAGCATTATTCATTTCCATTTGACAGATAAGAAAAGCAAAGCTTAGAGAGAAAGAAGTAAAGGAATTTGGCCAGACTCACAAAACTAGGGAGAGCTTGAATTGATTCTTCCAGTTCCTGAATCGCAGTTCTTAAGTTGGTGACTCAGGAAGCCTCTCTAAGACTTTATAATGGTGACCTTGAAAGAGTCAATTCATTTCAGTTGGCTCATTTCTAAAATCCTTCCTCCTAGGGCTATAGGGAACTTCCCTGGCACATAGTAGACACTTAATAAATGTTCATTGATTGATCAGTTAATGTAGATAAAGTGCTTTGTAAATTTCAAAGTTCTTCGTAAATGGCAATCCCCTCCCCCATGAGGCACAGCCCTCCATCATTGGAAAGAAACATGTTTGTGCTTGGTCTATAATAGTCCCTTGGGTGCTGCCCTCTAGATTTCTGTGCCCAGGATAGCTGGCTGCCCCGCTCATCCAGCCAGGTATAAAGAATTGGGAGGGGATTGGGACTGAGTTCTACTTTATTCACTGCCTCAGGGGAGGGTGGGGGGAACTTGTCTCAGGAGCCCAGCTCCTCCCCAGAGGCTCCATCCCAGCTCACTTTTTTGTGCTCTGAGGATGAAGGAGGATCAGAAGAGTAGACATTTCTACAGCATTTTAAACTATGCCAAATGCTTTCTGTACATTATCTCCTCTGATCCTTACAAAAACCCCAAAAGCTAGAGGTATTACTGTTCTCATTTTTTAAAATCCAGACTTGTGATTTCACCCCTGGGAGAAACTCCTGTTGTGCAAACATTCTCTGCCAATGTAGGTCTGCCCCTGGCATGGGAACGTCATTCAGTGATTTGAATTGGCAACGTCGGGGAATGGGGGGTGCACTAAAAGGATGGGATCTGACCATGGTCATTTAGCTAGAATACATTGGAGGCAGAACTTGAACCCAGGGCTTCCAGATAACAAGGCTGACTCTAGCCAGGAAGCTAGAGTGTCTCACTGTTCCCATTAGACAGGTGAGGAAAAGGAGCCTCTAAGAAGTTAAAGTTATGTGAATTGCTGTGGATGGAAGTTCTGGGGAATCACACAGTGATTCTGGATCCCAGATAAGATTTGAACACACTGCTTGACTTCAAAACTGGCTCTCTATCCTAGATGTCTTAGAGGGAATACTGGTCTTGGAGTCAGGTTCAAATCCTGCTTCAGGCACTCCTCAGTGTGCCTCTGGACTAGTCACCTAACCTGTCTTCAAGTCAGTTTCCCTCTGTAAAATGCGGATAATAAGAGCTTCACTGGGTTAGTGAGGTCAAATAAGACGATGTACAAGTAACACCCTTTGTAAATCTTAAAGTGCTACAAAATGCCAGCTGTTATAATTAGGTATTACTGCCTGATATTACTGCCACCACATTACTGTTTTTCATTCCTCTGAAAAGACATCAGGAAGGTGATTTCTTGACTTGCAAGTGAATTGGAGTTAAGTGAGACAAGGCTGTGCAAAGTCATCAGCCCTACTTTCTCTTCAGGGAGCTGGAGGCTCAGAAAAGTTAGATGACTTGCCCAGGGTCACATAGCTAGTAAGTGTCTGAGGGAAGATTTGATTTCTCGTCTTCCAATTTCAAGTTCACTCTTGATATTCTAAATAATCCCCCGGGGGAAAAATTCTTAGGAGACTAGGTTGCTCCTCTAGATGCCCCTCCCGGTGGCTCTCTGTTGTTTGTCTGTCCTTCCTGCTTTGGGGATACCTGGAACCCTCCTCCATGGCTCCGCCTACAACCACCCGCTTGCCCTCTCTCCTATTTCTTTGTACTGATCTCTCCCAGACTCTCTTTGTCCAGACGCCTGACCCAGTGAGGTACTGATTGCTTTGTCAAGGCGCTTTCCTGGTGCCGGACAGGGGTTCCGTCCGCTTCAGAGGTCCTCAGCATCCAGCCTAGGTGGGGTTTCCAAAGTATGGTGCTGATTTAAAAGCTCCCCCTCACTCCTCCTTCTCTTTGTTAGTCTGACCAATTATTGAAATAGAGCCTGGCCCCAAATCTCCTTCCACACATAATGCCTGCAGACATTTGCCAAGATTTTTGCTTCTCCCCTTTTCTGGGTTCCTTTCATATTCTTTTCCTCCATGCAGGTCCCTTGTCTCTTACTCTGAGTTTCATTCTTTCTTTCATCTCCCCTCTGCTCTCTCTTTTTCTACGTCTCCATCTCTGTGGCCTCCTCTCTTCTTTCTTCCCTCTTTCTTTCTCTTTCTTTCCTCTCTTTCTGAGAAGGAATGTGATGTCACGCACACACTGGCGCTGGCCAGCTCTCAGAAACCACAAATGGGGGGGCGGAAGAGGCGGGGGCGGGGGCCAGAGGGGTGGGCGGGGGCCTTTGCTGGGGTTTGGCCTTTACCTGCAGGGGGCGGGTGGAAAGTTGAGAACATAAGGGAGGAGGAGCTGGACGGCTCCCAGAGAGAGCTCGGGTCTGGCCCCGGCCAGTCCGTGGGTCCCCAGCGGCTGCCTGCCCGCCTGCCTGAGGGTTAGTCGGTGCATCCTTGCAGTTCGCTTGGGGCAGGCGCTTCCCTCCGCGGACTGCCCGGGGAGGAGCGCTCCTCTAGCCGCCGCCCGCATCTTCCCTTTCTCGCCTTTTTCTGCCCGGTGGAAAGAAGCTTCCACGCCTGGCTCTGATTCCTCGCCCCCGCCTCCTTCTCCCTTACCCCCACCCCACCCCACCCTTTGACTGCGGGAGGACCGGCTGCCCGCCTGGCCATGGGGCCAGGCTACAGCTGGTGTCGGGTTGTTGTGTGGTGTGTTGGGGTGCTGGGGACTCTGAGGGGTGTAGCCACCACCCACTACCGCTACCTCTGGAGAAACTGCTATCCCTGTTACCTGGGCCAGACGGGCTATGCTGTGAGCCCTGTGGAGCGGAGGGCAGGTAAGTGTGGGTCCCTCCAGCCAGCCTCCTTGGCCTCAGTGCTAGAGTGGGAGAAGGCTACCCCGCCCCCCAAACCTTCTGGGCTACCAGTCTTTGCTCCTTGGAAGCCCTGGAAAAGCAGACGTGAGACGAGAGGGAGCTGTTCATCTTTCTCAGTCACAGTAGCCAAGAGAGCTGGGTTTTCAGTCACAGAATTTAGTTTCGAATCCCAATTCTGCCCCGTACAACCTGTGTGATCTTGGGCTAGTCATTTGGCTTTCTTGGGACTCAGTATCCTCATCTGTGTAAAAATGAGGGCTTGGGCTGGGATGAATTTAAAAGTTCATTCCAGCTCAGAACTTGTGAATCGATGGATGGTTTGGGTCTCAGGTGGCGGCTTAGGGCTTAGGGGAACACCATCAGAGTCTCTGGGCACTTTCATTTTCCTAAGAGCTCTGGAGGATGGAGGCCCCCTCGAGGGCTGGTGCCCTTGGGTGCCTTGTGTCTGAGTGAAGCCAGTAGAGCCAGCAGCCCAGCTACCCCATAGCTTCCCTCTAATTTGGAGTTTGCACACTTAAAGTGTCTCCAGTGATCCATGCTGTTGCTTGAAACGTGAATTTTAATTTTTTCAAATTTCTACATATCCTGGTCTCTCCTGTCAGCAGAGATTTAAGCAGAAGGAATAAACTCAGTGGAAATTTCTTGTTCTCTCTCCCTCACTCCCATTGTCACTTAGTCAGCTCAGCAAGGAGCAAGGCATATTTCTTTAAAGTGGTTATGAAGTCTTGTGATGTGAATAATTCAGCATCCCTCCTCTTTGTCCCCCGTCTCAGCTCCCCATGCCAGTTATTGTTGACAATAATTACTGGTCATTAGATAAGGGAAGATAACAAAAGCCTTCTCTCAGCCACATTCAGAGGCAAGGGAGAAGCTAACTTTTATGGGCAAGAGTTTAGTCTAGACCAGTTTAGTCTAGAAAAGTTAGGCTCTATCATATAAGGCAGGGCAAGGTGAACAATGAGAAAGGATCTTAGGATCGTCACTTTATACCTGGAATGGACATTAGAGGTCATTAAGTTCAGAGGAAGGCTGGGTTATATAATAGAAATGATGATGCTGGGAGAGATTATACTCTGCAAAGCGTAATGAAAAAAAATCACAGAGGACCTCAGTTTGAATCATGCCTCTGAAATTTATTGACTTTGTGACCTTGGGCCAATCATGTCCCCTCTCTGGGCCTCAGTTTACTCCTCTGGAAAATGAAGGTTTCAGTTCATATCCAATAAATGGCAGAAATGACAAGGAATGGGAAAAGTCAGTGTTGGAAGGGGTGTAGAAATGCATTATTGGTGGAGTTTTGATCAGATCAGGAAACCGAAGCCCGGAGAGGGAAAAAAGCCACATAGGTAATAAGTACTTCACAGAGTCAGGGCCTCCAACTCCCAATCCAGAGGTCTTTCTTGCACTTTCCCTGTATTACCTCATAGTTTCCTCATTTCTAAAATAGCAGGGTTTTGCTGGATAATCTTTTGTGATCCTGCCTGGCTCTCTTGGGGTTGGGAGGCAGTTAGGTGTGCAATGGGTAGAGCACCAGTTCTGGAGTCCAGAAAACCTGATTTCAAATTTGACCTCAGACACTTCTTAGCTGTGTGACCCTGGGCAAGTCACTTCACCATTTGCCTCAGTTTCCTCATCTGTAAAATGAACTGGGGGAGGAAACAGCAAACCACTCCAGTATCTTTGCAACCACCCAAAAGCCCAAATGGGATCACAAAGACCCTATTGAAACAGCTAAACAAAAGCTGGGGTCTGGATCCCATGGTGGGGCAATCAATGGAGAAAAAAGGGGATTTGCCTCCATTGGTTTCAGAGTGGAAGAAGCTGTATAGCCAGTGTTTTCTGGGACTCCCTTCCAGAATAACATATGTGATGTTCCCCTCATAAAATGTTAGCTTCTTTTTTTCCCTTCATGCTAACAAGCACTTGTTAGGTACCTAGTATGGGTGAATCACTATTCTAGGTATTCTGAGATTACAAAGGAACAGTTCCTGCTCTCAAGTAGCATGAACTGTATTGGGAAGACAACATATAAATGTATATTACACTTGTTTAGGCATTTTTCAGTCATATCCTACTCTTCATGACTCTATGTGGGTTTTTTCTTGGCAAAGATTCTGGAATGGTTTGCCATTTCCTTCTCTAGCTCATTTTACAGATAAGGAAACTAAGGCAAATAGGGTGAAACAACTTGCCCAGGATCACACAACAAGTGAGTGTCTGAGCTAGACTCAAACTCAGATCAGAAACAACCTTCTGCAGAATGTGATTCTGAAATTAGGTGTTGAAGGGACTTCAAAAGGTAAAAATGAGGAGGAGCAGTATTCCAGGCATAGAAGAAAAATGTGAAAAGTCAGAGAGATGACTATCAGGTATGAAGCACAGAGAAAAGGCCAGTATTATTTGCTGAATGGAACTGAAGTAATCGAGCAATCCCAGTAACTGTCCTCAGGCTGTTTGGCTCTCACAGCTGCTACCCAGGCAGTCTTTTGTAAGTTCTGGCCCTGAGTTTCCATCTTTCCTGAGGTTGCTCTAAAACGAACCTTACAAGATCACTTTTAAACCCAGCCATCTGAGCATGCTCCCCAGGACTGTGGTGCCACCACCTACCCCAGAGAGGGAAAACTCTAGCCAGAACTGTGGGAAGACTGTGATCCATGGTCTGCACGAATTGTACTCCCTGAGCTCCCTCCATCCCCACCCTAGCTTCTGTGAATTAGAGAAGGAAGCAGCGGTAAGAAGGGTGACTTTATAGTCAGATGACCCATCTCTGCTACTTCTATCTGTGTGACCTTAAGCAAGACATTTCATCTCTGTGGGATTCAGTGTCCTCATCTGTAAAATGAGGAGGTGTGCTGGGGGGCTCCCCAATCCATGATCCTGAGCCTTGTTCAGAGATGCATGTTTAAAGAAACATTTGGGTTTTGTTTCCTATTGACAGATTATACCTAGACCTTGATCCTTGAGGATTTCTACTCTTCCAAAGCCACTGGCATCAAAGCTCTTTTGAGCCCCTCCCTGCTCTCTGCCCCCTTCCAAATGTAGGCTCTCTTGTATTATAGAGAACATTTCGGGGAATCTATGAGCTAGAGGTATGGAATAAGTTTGTTCCTGATCATCCCCTGATACTATCTGAGGCTAGGAAATAAAGAAAAAAAGAAAGAATAAATGAATGAAAAGTACCTATTAAATGTTTATATGCAAAGCATTGTGCTAAGCTCTGGGTTCCAAATACAAAAACCAGACAATCCCTGATCTCAAAGAATTCCCGTTCTAATGGAGGGGGAGGAGTGAGGGACACAATACCCATAGCCGATTTTAGCAGCAGATGACCTGGTGGTCCTAAGGGTGAAGCCAGATGGCAATGCATCTTCTTTATTGTCATTTCTTTTTGAATTCTGAATATAAAGACTGAATAAAATGGATATTTCCATTTGACACAGTTTTAATGACATTTTCATTGACAAAACAATGTCTCTCCTGATGTTAAACCGTTTGCTGATGTTGAGGATTTTGAAAACGTCCTTTTCTGGGCCTTCAGGTACTGTGGCTGGAAAGATCATTAGATCATGTAGAGCCAGGAGGTACCTTAGAGGCTAGTGAATCCAACCCAGCCATTTTGCAGACAAGGAAATTGAGGCAGACAGAGGAGAAGTGATTTTCCCAGGGTCACAGCTAATAAGTGTCTAAGGTAGAACTCGAGCCCAGTTCTTACTGATTCCAAGCCTAGCCATCTATCTTTCTACTACTCCCTACTGTCCCTAAGCTACTTTAGAGATTATGCCTTTCATTATGCAGATGAGGAAACTATGACCCAGGGGTGGTAGAAAGCTTGCCAAAGGTTCGAGGTAGTGAGTAGTGATGCCGAAATTCAACCTAGATCCAAAGGACTGATTGATAAATGCTTTACATACCTTATCTGAGAGGAAATATGGCAGAGTGGAAAAGAGAGTTGGCCTTTGGATGTTAGGAAGATTTGGGTTCAAATTCTGCCTTGGACACAATCTGGCTGTGTGATTCTGGGCAAGTCACCAGGTCTCTCTGCACTTCAGTTTTCTCATCTGTAAAAGGAGAATTCTTGGACTGTGTGGATTGTAACTTCTCTTCTAGCTCAAGATCTAAGATTTTATGATCCTAAGTCAAATGAGAGATTTGAAGAACTTAGTGGTGGTACATAAATGTTTATTCCCTTTCCTTCCTTTTCCCTCCTCCACTCTCGTCACTTAGTCTTTATAAGACTTAGTTTCATAATCTATGAAATGGATTGTACTAGATGGACTCTGAAGCCCTTTTATGTCTACATCTATGACTCTGTGATTGCCCATCTGTGACAGATCAGTGGAATGGACCTCAGCCATTCCCTAACCTCAGCTGTGATATAGTTTAGTGATGGTGGAACATAGCTGGCTTCTACCCAATGTGATAACGCAGTGACTAATTGACTGATGATGGATCACAGCTGGTCTTTACATTCCATGTGATAGTCCAATAGAATGGATCACAACTCTTTCCCAATCTCAATGTGAGAGCCCAGTGAGGATGGACCTCAACTATTCTTTCATCCTCTGAGTGATTGAAAACCTAGGTATCTTAGATCAGAGTTGCTTTCCATATTCACTGGGATAATCCAGAAAGGAGGTAACCATAGTTGGTCCTACGTTCTATGTGATAGCCCAGTGGAATGGACTGTAACTCTTTCCTGATCTCAGTGTGAAAGACCAGTGAGGATGGACCTCAACCACTCCTCTGAGTGACTGAAAGACTAGTGAAGATAATTCCCAGTTGGTTCCCACCTTAGTGAAATAACATGGAGAAGATGGGCGACAACTTCTCTGTTCCTTCAGTGTCATAGCTGAGTAGAATGTGGCCATAGTGACTCCCCAACCTCACTGGAATAGCCCAGAGGAATGGACCATGACTACTCTCCCTTCTCTGTGATGAAGATCCTGGCGGGTCTCTTTCCTGAATATCTGTTAGCCAATAATCAGAAGTACCTTGGGTACACAGACTATCCTTTAAGGAGCTGTGGAACAGCTGGTGGGGAATTCAGTCTCTGGGGCAATCCATTTGTTTCCATTTATAACTGGGAAGACCTGAATTCAAATCCAGCCACAGATACTTACTAGCTACGTGATCCTAGGCTAGTCACATAACCTCTGTCTGCCTCTAGGTTTCCTCATCTGTAAAATGGAGATAATTAATAATAGTCATTCCCTTGCAGATTTATTGTGAGGAGCAAATAAGATATTTGTAAAGCACTTTTCAAACCTTAAAGTGTTATAAAAATGCCATCATCATCATCATCATCATCATCATCATCATCATTTTACCCTCTGTATAAAAACAGCCATGGCTTGGTCTCACACCAGGGGGTGCTGCTGGGGCTGGCACAGGAGGATGCTCTGAGTTGGAAGATATTTTACATTGCAGCCCTGTGCCCTGAGAACATTCCAGGTCTAAAATTTGATTTGGCCTGAGCAGGAGTTGGGGGTGGGAGAGGGCAAGGAAGAAGGGCTGGGCAGGGTGGGGCAGGATTCTCTGTCCTTGGTTAACCTTATTAATAATCCCCTCAACCCCAAGCTGCCATTTTGGTGGGGTTTGGGCGTGGACCCTCTTTCCATGAATGGCATCGCACTCAGTAGGTGAAAAGGCTCTGGGTTCCAAGTACATCCCAGGTGTCAGCACCTCCTGGTCCCCCTCTTCCCCACAGCTGGCACTGCCCAGCTGCCTCGTACAACTATCTGATAATACTTGAGTTCTGTGCATGTGTATATATGTTATTCTCCCTAGTCACATATCAGCTTCTTAGTGATGGAGAAAGAGTCATTCTTTGTAGATGTATTCTCACAGCCTAGCACAGAGTAGGTGCTTAATTCATTCCTACTCTAAGAGAGTTGCTTGGATCTCAGAGAGCCCTATGGCTAAACTGATTTGCCCTGGGTCATATAAATACACTTGCAATCTGGATTTTCCTGAGGTCAGCTACTACACCATGTTGCCTACTATAGTACTGCTCTGGGGTGTGTGTGTGTCTGTGTGCATACGTGTGTGCGTCTGTGTGTGTGTGTGTGTGTGTGTGTGTGTATTTTTAGGTTATTTTTGTTGCTGTTTAGTCATTCTTTGTGACCCTGTGAACCATACTGTCCTTGGGGTGGTGATACTGGAGTGCTTTGTCATTTCTTTCTCCAGTGCAGTAAGGCAAACAGAGGTTCAGTAACTTGCCCAGGAACACACAGCTAGTGAGTGCCTGAGACCGGATTTGAACATGGGTCTTCTTGACTCCAGGCCCATCACTGTCCACTGAGGCACCTAGATGCCTTCTATTTTTAGGCATTTCAAAAAGGATGTGAACTGAATTAGAATTTTGGTGGCTTTGTTGGATTTCCACTTGTGTGGTCTTGATAGATTGGCTAGAATTCTTGTTACTGGTTGTGGAGTTTGCTTGTGGTTGTTTTTTTTTTTTGGCTTTCTGATAATCTAGTTCAAATACCATTATTAAGCATGTGCCATGTGCCAGACTGTGCTAAAAACTGGGGACACACTGAATAAAAAAAAAGTCCCTACTCTCAAGGAGCTTATACTCTAAAGAGGTAGATAATACACAAAAGAAGATAGGACATAGGGGGAGGGGGGGTGGGAAGGGACACCAGCCTGTATTGTTCTGTAGAGTTGAAACCAGGCAGGACAGCAGGTGCTAAGGGGTGTGAGCTGTCCTACCTATCCAATCAGCAGACAGGTGACCCAGTTTTCTGTATTCATCCTTCCAGCCTTCCACATTCACTACCAGATGCACTAAATTTTTATATAACTGTGACTCGGTCATTCTACTCACAAATCTTATCCATGGTTCCCTCATCCTCACTTTGACTCTCTCTCAATCATACCATCCCCTCAAGTTATCTTCCTTTGTCTCTCCTCCCTTTCATAGCTCAAATGCTAGAAAAATCTGCCTTGTTCATATTAATCACTTAATAAATGGTTACTAAATTGAACCCAGGGGTAGCTAGGTGGCATAGTGGATAAAGTGGATAAAGTGCTGAACCTGAAGTCAGGAAAACCTGAGTTCAAATCTGGCCTTAGACACTAGCTCTGTGACCTTGGACAAATCACTTCACCTTGTTTATTTCAGTTTCCTTGTCTGTGAAATGGACTGGAGAAAAACGGCAAAGCTCTCCAGTATCTTTGCCAAGAAAATCTCAGATGGGGTCAACAAAGAGTCAGACATGAACTGAAATGACTGGGCAATAACAAAATTGAACCCAAGAGAACTCTTTGGGTAGACCTAAAAATGGCATCCTTCCATCTCAATTTTGGTGAGTGTGTCAGGAAAGATTTATTTTTGGACATTTTTCTGAGGAATACAAGTATGTTTCTCCCCCAGATGTTTCTGGCCAGCTGCTTCTGCCCAGCTTTGGGGTATTTTGTTTCCCTTAGGAATGGGAGCCAGTCTTGACACAGTTATTTCTGGGAAGGACTAGTGGGCTCCCACTTTGTAAGTGAGGATTTTGGAATAGAAGAGACTCCAGTAATCTACCCATGATACTCTGGGAGGGGCTCCTGCTAATGAAATGAAATAGTTGGAGAGCAAAGGGTGTGTGTGTGTGTGTGTGTGTGTGTGTGTGTGTTCCCAGTTCTTGTTCATGGTCCAAACTGACCCCACTGTCCAGTGGCCTAACTAATCTAGCCTAGCTCTTCCTTCTCTCTCTCCCTCCCTTCCTTCTTTCCTGCAGGCATTCAGGGGTTAAGTGACTTGCCCACAGTCACACATCTAGCTAAGTGTCTGAGGTCAGATTTAAACCCAGATTCTCCCTACTCCAGGACTGGTGCTCTATGGCCACACCGACCTGCCTTTCACCATGTACTTTCCAATGGGTTCATTGTTTTATTCTGTGGGATTCAAGTTCAAAGCAGTTTGACATTAGAATTAGTATTAATTAGTGTTAGCCCTAGATAGTTCTCTGACTTTGGACTAATGTTCCTCTTCCCAAGCTCGAGTCTGGGTAAGTTTCCACTTAACAGTTGTGAGACATATATGTCTTCTACAAATTAAAGTGTTGCATCCCAATGTGACACATACAGTAGAATACATGCTGATTTCAGAAGCAGAAGGCTAAGGGTGCATTCTGCATCAGTCACTTAATAGGTAAGTGACTTCTCCCTGGGCCTCAGTTTCCCTTATCTGTACAATGAAGGGACTAGGCTGGATGGTGTCTGAGATCCCTTCTAGCTCCAAGGCCTTGATCTCAAGTGCCTGTCCAACTTCTGATCATGCAGCGTTTATACCATGGATGACCTGTACTTCCTTCCACTTTAGAGACTCCTCCTCCACATTTGGAATACCACACTTCCCTGGAAACTTGGTTCATATGCTATGTCCTAAAAGAAGGTTTTTGTCTTAATCCCCTCCCTAATTATAATTGTTCTCTCTCTTTCAAATTTTACGTCCATGTTTATCTGGGTACATGTTGTATCTGCCCAAGAGAACATATGCTCCTTGAAGTTAGAGGCTATTTACCAGTCAATAAGCAAGTCTTCATTTAGCTCCTTCTATAGTGAGTACCTGCAAAGGTACCCACAGGGCCGAAGGTCTCCCAGTGCATCCTGGGCCATCACCAGTCATCCTGAGGAATATCAGGTCACTAGATTCAGATGACTATGGAAGAGAAGTGAGGCTGGTGACCTGCACAACCCTCCCTCACTCAAAACAAAGTCCAGTGCAAGTCATGTCATCATTTCTCTGATGGCGTGGTCTTCTTTGGCACCAAAGGCCAAACATGATGATATGCCTGGCACTGTGCTAAGCATGAAAGATCCACATTCAGAAGTGATGTTGTCCCTGCCCTGAAGAGCTTGTATTCATTCTCCTTTTATCTTTGTTTCTCCAGTGAAGCTGGACATTAGAACTGGAAAACCTGACTTCTGAGGACAGGGACAGTTGTAGGACTCCAAGTTCATAGATTACAAACTGGAAGAGAAGGTAGAAATCTTCCAATCCAGCCCCTCCCTCATCTTACAGAAGAGCAAACCTATGATCCTGGGTGTATCCAGAGTGACTTTTAAACCTTGAAGTGTTCTGTGTCAACCCTTGTCGTTATTATTGAGAAGTAGGGTAGCTTAATGGACAGAAAACTGGTCCCAGAGTTGGAAAGATCCAGGAACAAGTCTTGCCTTTCACCCTGGGCAAGCAAGTAAAACCCTTCACCTCTCAGAGCTCTGGGCAACTCTTTAAATTGCCAAAAAGAAAAAAAAAATCTTTAAATTGCCAAAAGCATGGGACCCTCTAGGTCCTTGAGGGCAGCCCTAGTCATTCAGAGGGTCACACTTGAGGACCTAGAGGGTCTTGTGACCTTGAGACTGCAGGTTCCCCATTCCTGCCCCCATGAAATCACAGGCTATCTCTATCCCCTACTGTTGTTGTTCTCCTAATCTCATCTTCCTCTCTGATGTTCAGATAGATCTAGTCCAGAGACTATGCTATTATGATATCAGATACTATCATACTATGAGTTTTACATATTTATGCTCAGATGAATAAAATCGCTCCTTTATGTAAATGACTAAAAGTGTTATGATACATGCTCATCTTAGTTCCTTTGACTTCATTCTGGCTTTTCCTGAATAAAGGAATCTCACTCTGCTGAAACCTATAGAAGCACTAATTCCTATAGGCTTGCTGAAAGCACCTCCAGCAGACAAGATACATGTACCTCCTCCCTGTTATTGATTGGCATTATTAGATGGAGGCAGTATGGTGTAGTGGGTAAAGTTAAGGAGAGGTTCAAGTCTTGCGTCTGACTTATCTGGCTGTGTTAAACAAGGCATGACACTAAATGCCTCAGTACTCCTAACTCTACGTCAGCAAAGTACAGTTCCTGCTCTAGACAGCCCTATGAGAGTAAAGAAGTTGAAGAGAAGGAGATGACCTGCATTGGTCAAGGGAGTTTTTCCATTAGATTATAAACTTCTTGAGGGTAGGGACTGTCTTTTTTTTTTTTTGTATTCCTAGCATTTAGCATATTGCCTGACACTTAAGAAATGTTTGTTCACTATTTTATTGACCTGGGAGTCTGCTACGCTGACCAGTACAACCAAAGATCCAGTCCATATACCTCTTACAATTACTTTTCCTCTCAAAAGGGAATTCTCATGTGCTCTTCTAAGTGTGTCTGGGTTCATAAGTCAAGTTCACTGTTAGTCATGAGAGGGGCGGACATTTGGATTCAGTGGCCAGTCTGTAAGTCCCTGCAGAAAGCTCTCTGGTGGGAGTACCGAGCTAAGCTGAGTACCTTTCTGTTGTGTGGCAGAAAGAGCTCTCTGAGAGCAACAGGTCTCTGGTTGTATTCCCGAGGCCCTGGCACTGTTCTTTAGGAGGAGGCAGGGAGATTATCTGAAAGATAGAAACCAAGTGTTGAGAGAGATGAGGAGGGAGCATCTGCGTGGGGTGTCTCAGCAGGATCTTCTAGCAGGAAAGCAATGAAGAAGGGGTGGGGAGTGATGAATGGTGGGTAAAATGGGCTCCAGCAAGGTGAGGCACGTTCTCTTTTGGAAAAAAAGTCAAGCTCGGAGAGAAGCCAATGAGCCTCCATAGAGGGAGAGGAGGGTCATGGGATCATAGATCTAAAGCTAAAAGAGATCTTAGAGACCACCTTGCTTGTTTTACAGATGAGGAGCCTGAAGTCCTGAGAAAGGGAGTGACCCAGGCAGGTAACAAGATCATAGATTTAGACATCAGAGACCGTCTAATCCAACCCCCTCATTTTACAAATGAGGAAACTGAAGCGCATAGAGTGTTGGGGGACTTGCCCAGGGGCGCACACAGCTAATAAGCATCAGAAATAGGATTGAACCCAGGTCTTCTTGACTCCAAGTCCAGTGTTTTTTCCACGCTACCATACTGCCTTGTTAGATTGTAGGATTCCCAGTGTTTTCCCCTAAACTCTTCTCCCTCTTTCTTTCCAAGTCTTTTGGGTGAAGGATTTGGATTTACAACAGATCTGGCAATCAAAGGTACTTTGGGTGGTGCTCTATAAGTGAACTTTTCTTGGAAGGGTATCATGGAGGTAAGATGCAGATCACAATTCTTCTAGCCCTGCCCAAACTGAGTAACCCTTCTCCATGTCCTTTAGTTAGCCAGGAGCTCCACCCAAACTGTTCCTGGCACCCTTGACATTGGATAGATACCACTGAATCACATGCACGGTCCACCTTCTTTTCACTGTCACCCATCAGGAGACAATGTAGTACAACGGAAAGAGCATCAATAGTTAGGTGGTGCTGTGGATAGAATGTTGGACAAAAGAGTCAGGAAGTCCTGAATTCAAATCCTACCTCAGACACTTATTAGCTGTGTGGTTGTGGGCAAGTCATTTAACATCTCTGTTCCTCAGTTTCCTCATCTGTAAAATGAGGGATTTGAACTTGATGGCTTCAAAGGCCCATTACAGCTCTAAGTCTGTGATCTGTGATCTATGATCCTAGGACAAAAGTGGACTTAAAATTCTTCCTCAGACATTCAGTAACCCTATGTGATTCTGGGCAAGTCACTTATCTGCCTCAGTTTCCTCATTTGTAAAATAGGGATATTAATAACTCCTACTTTACTGGGTTGTTGTGATGATACAGTGAGATAATATGTGATATGCTCTGCAAAACTTAAAGCACTTTTATTTTTTATCATCATTATCATTAGCTCTGAAGTCAGAGGGCTTGGGTTCAAATCCCTCACTTACTACCGCCATGACATCAAGCAAGTCACTAGTTTTCAATTTTTCAATTTGTAGTTTCAATTTCTTAATCTACAAAATGTCAGCCCATAACACTCCCATATGTGGTTGGAACAAGATTAAAATTTATTTCCTGTCTGATTTCAATGCATTGATATATTAAAAAGAGATATATATAAGCATTTGGGGTTCCCATGAAGATTCTTATGTATGATTTACTGGTCCGTGTTTCTATTTGAGTTTGACACCCCTGGATCAGATAGCTCTGAGGTACCCTCAACCCCATCCCAGCCCTAGAGCAGTGATCCACAGAAGACATTGCTGATACTGGGGAATTCCCGTTCCTTTTTAGTGGTACTAAGAGGGCCAAGACCCAGGGAGGCTTTGCAAACAAAGCTGTTGTTTGCTCTGATTATCAAAAAGAATGGAGAGAAAACTGCAGGTTTCAGGAACTCCCAGGGCGTAGGTTAGTTTGGAACTAAGTTTTCAAAGAGCCCTTGAAACAGCAAAAGTGATTTTTTTCCCTTTTTTTAAAAGAAAAAACTCAATCCTTTTGAATGGAATTCTTTCTGAAATACATTATCCTCCTTCCCTCTCCTCTTTGGTAGAGGACACTGGGCACTCTGGACCAGCTCCCTGACCATCAGAACTGACATTTCTACAGCCTCAGTTCATCTGAATCTCGTGAGGCAGATGCTCTCATTGTCTACACCCTCTCCTCCTATTTTGGGAATGAGGAAATTGAGCCTCCCAAATAATGAGCTGACTTGCCTGGCATTACACTGTGTGTGAGGGTCCGAGTAGGTGAGATTCAAACTCAAACCTTCCCTGGTTGATTGCTCTGTCCCCTCTGCAGCTCTGCTCTGATGTGGATGGCCTTAGGATATATCAAGTGTGTTGGACTCATGCCCCCTAGAATGAAATTCACATCTCCTTTGCCTTCATCTCATTCTCCCTATTCTAGGTTTTTAAATTTTATTTTACTTTTAATTCATGGAATAAAACAAACATTTCCATAACATAGTATGATAAAAAAAAAAAGATGACTGCACATGAAACTGCTGATCTACTATGTACAATTTGCTTTTAAATATACATCAAAGTCATCATGTAAATTTCTTTTTTTCCTCTCCCTCCCTCTTGCCCTAGGGATGGCTATGATACACAAATAGTTTTGTAGGGGCGTGAGGATGTGTGTAAACATACATGCATACATACATATCTATATCTAGTTGTCCTACATTCTTAGAGTTTCAGTGTGTCCGACTGTGGCTCATCAGACCAATACGAACTCAGAATGCTCTACCACAGATCTGGCACAAATAGTTCACGTGAACATTTGGGGTAGATTCTCTGAATTTGCCCATCTTGCATTTCTTTTGAGCTATTTCAATTCTTCTTTGCTCATAGTACGGGCACTCCATGGTGGGCGGTCCTGTGCCAGTGCCTCCCATGTCACACAATTCCAAAGTTCTTGAGAGTGTTCTAGTATGGCATCTGACCTTCATATGATCACTTGCCCTGTGTGAGTTCTCCATAAATCATATTTTAGGCAAGTGTACATTTGGCATTCGAACAACATGGTCAGTCCATCGGAGCTGTGCTCTCTACAGTACAGTTTGATGCTTGGCATTTTAGTTCGAGTAAGGACCTTGGTATCCTGCCAGATGATCTTCAAAATTTTCCTAACACAGTTCAATTTGAAGCAATTCAGTTTCCTGGCATAGTGGTAGTAGACTGTCCAGGTTTCACAGGTATACCACAAGGTGTTTTATATATATATACACATATATGTATATACGTATACATGCTTATGTGTGTATGTATATATACATACACACACACAAACATATTGATGTACAATTATTCTATACACGCTTCTGTTTATCAGTTGTTACTTTAGATGCAGATAGTAGTTTTTTTCATATAGCCTTTATGGCTAAGTTTAGCTTTCCCCGCATTATAGTGTAAGCTAGCTCCTGTCTGGCATACTCCATCTCAGCACCTTGTCCATAATAATCCATAAACATTTGTTATTTGAATTACAGTGTCCTTTCTTAGTCATAGCTTGCAATCCTTGAGGAAGCTTGGTGTGAGGGGTAGAATGTTGGATTTGGAGTCAAGATGAGCTCACATTCTTTTACCTTTTTTGAATTCCCAGCGCTTGCTTGACCCATAGCAGATGCTTAATAAATGTTTTTTGATTGATTATTAACCATGAGACCCTAGGTAACTCCCAACTTCTCAGGGCCTCAATTTTTCATCTTCAAAATTAAGGGGATCAGTTTTGATGATGCCTTTTGACCCTGAATCCTCATCAAAGTTAATGGAGAAAATTGCTAGCAACTTCAGGGTTGTCTTTGGGAGCCTGTCTTTGATTCCTGTTTGCCTGTGTTTCAAATTCAACCATCATGTTTTCCCATAATTCCTTGCAGTGGGGGAATCAGTGATCCCAAGCAACCTTCTGATGTCCTCAAAAGTCTCTCCTGACTCCAGAGACAGTGACATGGAACCCCATAGAGGGGCTCAGCTATGGTGATGAGACTCTGTCATCTGACCAGCTGGGACACAGGATTGGCAAAAATGTTTCATCTTCTCCACTGGTTTGACAGAATTTGTTAGGGTTAACCATAAAATAATGTGCTCTGATGGTGGCATTGGTGGAAGAGCTCCCCTACTATCTACCCCTTTCTCCTACATGATAGCGCCAGCTTAGGCTCTCTGGGCCAGGTCCTAATGTGGTTAGCCATAGGCCTGCCTTCGGCACCACTGAACCCACAGGGGGGAGATGGTTGCTCAGTCTTCCAGGCTCCTCAGCTTCTCTACCTCATTTAGAAACCTTGCTCTTTGGCCTCCTAATAAAAGGCTTGGTTTGTGGGAGATTTGGGGTGTGTGGGGGGGAAATGACACAAAGCTTTCTCCCCAGACATGTGGTGGTCTGTCCCTAAATTCTTCCATGTGGGAGATTTTGGGCTCCCAGCCTGGGAGGGATGACTTCTGTGAAACAGCTCAGGCTGGTCCCCAGAAAGCCAGACCACAGAGTTAAGTGTTCTGAATATCAAGCCCCTGCTATAACACTCTCGGTGCCAATCCAGCCTCAGGGTAGAATGAAAACAAACATTTATTAAGTTTCTGCTGTGTGCAGAGCACTGTGCTTTGGGATGAGAGAGTTTCCACGTTCAGATGAGCCGCAGGCCTCTGTTCTCATTTTTTTCATCAAGTGACTGTTGAAGTCATGGAAAGAGTGTAGGATTTGGGAGTTAGAGCTAGGAACTACAGAGATCGTTTAGGCAAACACCTTCATTTTACAGTTGAGAAAACTATGTTCCAGACTTAATCAAGATACTAATAGGAAAAAAAATCACAAAATTATAAGCTCAATGATTTTGAGCTAGAATGGACCTAAGAGGTTATTTAGTTCAGTCACTTGATTTTATTGGTTTCTTGAACTGAGCTCTGCAAATTTCTGACCTGAGTTTGGGTTTGAACAGTTCACCTGTTGGCTCACCCCTAGTTGGAGTTCCAGTGGACTGCTGCTGGGCTTAGCCACCATCAATTAGATAGAAAGCTCTGCAGGTTCAGAGTGAAAGAACTGAAGATTCTCCTTAGTTTGGAATTCCTGCCCTGTTTATTTTTGGGTCCCTTACTTCTGAACTTGCTCCTTGCTCAGTATACAACCTAAAACCACTCCACACTAGAATGCCATCCCTAGGCACAGGTCTTGTTCAGTCCACCTATCAATGTTCCTATCTTATTCTCTCTCTCCCTCTCCCTCTCCCTCTCCCTCTCCCTCTCCCTCTCTCTCTCCCTCTCTCTCTCCCTCTCTCTCTCTCTCTCTCCCCCCATCTCTCATGCCTATGTTCCTCTAACCTCCATGAGGTCAGGAACCTCCTAGTATATATGAGACCCCCTCATATGAAAATGAACATAACATATAGCATATCAATTATATTCTCTTTCAAACTTCTCTCACTTTCACCTGTCATCACTCATATTTATGAACTTAATGCTAACCTTTACTTTTCCTCTTCCCTCTTTTACCACCTCACTATCCAATCCCCTTCTCTCCACTCATATGGCTAGTACCCTAGTCCAGACCCTCATCACCTCTCTGCACGATTGCCGTTTTCGTTGAGTTCATCTCTCAAATACCAGCCTCTTTCCTCTCCAATTCCTTGTCCACAGTGCTGGTAAAAGAATCTTCCAGTCTGAATTGCCACTATCTTATTCAAGAAACCTCAGGGGCTCCCTTTTGCTCCTGGGATTAAAAAAAAATGAACTTCCCAATTGGGCATTTAAAGTCTCAATCAGCCCCATTTCACCATACTCCCCTTCATACACTCTTGAATTACAACCAACTCATTCACTTACACTTGAGTCTGAATTTATGATCCTATGAACATATTGTTTCCCAAACTCAGCATGCCTTCTGTGGGACCCATCCCTTTGCCTAGACTGTCCTCCATGTCTAGAATGTACTCTTTCTTCAACACTAACTCTTGTACACATTTGCTTTCTTTATTGTTTTTCTAAGGTATCACTTCCTGTGGAAAGGCTTGCCTCATTCTTCTAATGTGGTCTAACTCCTCAGTAGGATCCAAGATCCTTAGGGCAGCCCTTTTTGTCTCTGTATTCCCCCCACAGCCCAGAACTGCATTTTGTACTGTGGGATAGGGTAAGGGCCTGAAAGTTTATTGATTATAGGAAAATCTTTGCAACTGTTAGAGTTGTCTAGGGTACTTGGAGGCTAAATGTCTTGGCTAAGATGACACAGCCTGTATGTGGCAGTGGTGGGCCTTTGACCTAAGTCTTCTTAAAGTTCATCTTTTTATCCACTGTTATACCTAATTCTCATCAAGTAGGCCCTTTAATAAATGCTAGTTGGATCAGAGTCTACAATAAATGCATTATGTGAGATTAGAGAGGGACAGGATGAAGGTCATTGGGGGAAAGAGGGAAGCAGATGAGGAAAAGCTTCTCGTTGGATGTAGCATTTGGATTAAAGGAGAAAAGTCACAGATCCCCCACTTCATTTTACTGGAGTGTTGCAGTAAGTCCCACCTACCTCCCACCTAACTCCTTTGATTATGCCCAGAGCTGTAAAGAGAATGCTAGGAGACAGAGTCATAGAATAGCAAGGTCATAGATTGAGGGTAAAAATAACCTCCAAGGTTATTTAGCTCAACACCAGAGAGGGTGGTAACTTTCTGAAGGTCACACAGGCAGGGAGGAGAGGTAAGATTTGATTCTGGGTCTTCTCACAATAGTTATGGATCTTTTTTCACTTATTTTTAGGATCAGTGGCACTGACAACAATTTGGATTTTTTGTTTTAGTGGGGATGGTAAGACTGATGAACCATAGGGTGCTGCATGGTCCAGTGGAAAGAGTGATGACTCTGGGATCAGAAGAACTGAGTTCATGTCTCACCTCCAATGTTTACTGTCTCTGTGACCTTGGGCAAGTCATTTTATCTCCATAGGACTCAGTTTTTTCATCTATAAAATGGGGAAGGGGGGTAGGGAGTTAGACTAGGGCTTTGGTGATCCCTTCCAAACTCTGAGATTGTATGCATCTGTCTCAGTGGTACCAGCAAGGTGGTTATGTGGTCCTATACTTGGTAGCTTGGTGACATTTTCTGCTCCAGGGAAATTCTCCAGCTTACTACGGTGGGGTGTGGGGATGGGACTATGCTGCAGAAAGGAAATTGAGTGGTAAAAGGAAGGGTTAGTAGGAGTTTCTTTTCATGATCTAATCTGTCCTCAGCTTGGTTTCTACCACCAGGATCCCTTCCTAGCCTTGGGGACCTGGTTGCTACTTGTGAGGGAGTTCAATTTTTAACTTTTCTAGGCCTCAGTTTTCTCATCTGTAAAAAGGAAAGTGAGGGGAGAGAGGGACCTCCAAGGTCTCTCACAGCTCTGGATCTATGATCCTGAAAGAGTCTGGATTTCCCATTAGAATCAGACTTTTCCAAGCTGAAAACAGCTGCCAGACATAATAGGGATAATGAAGATGTTGATGTTGGCTGAGTGGGATTCCTCTGCTTTCCTGTGGGTGTACAGTCCAATGGAGTAGTATTATTTCCCATTAAATAAGACAGCCCAGCATGTGAGTGTCTGAGCCTGATCCCCTGGCTCCCTAGAGATGCTGAGTCCAGGTGTAACTCTGGGTATCTTACCATCTACTAGAGGTGACCAGCCTCCGTTACATTGACTCAGTCAAAGAATCTCTTTACTGTTAGACCTGAGGAAGATAACAACGTTTAGATAAGATAAATTGCCTTGCAGAGCCTGGAAGGGGGAATGAGATACAAACAGAGATAGCTAGAATCTACAATATCACAGGATAAATGCATTCAGGAGGGAAAGATGAAATGTTATGGGCAGTCAGAAAAGAGCCATTACCAAGGGGAGGGGGGTCAAGGGGAAGTAGCAAGGGTTTACTTCAAAGCTGTTTCAAAGGAGGAGGAGGAATTCACCAGTGATCACTTCAGGCATAGGGATAGCTGTCTTAGTAAGATCATGGGATGCTAACCAGCAGTCCTGAGTGTGGTCTGCCGACTTGGGCATTCCCAAGACCCTTTCAGGAGGTCTGCAAGGTCAAAGCTATTTTTACAATAATACTAAAATATTTTAAGTTCTAAGATGGTAAATGTCAATAGAGATGATCTACATAAACAAAAAGTTCTTGGGGGGAAAGTCCTAAATAATTTTTAAGAGTGTAAAGGAATCCTGAGGCCAAAAAGCTTGAGAATTACTGGTATAGTAGAAAACATAAGATTGAGGGTGTGAATTTAAAGTCTGTCTTCTCTAACTTCTTCTTTGTTCAGTCATTTCAGCCATGTCTGACACTTCATGACCCCATTTGGGATTTCTTGGCAAAGATACTGGGGTGGTTTGCCATTTCCTCCTCCAGCTTATTTTACAGATGAGGAAACTGAGGCAAACAGCATGAAGTGACTTGCCCAGGGTCACACAGCTAGTAAGTGTCTGAAGCTGGATTTGAACTCTGAAAGATGAGTCTTCCTGACTCTATACTTAGTACTCTGTTCATTGCATCACCTAACTGCCCCTTCTCAGTACCTGGGTGACTTTCAGCCAAGTCACTTAATCATAGCTAATAATAAATAGCTAATATTTAAAGAGATTTAAAATGCTTTGGCATGTATTATCACATTTGATCCTGGATAAATTCCTCACATCTAACAGATGGCAGCTCACATCATGGTCTCCTCAGAAGTAGAAATAAAAAGATACTCTGTATAATATGAATCAGGTATGGGACAGGTATTTATTTCCTGTACACACAGGAAATAAATGTTAAGAGACACAGCATACATTGACAGGTCAACTTAAAACAGGATTCAGCAGCTTAGCTTATAACTACTATTACATTCTCTTTAACCTCATCAGAACATAAAGCAGTTTACAGGCCTGCTGATTAAGCAATTTACATTTCATTTCATTTTTGCATTGTCCAAACAACTCCTGATTCAACTCTTCTGTTAAAATAGTCCAGGCTTGGGCTAGTTCTCTTTTTGGCAATCATCTTTTCCATGAGGAATGGATAATTACTGGAGACTCCTCCCCTTGTTGGAAGCCGGCTCCAATGAAGAAGAGTCCTCTGGAGGACTCTCAGACCTCCTGTGTTCATTCACAAGGTATCCTCCAAGTCTAGGCATGTCTGTTCAAGAATGACACTGAGTCACCTACTCAGGAAAGGAATCACAAAGCAGAAAATGTAGCAAGGGGCCCCACCTGAGAGCTCAGATAATTCAGGACGTGCACCATGTGAGAATGGTGTCCAGGTGAGGAGGAAAAAGCACTATCTACCCATCTCCTTTATGGGTGTATGGAGAATCAGATTGTACCATCTACCCTGTGTTAGAGTCAAAGGAAGAGCCTGAGCTAGAAACTATCCCTCTTTTTGAAAGAGTCATTATGTTCTCCAGCTAAGCTACTGCCGTTAGACTCTGTCACCCTTTGAAAGAGCTCACAGTCTTAAGATCTGAGTCATCACATGGCCAGGGATCACCATCTTATTTGATCCACACAAGCGCTTACCCAGTGCACAGTGAGCCAGAACCAGGAAGGGCAACTCTGAATATATCCCATGAGATGGTCCGCCTTACATTTTTCCCCTAGTAAAATGCTTGCTGTCTTCAGCAAATCAAGAATGCATTTGGCATATTTGTTCATCAGATTATAAGCTTCCTGAGGGTGGAAACTGTTTTTCTTTTTATCAATTTTATTCCCAGTGTTCTGCACAGTGCCCAGCACATAGTAGGTGCTTAATAAATATCCATTAGGTTGGATATCCCCAATACCAGGCTCCTGGAAAGGCTCAAGCATTTTGCTTCTGTGTGCCAGTGTCTTGTACTAATAAGTTTCATACAGTCAGTCCACACGGCACAGTTCTTAAGCTGCCCTCCCCTCCCCCCAAAATTTATAGTCTTTAGGGAGAAACTTAACCTACCACAGCTGGTGGGTCTTAGAGCCCATAATCGCCTTCAGGCTTCTGAGTGAGTTTAAATAGCAATTGTTTCTGTTCTGGCCAGAAACTGAGGGTCATCCCCTCCCAGCTTGATTCTTTTATGAAAGCAAATTAGGTTATCTTTTGCCTCAGTTCTTACCTAGCCTTTAACTACTGAATGGCCGTTGCCTCAGACAGAAGCTGAGACCTGGGAAAGACCTCAGCTTAAAAAGGCCAGGGTCTCTCAGTGCATCAGGACCATTGCCAGTTGCCCTGACCTATGTATTGTCACTGGGCTCCAGTGACTCTGGAGGAGAGAATGAGGCTGATGACTTTGCACAGCCCTGCCTCACTTCAATTCAATTCCCTTGCCAGTCAAGCCATCACCCTCCTGGTGTCGTTGGTTCTCTCCTAGAATGAAGCATAAACACTATCGCCTTCAAATACAAAGTTATGCAAATTCAACAAACAATGTTTTATAAATCTTACCAGAAGCCACTGCTTGCTTAGTACTTAAAAAGGCTTCTAGAAACCCAAGAAAATAGAGAAAAAATTGAAAATTAGAATAGGGCAATGAAAGAGAAAAAGAGAAAAGAAAATGGGAAAAAAACACATTTTTCCTTAAAGAGAAAGTGCTAGTTCTGAGTTTCCAGAATATATAGGATTCTCTCCACTACTGTATCTTCAGGTGAGAAATCAAACTGTCATGGGTCAAAATTCTTCCACAATTCCATTCAGAACATAGAGTGATCTGACTGAAAGTCTGAACAAAATTTATAAGTGTTAACAGGGCACACCAAAATTTTTCCAAGGATGATTGTGTACATTGGGTTATGCTCTTGGAGACCAAGATGAAAAAAATCTCCTCTGGGTCTTGGCATATGTAGGGCATCCACAGTTTCCCCAATGACTCCCTGCCAGCACGTAGGACCATCCAGACACATTGTCCATCTCACCTGACAATGGGACGAGCTGGTGCAGTTCTCAAAGAACTCAAAGCCTATGGAACCCCAAATGCATGTGGGTTCCCACAAAGGAAAAATTCTTTGAGGTCAACCTTTCAAAGCTTTGCTGAAGCTCCTCTCACATCTCATATTCCAGGGGAATGGGACACTTCATCAGCTACTGTCTCTACTTGAGAGACTTTTCTCAGTTCTGGGCCAACAAAGAACAGACTTAATTGGGTTCAGTCCTGGGGGACCTTCTCTTACAATGGAGAGTGAGCCTAGGCTACTCATTATACCCAATACTGACGCCCAGGAATGATTTAGTTATACTTTAGGCTTGGACTCATGCTTATGGGCTCCCCAAAAAGAGGAGTAAAAAGATGCTCACCGTAGTATGTGAGTCACACATGGGACAGGCATTCATTCCAGCACAAAAATGTTAATGGAAACAAGAATTATAGCAGCACGAATGGAACAACTTGAGAAGAATCTTCAGTAACTTAACTACTATTATACTGTCTCTGGAGGTTGATACTTGAACCTTATCAGACAATAAGGACCTTAGTATCCTCCTTTGTCCAAGAATGGGGTTGGATTAAATTGCCTCCAAGTTTCCTTTGGGATAAAATTGCATGATTCTCCATCCATTACTTTTTTGTTTTGGAGGCAATTGGGGTTAAATGACTTACCCACACAGCTAGTAAGTGTCTGAGGTCAGATTTGAACTCAGGTCCTCCTGATTCTAGGGCTGATGCTCCAACCACTGTGCCACCTAGCTACCCCTCCCCATCCATTACAATGTAAGTTTCTTAAGTGTATCTCCAGCACTTAGTTACATTGCCTGGAACACAGGAGGCATCTATAAATGCGTGTTGTTAGACTGATTGATTCTATGACTTCTGTCCCATCATGGAGGCTTGGTGGTGGACTGCTGAGAGATCATCACATTGGAGCTAGGAGGGGATCTCATCCAACACCCTAAATTTTCAGGTGAGGAAACTGAGGCCCAGAAAGAAATATTCCTTGAGTGCGTGTGTTCATGGAAGAAGCCTTAGAGGTCATTTGGTCCAGCTTCCCTCATTTTGCAGTTGAGAAAACTGAGTCTCAGAAGAGGGAAATGGTTTGCCCAAAATATCAGAACTGAGATTTGAACCCAGGTTCTAAACCTCTAAATCTCCAGTGGTTTCTCCATTATCCCATACATCCTCTAACAAAGCCTTATTAAGATCTCTGGGCAGAGCAGGGGCTGAAAAAGGAGAACATACCCATTCTTACTTCTGCTAAATCCATTCTTTTTGGGGTTTGGCAGCTTTGGGGGGTCTCTAGCAATGTGTCCTTCCTCCCCTCTGTCCTAGTAATCCATCATTCCTTCAGAAGCTGCTGAGAAGATGTCTCGAGTAGCTTTCACCATGAATTTGGCTTTTTCCTTTTGCCTCCTTTCCTTTCCTTCTGTGCTTTCTTGGGTTTTTCTTTGCTTAGAGGTGGAGGCACAGAGGAATTCATTTACTAGAAAAAGAGGTGATAGATTTAAGATGGGAGGGGCAGGAAATGCAGATGCATTCCAAAGGGTTAGGTGCCTTGGCTCAGTTCTTTGATAAGGCAATTAGACATGTCCTGCTTTTACTCCCAGAGATCCCTATTCCCTGCTTCTCTAGAGTTTCCTTCTTCTTTTACCCTCTCTTCCCTCCCTTCTCCCCGCCCCTCCCCTTCCCTCCTTTCTCCCCTCTCCTCTCTTCTCTCTCAGACTGATCAGGTTGCCAGTTTATCCAGACTTTCATATTCATCTTTCAAAATTTCCCTCCAGGAGAAAAAAATGATCTCCTTGAGGGCAGGGATGGTTTTCTTGGCATAGTGGATTGGCATTGGATTGGAAATCAGGAAAACCTTGGGTTTGAAACCTGCCTCAGACACTTAATAGATGTGTGACTGGGGAGAATGGAATATTCAGAAGGATGAGCTCCTCTGGTGTGAGGGCCTGCTGAGCACTTCTCAGGGCTGCTCATCCACCTTTGGTCTTCATCCAACTCTCACCCAAGACTCCATGAAGGTGGAATGTGAGCAGTGGTCACACCTTGGCAAAACCATCTCAGCAGATGGGCTAAAACCAAGCCCATTGATAAGTTAGGAAGATTTCTACTCCCAAGCATGTAAAGACTTTCCTCTGAAGGAATGGTCAGATGAAAATAGTTTGTTCCAATGGCCATGAAGGTGGCTGAATCAGACAGTGTGGAGTGCTAAGAGCTTGGTCAGATGTCAAAGCTGCCAAGGTCATTGCATTCTGGGCTATTATCCATCCTGATTTTTGTCTTGCCGCTGGACTTTGTTGATTTTGGAAGAGAGACTGAGACTGACAACTTTGTGCAACTCGGCTTCACTTCGATCCAATTCACATGTGGGAGTCGACATCAGGCTGTGGTGTCATTGATCCTCTTCTCTCTGTGTGTGTTTGTCCTTCATTGCTGAAGAAGACCATGCCATCAGAGAAGAAATGACATGACTTGCCCTTGACTTTGCTTTGAGTGAGAGAGGGCTGCGCAGGTCACCAGCCTCACTTCTCCTCCAGAGCTATCTGAATCCAGTAACCAGATATTCATCAGAATGACTGGAGATGACCCAGGATGAGGCAGTTGGGGTGAAGTGACTTGCCCAAGGTCACACAGCTGGTGAATGTCAAGTGTGTGAGGTGAGATTTGAACTCAGGTCCTCCTGACTCCTGCACTGGTGCTCTATCCATTGCACTACCTAGCTGCCCTCATTGATCCTCTTCTATGATGAAGAACAAACAACCACAAAGACTCATCTCCCATTAACTTTCCTTCAAGTCCCAATTAAAATGCCACCTTGAACAAGAAACCTTTCCCAATCCCCGATAGTGCCATCACCTTGCTGACTGACTGACTCACCACCTTTCCCCGTTCTTATCCTGTACACACATCATTATTTGTGTATTGTCACCTCCATTGGACAGCGAGTTCCTTGAGGGTGGGGACTGTCTTTTGCCTTCTTTGTATCCTCATCCTTTTAACACAGAGCCTGGCACATCGTAGGTGTGAACACCCGTAAATAATAATAAACTATGTTATTATATAATAAACTAAATAATAAGCTATAAATGTGTATCAACTGACAGAGAATGAATGAATATTAGAACCAGAATTCAAACTTCAGTCCTCCAGTAATCTGCCTTTTCCACTGTGTGGTCCCAGTGTGAATTCCTATTACTGGGACCATCTTCTAGTATCCCTCGGTCTATGGCAGTTAATATTTCTCGACTTTCCAGCTTGATGGCCAACGGGCAGCTGCTCAAGGACTGCGGTTACATTTACCTGCCAACACCCTGGCATACTTTTTTTCCTTTTCTTGTTTCTTCCTCTTAAGGGGTGTGTGTGTGTGTGTGTGTGTGTGCATGTGTGTGTGCATGTGCGTGCATGTGTGTGTTTAAACAACTCATTTTTCTATACTCCATCTCCCCTTGTCCCTAGCAGCATTCTCTGAAAGCCTCTTTAATACATCTAGAATCCGTATGACTGTTCCCTGTAAGGACGAGATGGGTTTGGTTTATCCTTTTTATATTGAGGTACCATGGACTGGATTTGGAGCAACAGGACCTGGGGTTGAATCCCAGCCCTTTGGGACCTTGGAAAAGTCACCTGACTTCTTGGTCCTCCACCCACCTCTCTATGACTATAAGTTACACAGAGGTTGACCACTGGCATTGCTAGAGGGAGTTTCATCACCTGAAAGTTCCCTATAGCAATGAAATCACTGGTTCAACCCCTATAGCCAATCATATTATTTTAGTAAGATATTTATATTTATTTCAATGTATATATTTATTTTATTTTAATATATTTGTTTTTTTATGATCTAATGAGCATATGATCATAGATACCCCCTCTCATTTTATAGACAAGGAAATTGAAGCCCATCAGTTAAATGACTGCCAATTTTAAGAGATAGGGGCAAGATTTGAATGCAGGACCTCTAATTTCATAAAATAGTACTTTTTCCATTTCCACTGAAATCTGTTTTATAAAACCTTTTTGTAATTTGTGGTATAGCTTGAGCAGCTATGTGGCACATTGGATAAAGCACTGGACTTGGAGTCAAGTAGATTCTTCTTCCTGAGTTCAAATCTGGCCTCAGACACTTACGAGCTACATGACCCTGGGCAAGTCACTTCCCACTGTTTGCCTCAGTTTCCTCATCTGTAAAATGAGCTGGAGAAGGAAATGACAATCCATTCTATTATCTCGGTCTAGAGAAACCCAAATGGGATCATGGAGAGTCAGACATGACTAAGAAAAAACAAAACCAAACAAAAAACAACTCAATAATAAATGTATATGTGCATGCATATATAAGTATGTTGTAAGTGTGTAATACATACATACATATATACACACACACACACACACACACACACACACACACACACACATATATATGTATAGCTAGGTGATCATGAGCAAGTCATTTCATTTCCTTTAGGCTTAACTATGTAAAATAAGCATGCTTCATTTTATATTTATATAGGTATGCACATGTTTATACTTATACTACATGTTGCAGAAGCCCATTGGTGCAGTGATCCCATCTGGGGTTTTCTTGGCAAAGACACTGGAGTGGTTTGCTTTTTCCTTCTTCATCTCATTTTATAGATGAGGAAACCAAGGCAAGCAGGGTTAAGTGACTTGTCCAGGGTCACATCGATAGTAAGCGTCTGGGGTTGGATTTACATTTAGATCTTCCCTATTCAGAGGGTCAAGCTTTCCTTCCTGATAGGATCTAGATGGCTTTACAAAAGGCATGAGGGAATATAACATATTATGTCTTTCCACAAGGTGGGACGAGGCAGGTGGAGGTAATCCTACCCCTGATTGTCCCCAAAGAACCCAGTCCTGCACTCTATCTACTGCCATCCTGACGCCGCCTAGCCCCGAGCTCCATATCTAATTTGTTTCTATTTATTTCTGTGTTGACTTTCCCATTGGAATGTAATCTCTTTATGGTATGGTATTCTTTTCTTTCTATCATGGAGCTTGGTACATGATCTGTGTTTAATAAATGCTTGTTGATGGATTTGGCTTTGCACCTACCAGTACGTTTCTCTGATACTATTATACATTACAGATAAAAGATGACAAAACTATAGAATTAAAGTGGGAAGGAACCACAGAGGCTGTCTAGTCTGAGCCCTTAATTTTACAGAAGAGAAAACAGAGGCCCAGAGGCTTGAAATAATTTATCTAAGGTCCCACAGGCTGTACATGGCAGAGGTGGGATTCAAATCCAGGTCCTTCAGCTCCAAATCCCTCACTGTAGCATGAAGCCTTTACTCAGTTGTGAAACAGGGTAATAATCCCTGATTACCCACCTCAAGGAGTTGTCATGAAGTTGAAGCAAGATGCAAAGAACTTGGCCAACTCTAGGGAACTATAAAAATGTCAATTATTATAAATATTAAAGGATGAGTAAGATTTGGGTGGGGATGTAACATCCAAGGCAGGATCAGGCATGGTAGAGAGGGGGGATGCCCAGGAAGGAGACTGGCACAAGGAGGGATGGTGAAAGGTGGGAGATTGCTGCCCTCCTGGGGCATGGATCTGGGTTGCTCATGAGAGTGGTGCCAGGGCATGGGGGGGAGTTCATCTCCTTTAATTCTGCCTTGCAGCTCACCCTCCATTCTTCTGTCTTCCATTTTTTTTCAGACACCGATGAGTGCCAGGTTCACAATGGGGGCTGCCAGCACAGATGTGTGAATACTGCAGGCTCTTACTACTGCGAATGCCAGACTGGCTTCAGACTCCATACTGATGGCAGGACCTGTATCGGTGAGCAGATGGCACCTCCTCCTCCTCATCTCCATCCCTTCCCCCCATCCCCCCAATATGGCTGAGTCACCCTGCAGGCCTCCAGGGAGCTGGGCTCGGATTCCAAAGTAGGTTTCCTTCCCGGGCCCTGTGCCAAGGCCCTCATCCACATGCAGAGAGGGCTGTTGTGGATAATGGGTGCCTGTGGGACTGACAAGCCTCCCTCCCATTGCCATCCACCTCCCTGACACACCATGGGGAGAGGATGACCCTGACCTTGTGTTCTTTGGGTCTGAAAAAAAGGGATCAGAGATTGCTTGGCTTCTTGGGTAGTCCTTTACTTAAGTGAATTAGGGATGTTTCCCTACACCAGAAGCATGTTCTTAATACAGGTTAGAAGTATAGAATCTCCAGGAATCTGGAGCTCTGTGGAACTGGGAGATCAACAACCATACCAGGTTCCTCTGGTCCTCTGGGTCTGACCCCATGTGTTTGTGGCTGAGTCACATATACTGAGATGGAAGATCCCTCCACACTAAAGAATTATGAAAGACCCCATTACCTGTATGATCTTGGCAAGTCATTTAATTCAGTTCAATTCAGCAAACATTTATTAAGCACCTACTGTGTGCCAGGCATTGTGTTAAGGGCTAGGGACACAGAAAGAGGCAAAAGATAGTCCCTTCCTCAGGGAGTTTCCAATTGAACCTGTCTGGGTCTCAATTTCCTCATCTGTAAAATGTGGATGTGGGCCTGGGATGCTGATGCTCTCTGAGATCCTTTCCAGCTGTAAATCTGGAACCTGCAGATCTCTGTAGCATCTCAGGGAATGGGAACATGTTTGAAGACCTCTACTAAGAGGTGTGGGCTGCTATCTGTACAAGGAGAGTGACATGTTAGGGAATCACAGGACCTGAGAATTAGGAGGGATCTCAGTCAACATCTTGTCCAATCTGTACAACATACATTCACAGGACACTTTAGAGGCCACTAAATCCAACTCCTTAATTCTACAGAAGAGAAAACTGAACTCACTCAAGAGTGACTTATCCAGGGTCACCCAGAGTCAGGATTTGAATCCAAATCTTCCTGAGTTCGTGTCCAGCACTCTACCCTCTCTGCCCCAAATGGTCATCCAGTCTTTGCTCAGAGAACTTCAGGGAAAGGAAACCCACTCGCATTCATTCCTCTTTTGGTTAATTCTAAAAGGGTTAGGAAATTTTTATTTTATCAAGGCGATACCTGCCTCTTTGTAACTTCTACTCCTTGCTTCTAGTTCTAATTTTCTTTTCCACATGATCACCTTTCAAATATCCAAATATATCATGTCTTGCCACCACTCCCCCAGTCTTCTCTTACCCAGGATAATCATCCTTAGTTCCTTTAATGGATCATTGTATGACATGACCTCAAGGCCTTCTGCCATCCCCTGGACCCTCTCCATTTTGTTAATAGCCTCCTTGAACGGGTAGAGCCTAGAATGGAGCAAAGAATATTCCTGATGAGGTCTGACCAGGGAAGAGGCAGCCAGAAAGGAGATGTTTCCTTTTTGGAAGCTAGCCCTTTCTTTCAAACAGCCCTAGTTTGTTTTTTATTTTGTTTTTGCCAGAGGTACTAGGAGGAGGAGATAATAGCAGGGCCTGGCAGCCCCTCTTCTCCATACAGATCCTTGAAGAATTAATGGTAGGTCTAGCTTGGGTGGGGCAGGGTGGAGAGAGAAGGCTACAAGGAAAATTGGCAGGGCCCAAGTTCCACTAGGGATGGGCAATGAGGCCCAAGACAATCCGTCAGCAGGTCCTTACCCCACCCAGCACCCTTCTTCCTGTGGGCATGTTTGGCACCCAATATTGTACTTGTTTGGATTGTCTTTATGATTTCTTCCTAAGAGTTTGGGGAAATCCTTGCTTCTTCATCTATCCAATCACATGGTAAGCTCCCTGAAGGCAGAGACTGTACAGTCTCCTTCCATCTTCCTGATCGTGCCTAGTATTAAGGCTCTCAGTCCACTGATGAAGATTGATTGACTCAAGATTTAGGCCCACCTGGCCTTTGGTCACTGGATTTCAGGGATCCCAAAGCCTGAGATGATGAATGAATGAATCAGGGAGAGAGACAGAGATGGAGAAACAGAGATAGAAAGAGAAACAGAAAAGAGAGGGAGAGACAGAGAGAATATGATGGAAATAGCTATAATTTTTAAGGGATTTATGGTTTGCAAAGCACATTATTTATATCTCATTTGATATAGTCCTATGTGACAGGTTCTGTTTTTATCCCCATTTTACAGTTAAGGAAATCAAGGCTCAGAGAGTGACTTACCCATTGGTACAAAACTAATGGGTCAGAGATGGGGTTTGAACCCATCTCCCTGGCTCCAAAGCCAGTAGTCTCTTCATAGCAACAATTCACATTTCTATCCATAGAACTACAGAAGCATCTGGTTCCACAGATAGTGAAACAATGATTCCCAACTACTGTACAACACTCCTGACAAATGGTCTCAAGGCATTGGGAGGAGTCCTGGATTTAATTCTGTGTTCACATTTTCCTAATGCCTCTGGGACTTTGGATGATCTGTTTCCCTCTCTTTTTCCTCAGTTTCTTCATGTATAAAATCTAGGTAAACTTAAAGGTCCCTTCTAGCTCTAAATCTATGATCTTTGACTCATGATCTATAGAGATGGGAATCCTACTACATTCCAAGGCACCCAGTCCATTTATGGATAACCCTTATTATTAGAAAGTTACTTATATCATATTGAAATCTCTATATAAACATGATATAGACAGGATAAGTTGGAGGTATGCTCAGGGGGAAGGCACTAAGATTAAGGAGGACCGAAAAAAGGCGCCTTACCAAAGGTAGGGAAGGGGTGGATTCCCCAGTTTGTTTCCCAATTATTAGAATTTCTTTGGGGATAATTAATTAGACTTTTAACTCTGGCTCAGGACAGAATGGGCACACTTACTTGTTTCTACCCAACAGTGCCTAGGTATGATGGGAAACTATCACCAGATGGTCAACATCAAGTCCTTAAAATGAGCTTAGAAAAGCTCCAAATTCTGCATCTCCTTCTGTCCCACATAGGCTGGCAGGTGATGGTCAGATAATGATAATTTTGTTTTTTGGACTAGACTTCTATTTCACTTGGTATAAGGAACTCTGGGTGAGGAAGCTCTCTCAATGTAAGCTAAAACTTTCTCTGGAATTTGTAGTCTTAGGGAGATTCTTAGAGAGCTGAGAAGCTAAGGGACAGACCCAGAGTCACATAGCCAGTATGTGTCAGAGGCAGAATTTGAATCCAGACCTTTCTGACTCCGAGGTCACCTTTCTATCCGATATGTCGTGGTGTAGTAGTAGTAGTAGTAGAAGTAGTAGCAGCAGCACTAGTGAGAGTAGTAGTAGTAGTAGTAGCTGTGCTTTCAAAACACTATATTAGCTCATTTAAATTTTACAGCAATCCTCAAGAACCTAAATAGTCTTTAACGACTTTATACCAAATGGGCAGGAGGTCTCCAGTGGTCTCTAGGGATCTCTATGTAGTCTTGTACTATACAACATGTTTGTCAATAATTCAGACAAGGTAAGACTGTCAGGAAGCATTTACTAAACACTTATTATAGGAAAGGAACAGTGCTAAGCACTGGGAATACAACTACAAGTAAAAAAGAAAGAGTGCCCACTCTCAAGGAGTTCATATTCTAATGATTGAGGACAACACATAGAAGGGAGCCACAAAGGAATGGGGTGGAGGGAGGGAGTATATGGTCAGCAGCATGGCATTGAAAGTCCAGAGCATCTGGAGAGGAATGAAGACTTGTCTAACTTGAGTGTCCTTAAAATAGAAGAAATCAATGAACCAGAGGAAGAGGCTGCAGGGGTGGAGGGTGCTTCCTACCTGAGGAGTCCATGGGTGGACAGAGTGAGATTCCTGGATGAAATATTGATGGTGGCCTCATCTAATTTGCAGATGATGTCAAGCTGAGAGAGACAGCCAAGATACTAGATGACTAGAGACCTTTTCCCATTTTTATGATCTCTTGGTGATACAGTCCTGGAAGCAATATTGCTGGGTCAAAGGGTATGCACGTTTTTGTAGCCCTTTGGGCATAGTTCCAAACTGCTCTCCAGAATGGTTGGATGAGCTCACAGCTCCACCAACAATGAATTAGTGTTCCAACTCTCCCACATCCAAGAGTCAGGATCCAAAGTGATCTTGAATGGACTGGAGTGTTGGACTGAACCCAAGAAGATGAAATCCAGTGGGAATAAAAGTCAATTCTTACACTTAGATTTAAAAAAATAAACTTCACAAGTACAAGATGGTGGGGAAGAGTGGGGAGGGAAAGGCCTGGCTAGAAAGCAGCTCCTCCAAAAACAAGGGCAGTGTTTTAGTAGGCCAAAAACACCTCGTTATGAGTCATTAAAGAGGTGATAGTCCTCCTGCACTCTGCCTTGCTCAGACAACGTTGTGTTCATTTCTGGGTACCCTTTTTTAAGTAGGGCATTGGTAAGCTGGGCAGTATCCAGAGAAGGGGAATTCAAATGCTTGAGTTGAGTTCATGCCATTCAATGATCTATGGAAGGAACAGAAGTTGTTTAGCCTGGAGACAAGAAGGCACAGAGAGAACATGAGAGCTGTCTTCAAGAATTTGAAAGACTATCCACGAGGAGGAGGGATTAAGCTCCGAAGAGGAATTACACGTTCTGTTTGAGCCCAGAGGGCAAGAATGAAGAGCTGGCAGAAAGTTGCTGAAAGGCCAAGGTCCACTTCAGGAGCTCCCTGACAATTAGAATTGCCCCAAGGTGGCCTGGGTTGCCCTGGGAGGGAGGAAGGGAGGGGTTCCCTTCATTACACATAGGAGGGTGGGGTCTTAAAGCAGAAGATAGATGAACACTTGCTAGGTATAACATTAATATGCTATGTTTTTTTAATTGCCTCTGTAGTTCTTAGCACAGTGCCTGGAGCATAGTAGGTACTTAATAAATGTTTGTTAGATTGGAAGGAATTCTTGAGGTCTGAACTGGGTAACAGGTCCTCTGAGGTCCCTTCTAGCTCTGCGATTTGGGGATGTTTGCATTGTGACGAATCTAGGATGTAACAGGATGGCTGTGGTTAGAACTCATTCATTCATTATTCAGCACTTATGTATTGTTCATTGATCATGTGCAGGGAGGGTCTTGTGGTGAGGACTCTGGGGATGTAGAGATGATTAAGGTGGTTCCTACAATCTGGGAGCTCACAGTCCTCAAACCATGTGCCTCAGTGGCTCCAGATTGCCTACTTCTCAGCCAATACTGTGTAATTGATGTCTTATACTTGGAGTAAACTTCCTTCCCCACTGGAACATCTTCATTTTCCCTCCTAATCATACCCAATTAACCACGTGTTGAAAAGTTGTGTGCATTTGCTACTTCCTGTTAGGATATCTTCTCATCCAGGGATTAATGAGATGTTTTTGGACTAGCCAGAGGAGAGTTGGAAATGGAAAGATAGTGGGCCAAGGAGAAAATGGAGGAGGGGAAGGGTAGGGGCTTGGCCCAGTCATGTTCTTCAAGATGGGAAACAGCCCCTGAGGTCCCTGATGTGGCTCAAGGTGGAGGTGAGAGAAGGGGGCAGCAGATGAAAACTAAAAATTACAGCCATTGATAAGAGTGGCTATGAAGTTGTGTCACTGGTTTGCCATTGAGGACGGAATTAGAAAGTGTAATCTCATGAATGAGTGAGATTATGAATATTTTACACATATGCAGGTACACACACATCCCTAGTGTGATAAGGAATGTGAGAAGTAAGAGGAGAGACAAAAGAGGGCAAAGGATAGGGAGGATGGAGAAGGAGAGAAGACAGGAGGAGGAAAGAGGAAAAGGAGAGAAAAGAGGGGAAGAGAGAAGGGAGACAGATATAGATGGAGACAGGATACAAGAAGGAGGGATAGAGGGAGAGAGAGAGAGGGGAGAGGAGAGAGAAAAAGGCAGAGGCAGAAAGGAGACAGGGTAAAGAGGGAGTGAGTGAGAGAGAGAAAGAGAGAAAGAAGGAAAGAAGGAGGATGGGTGGGAAGGAAAGAGAGGGAGCAAAGAGACACACAGAGCCACAGAGGAGAGAGAAGGTAATAAGGGAAGAAGATGGAAAGAAAAGCCCAGCTGGCTTACCTCTCTCCTTCAGAGAACCAGATGTGCGTTCTTCCTTTCTTGACTTTCCTTGAGCCTTCAGGGCCGGAAGAGGAGGAGAAGAGCTGTGTTGGTGCCTGCTGCCTACATGGGAGAGGAAGAAGGCTGTAGCCTTTGCTGTTTGACATCTTTGATCTCTTTCACTGCCCCTAGCCCAGAGCCAGCCTTCCTCACAGGATGATACAATCTGAGGCCCTCCTGCAAGGTCTTTGCCCCAAAATATTCACCTTTTACTGATCATTCCTGAGATTCCATTTCTCTAGATTCCACATAGATTTCTTAATTAAGAGGCGGATAGATGCTCCTTGCAGCTGGCAGTGGTGGCAGTGATGGTGGTGGTCAGTGATCTAGTGAAATTCAGTAAGCCCTGGGTAGGGTCAGGGGTAGGTGGATGAAAATTAGCATAGGGAAATGAAGGCAAACTTTGTAGATGCCTCTGAAAAAAGTCAGTTTCCCCCAGCATCCCTCCCTCTGTCAGGCAGGGGTGAAAAGGAGAGTTGGTTCTCCAGAGCCTTAAATCAGACCTAGCTATAAATTAGTATCTTTGGGCAGGATTGTCCAGGGTCCCATCCATGATCCTCCATAGATGGGTTGGGACTAATGGCCCTTTGGATGCAGGCTTCAGACCCTGGAGCCCTTACTGGCCTTTCTGCTCACTCGTAACTTTCTTAATATTTCCTTTTTTTCCTGTGGCTCTGCAGTTCAGACTTGGCAATACACTCAAAGAAGAGATGGAAAGGCCAGGGTAATATCTGCCCCAAGGGCTCTCTTAGTGAGTGCTACAGTCACGGCAGATATGCCGAGCTTGGGAAGGGCCCAGATGACTGATGGAAAAGAGAGCGGCTGAGGGGTTGGCCTGAGCCAAGGCCCAGAGCCTTCACTGGCCATGTGCCAGGCAACTCAGTGGGATAGAGCATAACGTTAATAAGACCATGGTCCCAAGTTTGTGTCTTATCTGCACTGACTAAAGAGCCATGGAGAAAAGCTCTGGTCTGTGTCTATGCTCGGCTTGTAGCCTGAGTGTACCCCAGGACTAACTATGGTCAAGTGTTGAACTCCAATTCTGGCTCCACATTCACCTCTAGCTTCTGCCAGAGACTAGCTGTTGACCTTGACCGTAGACTAATCTCTGACTGTAGTCACAGACGGAACCCTAACTCTGGCCTGAGGATGACCCTTAGCTCCCATTGTACAGTGAGCCTGGACTCTGGTTACAGATTGGCTTCAAAGCCTTACTGGAATTTTACCATTCCCAGGATTTGAGTCTTGTTAGATAGGATGCTAGATTAGGAAGTCAAAACTAGCTTCAGATCTTTCCTCCAACTTGTCATTCCCATGACCTTGTGACTTTGGGAAACCACTTCACCTCTATGCCTCAACCTCTTAATGTGTAAAATGGAAATGATAAAAATAATAGTGTTAATAGTACCTGCCTCCCAGGGCTGTCTTGAGGTTAAAGGAGATCAGTCAGTCAAGAAGCATCTATTGAGTACCGACTGTATGCCAGGCATTGTCTAAAGCTCTTTGCAACTTTTAAGTTCAATATAAATAGAAGTTATTATTAGTATCACCACCGTCATTATCAATAACTTAGATAAAGCCATAGGTTGACTATCTATCAAATTTGTATCCGACACAAAGCTGGGAGAGTTAGCAAATTCGGTGGATGATAGGGTTAGGATGCAGAAAGGCTTTGACAGGTGGAAGAACATTGGGCCAAATCTAAGAACGTAAAATTAAGAAAACCTTACCATTGAGTTTTAAAAACATATATTTCACAAGTACAATATGAGGAAAATGTGGCTACACAGAAGCTTGTATAAAAAACATTGGGGAGGAGGGTGTTTCAATGAACTGCAAACTCCTAGAAACATTGGCTCCAGTTTGATTCATTTCCTTGTTCGATGAGAAAACTGAGACTTGGTTTAAAAAAAATTAAACATTTTTGCTTGAAAATAGCTCTTAAAATACATACATATGGCAAATAACTTAGAATGAGATTACAGGGCTGAAACATTATTGTTTGGATGCTTGAGCAATTAAATTTAAAAGCCAAGTGACTTGTCCAAGGTCTCATGGGTAATACATTGTCTAGCCAGGTTTGAGCCAGGGTTCTTGGACTCCAAATTCAGCCTTCTTTTCATTGTAAAGCCAATGCAAAATTAGACTGTTAGAAAGAAAGAGTATTTGGAAGCAGGAAAGCAAGTATTCCAGTATAATCTGTCCTGCCTAGGCCACAGATGGAGTTTTGTGACCAATTCTGATTGATACCATTCAGGAAGGGCATGGATAAATTGAGAAGTATCCACAAGATGGCAGTGAGAATGGTAGCTGGTTATGGATGGATGGAAGAAGCGTGGAGATGGGGATGATAGCTGCCTTTGAGTATTTAAAGAGTTGCCTTGTGGAGGAAGGATTATCCTTGTTCTTCTTGGGCCCAGGGGGCAGAACTAGGGGAAGGCAATGAGTAAAAGTCTCAAAGAATTGATTTCATTTTTGGTGTAAAGAAATTTTTTGTAACATTGTTCAGTTGTTTCAGTTGTGTCCCACTCTTCATGATTCCATTTGGAGTTTTCTTGGCGAAGATACTGGAGTGGTTTGCCATTTCTTTCTCCAGCTCATTTTACAGATGAGGAAACTGAGGCAAATAGGATTAAGTGACTTAACCAGAGTTACACAGCTAATAAGTATCTGAGGGTGGGTTTGAACTCATGAAGATGAATCTTCCTAACTCCAGGCCCAGGGCTCTATGCACTATGGTGCCACCTGACTGCCTCTACTTTGTAACAGTAGAATTGTCCAAAAGCAGAAGAATCTGCCTCGGGTGGCATGAGGGTTTCCCCTCGTAGGAGGTAAAATTTGGGTGACCACTTGTTGTTGACTCTGGTGCTTGTTGGATGAGACAGCCCTGAGGTCCCTTTAGAGTTCAGATTCTGGGATTCTGAAATCCACCCTCAGCCCCAGTTCAAAGTGACTTCGGCCACAAGAAGAATGAGTAAGTTTGGATAACTTAGCTCATCCCATTTTCAGTACTGGAGGAAGAGCTCATATTCCTTGCTGAGCTCATAGTGGATCAGTGGCACCATCTTGGTATGGAATGTAAGGAACACTTTCAGAACACCATTTGCTCTCAATCTGGGTCACAAGCACAGGAAATAATCCCTGTCCTCTCTGTCACCATTACAACAGACTTTGGCTGCAGCAGCTTAGCAGAGCAGCAGATGGCACAGAGTCAAGATTGGTCCTTTGTTCCCATGTTACTCTCTGCCAAGCATATTTGTACCTTGACTCCAACATTGTGATGTCATTTGGGTGCTCTCTAAGAATGAAGGGCAACAGCTCCCAGGATAATCCTTCCCCATTTTGCAAGGATAGTCTGACACAATAGAATCAGGGTACGTTGGCCTCAGATCAGGATTCCTTCGCCTGGATTGCTCTCCCATTGTCTTCCATCTTTCTCTCATGGGTTTTACTCCCCTCCACCAAAAGGAAGATATGGAACGGCTTCCTCCTGGATGCCTTCCTTCCATGCAGCAGGGCCGCCGGCCAGAGCTGTTTCATACCAAATGTCGACGAGCTCCTCAGGCCCTCACATGGCCCATGGCTGTCTGGTGGTTGGATGGGAGGCAGCAGTTTCATAAAGTGAGGCTGGAAGTAGAAACATCTGCTGGAATGTTGTGTTTGCTTCTAGGAAAATAAGATTTAACTGTAAATGTGCATCTCTCTTGCCTCTACTGAGAAGGAAACTCAGGTGGAAGATTCAGTTCACCAAGTGTCCCTCCACCACCTACCCTGTGCATGGCCCTGTCTTACCAAGCTCTGGCCTCATGGTACTAGGATGAGAAATTACATAAACGTGGGGGAGGGTAATGAAGTTGGGTTTGGGGGTGGAATACCAGAGATCAAATCCACACTATGCTTGTTGGTCTCCTTCTGACCTTTCCACTTTACTTTTCTGGGCCTCGGTTTCCCTATCTGTAAAATGAGGCAGTTGGGTTCTCTCTGAGGAAAGGACCTCTGGAGTTTCTTACGGGATTAAGTCTATGATCCTGTGACATAATCATTCGATTACAAGTCTTTATTAAATACCTACTATGTGCTGCCAGGAAGTACTAGTGACACAAAGATAAAGAAATCATGCCTATTCTCAAAAAATTTACATACTATGGGGAGGAGAGGGGATGCTACATGTATATCCATATTCACGCACACAGAATAAATACAAGGCCTTTAGGGAGGAGTACATAACAGCTGAGGGGATTGGAAAAGGCTTTTTATCTAGAGCAAGGCTTCTTAGCAGGGTCCCACTGAGTAATCTGGTGAAACGTTATCTGCCCCTTCTCAGAATTGTTTTTAAATGAACAGAATGCAAAGGAAACCAGTGATACTGGGAAAGTTGTTCCCTATTCCAAACTCACAGAACCAGCCCCCCTTTCCCAAATCAATCCTTGGGCATCTGTGGACCCCAGGTTAAGAACCCCATAGCTTTAGAAGGTGGTATTGGAGTGTGCATGTCTTGAAGGAGGTGAGGATTTTGAGCAGTTAAGGTAAGTAGGAAGTGAAAGCAGAGGGTGAGTGACTACTGGTCACAAGTGGAGTGGGGAGGATTCTTGTCCTCTTGCTCATTACTTACCAGTGGACCCAATTTCCCATAGCTCTGAGGATTCCTTTCTGGTTTACAGTCTCTACCCACCTTGGATAGAGAGAAAGCAGTTGCTCGCATGCAGACCCATGAGCCCCCTTGTCCAGACTCCCACATGGCTTGCTGTGGATGAAGATGTCTGTCTTCCTACTTTGCTCAGTCTGCATGAGGAAGGTGGCCTTCAGCTCTTCATGTCCCAGTTAAAGAAGGATGTTGGTATTTCCCAACTTTGGGCATTTTCACTAACTGTCTTTGTGTCTGAAGTACCTCTGTCCTCATGTCTGCCCCCTGGTTTCCCTGGCTTCCTTCAAGGGTCAGCTAAAGTCCCACCTTCTGCAAAAAACCTTTCCCATCCACCCCTAATCTTAGTGTTTTCCTTCTGAGATTACCTTCAATTTAGCCTGCCTGTGTTTTGTTCAGGGCAACTAGATGGTAAAGCCCCAAACTGTACAAAGTGGCAGCTTTGGCACAGTGGATAACGTCAGGTCTGGGCTCAGGAAGACACATCTTACTGAGTTCAAATCTAGTGTCCGACAGTTACTAGTTGTGTGATCCTAAGCAAGTCACTTAACCCCACTTGCTTCAGTTTCTTCATCTGTAAAATGAGCAGGAGAAGAAAATGACAAACCAGTTCCAGTATCTTTGCTAACAAAATCCCAGAAAGGGACATGAAGAGTCAGACATGACTGAAAACAACTGAACAAACATGAAGAAAGATAAAGATACAGTTCACCTACCTCCTAGGAGCCCACATTTTAATGGGGAGGGGGAGAACAACATGCATCAATAACAAGGCACCTGCAGTGTGGGGTCTGAGAGGGGCCTCCCTCAGAAGGTGGGATGGGCCTATCTCAGGAGGTAATGGGTTCTTCCTTGTTGGAGGTCCTGAAGTAGAAGTCAGAAGATTATTTTTCAAGTAGGTTGTAGAAGGGAGTCCCTTATTATAGATTTGGTTGGGTTAGATCAATCAGGCAATAGGAGACATTGTGGTGTGGGGTTAGAGGGCCTAGATTCTCCTCTCACTTCTTGCCTGACCTTGGGCTGATGTCCTCTGAGGGCCCTTTGAACACTAGAGCTCAAATTCTGGTCAACAGCTGAGCTCCATTCCAACTGTTAAAAAATACTGAGATGCTTGGGACTCAGCATGGTTGCCTCTGGCATTTTTGGCTCAACTGCTTTGTCTCCACACCCCACCCAGCCACGGTAAATCCCTTTAATTCCTTTGATTCAATCTGTGGAATTCTTCTGGAGATACACTTACTTGCATGTGGTTCCAGATCCTTGCCAAGAAGCTAAGAAAGCAATGATTGAGAGATGTCTTCTCCTTGGATCCTCCCTTTCTGGGATCATACTGGATCTCCTGGATCTACCAATGGAGCAGATTCACCTGCCACCTGTTCTACTTTAGGCCTGGGGACCTACAAAGAACTCCTGCGTACTAGAAAGTTTATCTTGTGATTTCAACCAATGAGCAGCATATTCCTGGATGATTAATTCCAGGACAGCCATCCTTTAGCCAGTAAACACCTTCTCCCCAAGGAGACACACCCTTTCTTCTTAGAAACCCATTGAAATCCCATCCAGTTAGGGAAGTAAGTAAGAAGACCCAGCACTTGTAAAACTGACTCTCAGGAATGCCCAGATTCCTGGATGGTCTTTGCCACCGGCCCCCGGAAGGGACCAGCTCCTTGGCTTTTGTCTCTGCCTCTAGAATTTACTCAATTCTATGGTCATCAGGAGTTAATCATTAAGCCAAGATCTTGGGGTGTTTCCCAAAGAGGGAGATGACATCCCAGGGTGAGGTTTAGGCTCCCAAGGTATGGAAAAGGCTTACTGTCATCTGTGAGTTCCACTGGACTTAGATGATTCTCTGTTATATTACACTCACTGACAGAAGACTCACATGACCTCAGAGCAGATATTGGAAGGTGGTATATGAGGTGTGACCAGGGAA
>CM053771.1:29171051-29293520 GCA_028658325.1 Potorous gilbertii | reverse complement strand
CAGACTTTCAGTTGGATGCTCTCTCCTGGGTGCTAAAAGGCTACAGGTGCAGAAGACTCACATGACCTCAGAGCAGATATTGGAAGGTGGTATATGAGGTGTGACCAGGGAACACGCATCATTCTAAGGCTCATGCGGTCCCTGCTCAAAGACCATTCTTAACAAGAATTGCCTTGAACTAGTGTACAGTGTACATGTCTCTATGTGGCCATTATCTGGAAACCTCTGCAGAATTCCCTGGAACTCCCATGGGCAGTTGTCTCAGGATCCTTCTCTGGTGACATCCATCCTACTCCTCATCCCAGATGGAAGACTAGAATTTCAAAGCTGAAAGGACATCCTCAGAGGTTTAGTCCAACTTTACAGACCAAGAATCCCCTCTATTGTATTGCTGTATTAGCCTGCAGGCTAATCCAAGCCAGGATTAGAACTCGGCTTCTGTGTCTCTAATTTCAGCACTCAAAGTCATGTCAGCACTCAAAGTCGTGGATGCTGGAGCCCCCACTTGGAGAGGGAGGATGGTTTTGGGGAGTGGGATGGGAAGGAGACATATATCTTGCCCTGATAGAATTCCTTGTCATGCAAGAAGCTCTTTTTCATACCTAAAAAAACCATTGAGGATAAAAGATTGTTTTCTCTTTGTCTGTTCTGTCAGTACCTTTCATTATGGGAGGAGGGATAGCCCAGTAGAGTGGAGGGAGATTTAACCTCAAAACCAGAAAAATCTGAGTTCAAGTCACAACTCTCACCATATTAAGAATGTGACCCTGGACAAGTTACTTAATATGTCAATGCTCCCGAAGATTCCCTAAGACAAGTGTGTTCTTAAGCTACCATATACTTTGAAAAATATTCTGATAACTACATTTCAATATAATTGCTTTTTCTTATAACCCTATGTACTCTATGTTAAATATTTAAAATCATTGTCCAGAGAAGGGGTCCATAGGCTTCACCAATCAGAAGTGTCCAAGACAAACACACACACATATACACAAACACACACATATACACATGTACACACATGTACGCACATCTATTCTAAGACTATAAATTTTATAACACCTTGATCCATTGATAGATGAACATTGGTAGAGGGAATTTCCTCTCTATAAGGATCAGAACACGACTGTGGCTTTAAACCAATTCCAAAGCTGACATATCCTTATTGAACTGAACTGAGACCTCAGTTGATTGGGGGAGACACATCCTAGGCTCCTGGAAGAATCATTATCTGAGTTGGGACGGCTCAACATGGCAGACCTAGGTAAAGAACATATCATAAAGCACATCGAAGCCCAGTTTCATGCAGCTAAATGTTTAGATATAGAAAGACTCAGTAGGTACAAGGACCGTCCTGGGCTCCTCTTTGAAGATTTGGTCTAGAATTGGCATAGCTCCTTCCTGAAAGACAAACTCTGTGGGGTCCAAGAAGTATGAGGACTCAGGGTTTCCTCCAAAGATTTTCTCCCGAGCAAAACTCAACTTTCTGGTCCTACCTTTTATGTCTCTATGTGGCCCTTATCTGGAAACCTCTGCAGGATTCCCTGGAACTCCCATGGGCAGTTGTCTCAGGATCCTTCTCTGGTGACATCCATCCTACTCCTCATCCCAGATGGAAGACTAGAATTTCAAAGCTGAAAGGACATCCTCAGAGGTTTAGTCCAACTTTACAGACCAAGAATCCCCTCTATTGTATTGCTGAGAAGTGCTCATCCACCCTCTGTTTGAAGGTCTTTAGTGATGGACATGCTCATTATCTCCTGAAGCAGCCAGCTCTTCTTGTGGATCATGCTATTAAGAAGTTTTTCTTTCCACTGAGCTAAAATCTGCCTACTCTGTAGCTTTTACTCATTAGTCCTAGCTCTGTTCTCTGGGGCCAAGCAAATCTTCCTTACCCATGTCAGGCTTTTCATGGGACTTGTTGTTCAGTAGTTTCAGGCTTTTTTGACTATTTGTAACCCCATTTGGGGTTTTCTTGGCAGAGATACAGGAGCGGTTTGCCATTTCCTTCTGTAGCTCATTTTACAGATGAAGAAACTGAGACAAACAGAGTGAAGTGACCTGACCAGTGTCACACAGTTAATAAGTATCTGAGGCTAGATTTGAACTCATATCTTCCTGACGCTGGCACTCTATCCACAATACCACCCAGCTGCCCTTCATGGGACAATCACCCCTTAAATTTTTTCCCCAGGCTAAACATCTGTTTCCTTCAGCAAACTAGTTTCCTCACCCTGTTGGTTATTTCTCTCTGGTCATGCCTCAGTTTGTCAGCGTCCTTCCTAAAATGTGGAAGCCAGAAACAAGCAGAATATTCCAAATATATGACCTGACAAAATAAAGTGCAGTGAGACTCATTCTTTTCTTTCTAATGCAATCCAGGATCATATTAGCTTTTCACCTTGAACCTGTAGTTTAATAAATAATCCCTTTCCAGATAAATTTCCACAGGGGATGCTGTCTAGATATGCCTCCCCCATCTCATATTTGTGAAATTGATTTTTTGAATCCAAATATAAAACTTTGCATTTATCCTAATTAAGTTTTGCCTCCTTGGATTTGGCCCATCATTTTAGTTATTTACGTCTTTTTGGATCTTGACTCCTCCATCTTGCCACTCAAAATGTAAATTATCCCTCCCAAGATAACAGCTTTGACAGACTTAACAGGTATCCTAACAATGTCTTAATTCAAGTCACTGACAAAGACACTGAACAGCATAGGACCAAGGACAGATCCCTGGGACATCTGTCTTCAAGCTCACCTTGGACCATTAGTGATTACTCTTTGGATCTAGTCATTCAACTAATTCTAACTCCATGTAGCTCTATTAATGTCTAGCCTATACCAGTGCTTGTGTGCCTGGCACATAGTTGGTGCTTAATAAATGCTTTTTAATTGACATCTATCCATCTTACTTACAAGAATAAATGGTAAGACTTTTCCAGATGTTTTGCTGACATTTAGTTTCATACCATTCCCTTGATCTTTAGTCCCATTTTCCTTTATTATTTACTTAAATGAATTGTCTTATGGAAAACACTTTTAAACCTAAAAGCACCATAAAAACTCTGGTTGTTATTATAGTTTTTATTTATTATCTGGAGCACTTAGAGGTTAAATAATTTATCTACCATATAGCCATATATGTCAGTATGTTATTCCCATTCCAAGGTCAGTTCTCCAACCACTATGTCAATTGCCTCTAGTCAAATCATCCTGCCAAGAAAGGTAAAGAGTTTAGTCATGCTTGGCTCCATAACTCTCCACCTCATCAAGGCACACTTTCCGCTTCTTACTGGTGAAATCTGTCCTTTGGCAATGGCAGAGCATGGTTCCTTGTGGAGTTGTGGGCAGTAGAGTGCTTTACCCTTTTACCTTACTGGTTGTCCCACACTGGTCAGGGGTGAGGGAGTAAAATGGAGGAGAAAGAACTTTGTGGGACCGACCTATTTAGAAAAGCTTTTATTTCTATCTTTTGCATTTATATCTCTTCCATTTCTAAGCATATCCATCCCCCAACCAGAGAGCCATACCTTGTAAGAAAGAATGTAAAAGAAAGAGGAAAAAAGTGTTCAGCAAAACCACCTGATGTCCCAACTAAATCTGATAGATAGTATATACAACTCTCTATACTAAGAGTCACTCACCTCTGCAAAGAAGGGAAGAGGGTCCATTTTCTCATCTCCTTGGAGTACACAGTTGGTCATTATATGATTTCATCTTTAAAAAATTTTCCCCTCTTAAACTTCATTCATTTAGCCAGGACACCTGGTATGTGTTGTGAACCAGGTGCTGGATACAAAGACAAGAGTGAAGCAAGTCCCTGGTCTTAGCTTATCTTCTGCTAATATTTGTTGGTAAGATGCCCTTCCTTTGGTCCAAACCTATGTGCTGCTTGGATTTGGAGACAGAAAGCCTAACTTTGGATCCCTATGACCTTTTATAAGTCATTTCTCTTTTCTGGGCCTCAATTTACTCATCTGTAAAATGGGAGGGTTACTCTGGGTCCCTTCATAATATCTATGAACCTCCTCTGTATGGGAAAGGAGGGAAGACTCCTGATCCCCTTTTGGAAGCACAGCTTGCTCTGCACTGGCTGAGAAAAGACTAATGAATTTGTGTTCCCAGGATCTGGGAATAATCCTAATTCTGAGGGGCAATTGGGTGTAGTAGATAGAACACCAGCCCTGGAATCAGGAGAACCTGAGTTCAAATCCAACCTCAGACACTTACTAGCTGTATGACCCTGGGCAAGTCACTTAGCCCTGATTGCCTCACAAAACAAAATCAATTTGTGGATTGATTTGATTATTTCTCTTTGGAGATTTCTCTTGGAACAATTGGCAGATGCCAACCTAATGATAATAAATCTTTGATCTTTGTGAAACACCTTGTATTTTTATCTCATTTGAACCTTGAAACCGTCCTACAAGGTTGGTGCTATAATTATAATTAATCCTATTTTTCAGATAAGGAAATAGGCTGAAGGAAAGTCATAGAGTCTTAGATTGAGAGCTTGAAGGGACCTCAGAGGTCAGGCGGTGCAAAGCCCCTCCCATTTTACATGAGGAAACTGAGGCAAACAGAGGTGAAGGGACTTGGTCATCTAGTAGAAGATCTGAACTCAGCTCTCGCTGACTCCAAGCCCTATGACCTCTCCAGTGTATAACAGTGCTCCTCAGATGGTTTCAGACCAGTGATAAATGGAATACCAAGTTATTCAAGAAAGAACTTCCCAACTCATGAATCCAAAACTGACTCCAGTGCTCTACGTGGGGGTTGTCAAGCTGAGGGGACAGAGTTAGCCGTCTTGACATTTCACCACCCAGCCAGGGCAATGACATCGCTACAGCTCCTGGAGCGCTGGAGGTGACTTCCCACCCCGCCCCACACTCTGTGGCAGGAACTCAGGGTGCTGCTCCTCCACAGATCTCACTAAACATGTTTTCTAGAATTTCCACATTTCTGATAAGATAGAACACTGATTCATTTTATTTCGCTAATTTTTTTTTATTGAGATAGCTTTTGTTTTTGTATCATCTCATTTCTGAATGTATCTTTCCCTCAGAGGTATCCTATGAGCCATCCCTTGTAACAAACAGTTTAAAAAAAGGAAAAAGAAGAAAACCAAGTTAGGAAAATGACCAGCCCACCAACTCTGTTTGGCAGGTTATGCAAAGTTTCTTACCCACAGTCCCTCACTTCTGTAAAACACCAAAGGATATGATTTTTACAATTTCTTTTTCACAGGCCAAGAGCATCAATTCATTTTTAAGGTTCTGAAGCCTCAAATTTAAGGCATCTGACAGATCAGAGGTTCTTACATTTTTTGTGGGTCATGTTTTTAATGCGTAGGATTACAAAGAAAATCAATTCTATTGCAATAGTTACCAAAATATATTTTTAAAAAACCCAAATCCAGTCATCAGGTTAAAAACCAGGTCTCAAAGGAGAATAAATTATGCATGAGAAAATAATGAAGACAATGACCAGATTCCATCAGCAGCTCTTTGGTCAGGTCTAAAGTACACAGAAGAGGGGAGTTTATGTCAACTCCCACATTGTCCAGCAGTTATCAGTAGGTGTTAGCTTTGTGTTGAGTTGGAGTTCACGGGATGAGTGCAGGAAGGCCCAGCCCTTGGTTGAGAGTAGGGGATTCAGAAAACATGCTCTATGTGGTGGGAAATGTAGACCTGAGCTCAGGGAAACCTCCGAGGGGCTCAGGAAAAGGAAGGAGAGTTGTTTAATCTCAAGAGAGAAGACTCAGGGATGATGGATGGAGATGATGGTGAGCCACAGAGCACTGGGCTTAGAGTCAGGAAGACCTGAATTCAAATCCAGTCTTAGAAACTTCCTAGCTGTGTGACCTTGGGCAAGCCACTGGAGAAGGAAATGGCAAACCAATCCAATGTTTTTGCCAAGAAAACCCAATGGACAGAGGTCCACGGGGTCACAAAGATTCAGACATGACTTCATGGAAAAGAGTATTGACTTTGTGTTCACCAGACCTGGCTTCTAATCATACCTCTAAAGCTCACTAGCTATGCAGCCTTGGGTAAATCACCCAGGATTTGGACTAGCTGAACCTCTGAGGTTTCTTCTTGGTCTATGATCTTATGATATCAAGAGGACAGAATTAAGAACAAACTAGGAAAGGGGGCTCCCTGTCATTAAAAGTATTTAAATGGTAGTTGGATGATGACTGGGATGTTATAGAACAGGGTCCTGAACCAGGTACAGGTTGGACAAGGTAACCTTTTAGCTCCCAAGGCAAGCTAAGTGAGCACTGGATTTAGAAGACCTGAATTCAAATCCTGTCAGACACTTACTAGCTGAGCAAGTTACTTAACCTTTGTCTGCCTCAGTTTCTTGAACTGTAAAATGGTGGCCATAATAGCACCTATCTCATAAGATAGTTGTGATGATCAAATAATATCATATTTGTAAAGTGCCTTAGCACCATGCCTGGGCACACAGTAAGTGCTTAATAAATCCTTGTTCCCTCCCTTCGACCTCTTACCTTCTCTGATTCCAAAACACATTTCTTCAGCACTTTACAATTTACAAAATACTTTCTTCACCATAACCTTTTGAGAAAGGGAGTGAGAATTTTTTTAATCTCTATTTTGCAAGTTTGGAATTTTGCTGTTCAGTCATTTCAGTCGTGTCTGACTATGACCCCATTTGGGGTTTTCTTGGCAAAGATACAAGCATGGTTTGCGATTTTCTTTTCCAGGTCATTTTACAGATGAAGAAACTGAGGTAAACAGAGTTAAGTGGAAAACCAAAGTGCTGTCCCACAGGGTCACAGCTGCTGTTGCCTATGGGCAAAGGATTGAGTTACATCTGAACTCTGATAAATCTTGGGTAGGAAGAGAGAAAAGAGGGAGCTACCTCCTTAAATAGCAGTTGTAGGGAGTCAAGGGGTCTCCTGAGAGCCATTCCTTTTGTCCAGAAGGAGGACAGAGGATGAAGGGGGTGGGGTCAGTGGCGAAAAGAAGTCTAGAATTAGAAAAATTTAGCTCTCCTCTGGAACTTTTGATGTCTTGGAGACCCAGTGGTCTGGCTACCATATTATATGATTCTTTATCTAAATTGAACCCAGGAGGTTCAAGGGGATTTTTCTTTCTGTGGGAACATAGCCCCTGGTTTGTAGTGGGAGCAACTGGGAAAAATAAGACTCATTTTATGACCAACTTGGTTAGAATGCTTAAATTGTGAAAAATGGGGAATACTTATTCATTCACAGGGCATTTTGGGGGTGTGATTTCTATTTGGGTGGAAATTCTTTAATTTCTTGCAGCCTCGTTTTCTTCTTGCAGTCCTATCCAGTTTCTTTTTGGCAGAGGACTTGCCGAATGCCTTGCTTTGGCTAGGCTGCGTGAACATGTTGGCCATGGATGGAGATTGGGAAGGAAATACTTTGTTGTGGTTAGACTCAGAATCATAGCCATAGATTTGGGGGATGGAAGGGGCCTTAGAAGCCTCTGAATCCAACCTCCTCATTTTACAGGTGAGGAAACTGAGGCCCAGAGAGATCATTGAATAATCTAAAAAGAGAAACAGCCTCCAGATTGGTCATAGGATCATAGATTTAGAGCTGGATAGGACCTTAGAGACCATCTAGTCGAATCCTCTTATTTTATAAACTGAATTCTAGCAAAATGGGCTAACTGATTCAAAATCATGCAAGTAGTAGGTGCCAGAAGCAGAATTTGAACCCAGGTTCTCCAACATCAGAACAGGAGATCTTTCCTATACTGCCCAAACCATTTGAAGACTTGGGGTCCAAGGCTGAATTTTAGCCACTGTCCCTAGCTCAAAGTTCACATGCAACGATCAGCCTCTTCACCAAGCCCACAAAAACCCCATGTTGGAAAAAAATCTGCCTTGCTTGGCTTTCTGGGAATCCACATCACAGGGATGCACCAGCTGACAATGAGCTTGGCAGCCCATGTGCACACTCAGCTTTCGAGCATCTGGAAGCAGGATGATGCCTCATTGTTGAGGAGTTTAAAAAAGAAAAATGTCCCCCAAGGCAATAATGGTGAGCTCCTCTGTTTCCTTCCTCAGAGCACCCTGGCCTGGCCACCTCTCCATAAGGTAGTCTCCTAGAACTCTTTGAAGGTGTGGTGACCCATCTACAATTAGGAGACCATCCCCAGCTCAGCCTGGCCACTTACCCCGACCCTGACAAGGAAACCCTCCTTCCAGCCCAGCCTTCAGCCTTCTCTACTTCTTTTTCCTCCATGGCCGCTGGTGCCAACACAGCCCAGTGGTCTTGTGCTGGGCCTCTGGGTTGCCCCCTCCCCCTACATTTTCCTCATGCCCACCAGCCCCTGCCAGAAAAGGGCTTCTGGTTCCTATTATGTGTTCTGAGCTGGAATGTGCATAGTGTTGTTAACACAAATAAACAGAGACCCCAGGAATGTGGAGATGACACATGGAATGGATGGACTCTTAGTGTGCCTCTCGGACTGTTAATAACTCCAGAGTGGGGCACTGCTAATGCAAGGGTAGCTGGTAACCTCCCTCTGGTTGGAAGAGCCACTGGGATACTGGATCTGAGGAGTAGGGAAGGAAAGCAGTGAGTCATCATAGATCTAAGAGTAGGAGAGACCTTATAGGCCAACTTACAGAGGAAGAAACTGAGATCCAAAGAAGAAAGATAGGAAGCATCCTCTGGTCTCTGGTCTATGGTCTCAGAGTCAGTCCTCTTTCCCCTGTATCATGTGGCTTCCTGACTCTATCTGGGAAATTTTAGGAGAGCACATTTCATTGACATGATTCCTGAAGTATGGATTAAGGGAAGAGACCTCCTTCCAAGTTTCCTTGCCCAGAAAGGCTCTGGATAAAGTTAGTAACTGTAAAACACACCCCTTGAAGCCCCAACAGCCCTCTTTCCTGTAGGAGAGTCCCCAGAATGGAGCAATTGCCCAGTTTTGGGAGAGCCTGAGCAGTAAGGGCAGGGTCCACCTTCCCTGAGTCCTGTTGAGTGCCTAGCTCAGCAAACATTCGGAATGAATCTTCCAGAGCCCCTTTTGGAAGAGAATTTTCAAAAAAGCCCTCCCAGACTCCACCTAGGCTCCCATGGATCACTGCAGAACCAACCTGAGGCCAGCGTTGGCCTCTTAACTTCCTGCTCCCTCTTCCTCCAAGGGCCAACTTAATTCAGCTGGCCAGAGGGGCCAGTGCTTCATACTTAGGGTGGCTCTTGAGCTCCCAGGGCAGGAATCTGGGGGAAGCAAGCCATTTGTAGGACAGATTCCACATTCTTGTGGCTTTTGTCACCAGTGCTAGACTGAGCATTCTCTAACCACAGTGGCTCAGATGGATTGGAGCCAGAGCCCCTTGGGAGGCCTATCTCCAGCTTCTGCTGAGGGTGGAGAGAGAGATGACGTAGAGCACTGGGGCAGAAATGGAGTTATAGTTTGCTTCCCACCACTGAAACACTTTGTTGTTCAGTCACTCTTTGTAATCCACACTGTCCATGGGATTTTCTTGGCAAAGATACTGGAGTAGTTTGCCATTTCCTTCTCTAGTTGGTTAAGGAAAACAGAGGTTAAATGACTTGCCCAGGGTCATCTAGCTAGGAAAAGTCTGAGACTAGATTAGAACTCAGGTCTTCCTGACTCCAGATTCAGCACTCTATCCACTGAGCCACCTAGCTGTCTCCTAGGCAAACAGAGGCTAAATGACTTGCCCAGAGTCACAAAATGAGTAAGTGACTGAAGTGGATTTGAACTCAGGTCTTCTTGACTCAAGGCCCAGCCATCTAGCTGCCTCTAAATAAAATGAAATGCTATTGAACCTTAAGTGGTCTACTGACTTTCTTAGAACTCCCTCCTTTCACGGTCACTCAGGTGTTGCTTTGTCTATGATTTCTTCCAAGATTCCCCATGATCAAAGCTTTCCCCCTCCTCATTTTCCCTATTCCAACACCCTGTTTGCATAATGGAAAGCCATTAGTTAACAGTTAAAATAATTAATTAAATGCTTACTATGTGCTAACCATTGTGTTATGTGCTGGTGATACAAAGAAAACCAAAACACATCCCCTGTCTTCAAGGAGCTTATATTCCAATGATGGAGACAACATGGAAAATTGTATATATAAGATCAATACCTACAATCCTCTGTACAAGATTTACAGTGTAAATATAGAGTAGTCATAGATGGAAGGTGCTAGGAATAGAAGGGTCCTGGGGAAAGCTACCTGTAGAAGGCAGGATTTGAACTGTCTTAGAGAAAGCCAGGAGACAGAAAAGAGGAGGGAGAGCATTCCAAGCATGGGGCACAGCCAGGACAAAGACACAGAGTCAGTCAATGGAGTGTCATGTAGAACAATAAAAAAAACCCTGTGTTGTTGGATCATAGAGTCTACAGTAAAGAGTATGGTGAAAAAGATTGAAAAAGTAGGAAGGAGCCAGGTTATGAATGGCTTTAAAAGCCAGAGATTTGATACTGAACCTGAGCCAGATTCTGGATTACTTTAAAAGCCAGAGATTTTACATTTGAAACTGCAGATAATAGAGAGAGAGCCTTTAGAGTTGATTGGATGGGTGGAGTTTGACATGGTCATAACTGCCCTTCAGGAAAATCAGTCTGATTTGAGGAAGAGGACAGATTGGAGTGGGGAGAAATCCAAGGTAAGAGATCAGCCCTGGAGCTATCGAAATAGTCCATGGGTGAGGTTATGCTCCAAGGTGGCAGGCAACATGTATGAGATGTGTGGGGTGGGTGCCAATGAAGGGTCAATTGGCGACATCTAGTCAATGAGCCTCATGGATAGGGAAGATAGCAGTCCTCTCCATCCTAATAAGGAAGTGCAAAGGAGGGAAGGGTCTGGCCATGTAAAGTACACTCTCCTTTTAAGACTGTTTTCTTAAGAAAGGGTTAATGATTTTAAAAGGCAGAAAAAAGTATGTTTGTGTAAAGGAGGAGATTTTCATTCATTGTCAAAAGATGAAATACGGCCAGTGTTGTATATGAATATCTTCATGCCTGGTAGGAATAGAAAAATGACTTTGTTTCCATATACAATGCTAATATATGTGTATAAAGAAACGCAACTTTCAGACTGAATTTGGACATTTTAGACAGGGAATAATCTGGGAGGACTCTCATCTCTGTCAACATTGTGGAATGATGAGTCCCTTGTGGGGAAATAATCTAATGTTACAAAGGGGCAGAAAGAGACCTTTCATTTATTAAAAACTTGAGAAATTTGAGAGAAGCAGTCTCAAAGGTACCAAAGAGATTGAAGACCCTGTTGAAGACATCAGAGCTGCAAAACATGATGGGCATCTCTTCTACTTTGCAGATGCAAATTTTATGTCATGTGAGAAAGCATAAATATTTGGAGATGGTTATCATTTTAAAAGCACTGCCCAACTGATGGAGGAATTTTGGGCAGTTGTGACTTTTTAAGTGAAAAGGAAAGTCAAGAGGCTCTCATTTAATTAAGCCTTTGAAGGGAGGAAACTGAGGTGAAAAGTGAAGAAGTTGGGATTGAGTTAGAAGCAATCAGTTGATGGATGCATCTGATTGGCTGGAGAGAGAATGACGTCATTGGTCAAGAGCTCCAGTGAACTCTTGCTCTTTAGGACCACTTGGAGGTGGTAAAAGATAAAGCGATCCTGAGACTGTTGCTCTCTGCTGCCACCTGTGGCGTGAAACGGAAATGCAGAAGGGGCTTTGCAACTGCTTTGATAGCCCCGTGAGCTTGAGCCGGCCTCAGCCAGGTGGGTGAACTCTGTTCTGATTGGACAGGCCAGAATCTGGATAAGCGAGTGATTGGTGGGACTGCCCACAGGTGGATAAGGTGATGAGTTTAGGAGGCGAGGAAGAGGACTGAAGACTTCTGCTGCTGAAGGCATCAGTAGCCAGGCAGCAAGCAGAGACACATTGTTATACGATGCAGATGTTGCGTAATGGACCGGCAACACTGAAGCCCGAAATGCAGAGCTGTGAGTTTCTCTCGTGTGTTTCCTCGCCACTGTGTGTGCCTCCTCTTCATCATAGATAAAGAGTGCATGGGTGGAATAACATGATCGGAGTTTATATGTATATTATCATGAATTTTATTATTTATGCATTTGCCTTAATACATTATTATGTATAATATTATTGTTTCTTTTGCTTTCTTGTTAAAGAAATGGCTCTGTTTAGGATTTAAAGTTGGAATTTTCAGTGACTAGGTGTATAAATACCACATCTGTATGGATGAGTCACTTGTGAGTGACTGGCAGTTATAGGAAGGAAGACCCCTGGATAGGGGTTCAGGACCCAGAGGGTGGTGCGTCAGAGAAGTGTTTCCCCTCCAGCGGGTCACTCCTGGCATCATTTTGAACGTAACCAGAGGGTGGTGGTCCATCTCTGACAACTAGGCTGAGGACAGAATGGAGTGAGTGAGCCAAACCCATGGAGAGCTGGAGAGCTGGAGAGAGGAGAGATTATTCTCCATCATAGTGAACCACCCCAGTGTGAATGGTTATGGTGTTTCAGAAGATTAAGCAATGACTTCTGGTTTGGATATGTTGAATTAATTTCTCATAGTACTTAATCATGGTTTATTGCATATTAAAAAATCTTGATAATATACTGTGTTCTGATTTGGTAAAACATTGAATTATTCAGCACCTACTATAGGGTACAAAAACGTGCCCAAATAGTAGTTCATGCAAAGCAGTTCATGGGTTTTGTTATTTTTAGTGGAGGTCAACCTCAGCCCTCTTAGGCTCCATGGAGAGAGCTAGTGGACAATTCTGGGCTTCTACCTTCTCATCTGTAAAATGGGAATCATATTAGCTCTACTTCATCTTAGAGTTATTGTGAGGGATGCATTTTGTTGACAGTAATATCAAGAGATACCAATAGCACGTTATTTCTAGAGTCAGTTACAATTTGTATTACTTTATAAATATTTGCACTTCTTGACAGCCCTGTGACATGGATAAGTGAGGGAGGACCTGAATCTATTCCTTCCAGTCTCTGAGGGCAGTTCTCCATCCATTGTGCCTTATTGTCTTGAAATGTAAAGTGCTGTAGAAATATAATTTATGGGGCAGCTAAGTGGCACAGTGGATAAAGCACTGGCCCTGAAGTCAGTGAGACCTGAGTTCAAATGCAGTCTGACACTTACTAGCTGTGTGACCTTGGGGAAGTCACTTAACTCCAACTACCTAAAAAAAAAAAAAAGAAATTTAATTTATAATTAGGATAAATTTTTAATGTAGTAGAATCCTGGGAAATGCCCTGGACCAGGAGAGAGGAGTCCTGAGTATCGGCCTCAGTTGTGTATTGTGTAACCTTGGGTGACATTCGCTGACCCTAGGCTTAGTCCCATGGCTCTCCCAGTCACACGTTCCTACACCATCAACAAGGGTGGATGCCAAAATGACTGTGCCCAGTTCACAGCAGTGCCAGCTCCCTTATCAGCTGCAGGAGGATGGCAGAAATGGCATCTAGGAGTCTCTCTGCCTGTCTTTTTCCACTCAAAGTTTCAGAGCCCCCAGAGTTCATACTTTCTCCCTTCCCTTTGTTTTCTCAAACCCCAAAATAGGTACAGCCAGAAAAAAATGTAACTACATAATCTTAAGCAGCAGCATGTGGGATTTAGGATAAATCCAGCAAAAATTTCCTAACAGTGAAAAATTTGGGATGCTAGAATGCATGAAATAGAAGGAGAATGGGGGAAAAACTAGAAAATGTGTTAGCTTTTTCCATGTGGAAACTGGTTTAGGAATCAACTTACCTGAGTACAAGGGTGGGACTGGGTGGAAAAAATTACTAAGTTGTGGTTTGAGGATTTTTAAATTTTTGTCCTTTTGTCCAAATATTTTGGAATAAATATTTTCTGAGCACCTGCTATGTGTCAGGCCCTTTGCTAAGAGATTTTATTTTATTTTTTTACAAATACCATCTCATTTGATCTGCATAACCTTGCAAAATAGGTTAATTAATTAATAATTACACTTCCATTTTACAGTTGAGGAAACTGAGGCAAACAAATGTTAAGCAATTCCTCCTGAATCACACAACTAGTAAGTGCCCAAGGCTGCATTTGAACTTGGGTCTTCCTGATTTGGGGTTCAGTTCTCTATCCATTGCACCTGCTAGTTGCCTCTCATCTGCAGTACAGGTTTCAGAACAGAAGAATCTCAGCGATAGTAGGGTTCTGAGGGGTCATCAAGTTACAGAATCATAGCCTCCCAGGCCTAGAACTGGAATGGACCTCAGAAACTGTCTAATTCAACCCCCTCATTTTACCAATGAGGAAACTGAGACAGAGGAAAGCTAAGTGACTGGGGGAAAATCAACCCTCTCCAACATACTTGACAAAGATCCAGCCTTTACCCTGAGATCCCTCCATTAAGAGAGAACTCACTATCTCCCAAACCAGTACATCAACTCTTGGAGAGTCAGGAAATTTTCATTTACATTGAGTTAGAAAATATACTTCTTTGTAATTTCCACCCAATACTCTTTAATTCTCCTTTCTAGGACCAAATCAAACCAGTCTAATATTACCCTTGTCCACTGTGACAGTGCTTCACATTTTCCTGGGAGAAGTAGACTAGATTATCCCTAAAGGTGTTGAGTTCCCCATCCCTGGAGATTTCCAAGCTGAGGCTGGGTGATGTTTGTCAGAGGATTTGTAGAGAGAATCCTATGGATCTGACTGGGTGACTTCTGAGGTCATTACTACCCTTAGCACAGTTCCTGGCACATAGTAGTTGCTTAGGTAATGTTTGCTGACTCCACTGGACCTGTGGCTTTGAAATTCTGTGATTCTGAAGTGTGCGACACTGGACTTCAAGGGCTGAAGGGGGAAAGGCCTAAAATTCATTTTTTCCATTCCTTGTGGGTTCAGGTGAGGTGGTCCTTTAACCAGGTCCTACTGACAAGAAGTGTTTTGTCCCCTAACTTCACTCTGTGTTACACTGGCCCATGACCAATACTTGCACCAACATGTACAAATTCAACTTGATGAAGTGTTTTCCAACCATGGACAGAGGCTCCTAGTGGGCACAAGGTGGCTCCAATTTTGTTAGCCTGGGAGGACAGAAAGTGCGGGCATCTAACAATTGCATAGCACCAGGTGTGGAGAGCAGGAGAGATGTTCTTTGCTGCTGGTCAGGCTGGATTCAAGAGTAGGTCAGCACCAGGGAAAGATCAAGAGCCCAATAAGAGGCTGGTCTCCTCCTTCCACCCTTGACTTGTGTTTAGGGATGAGAATGTGCCAGGTTTCTGCTGAAAACGTTTACTCAGTTCCCATATTGCTTTTCTAGTAAATGCATCCTGTGTCCATCAGCTCTGGGAGATTATCTGGGAAATCAGACTTGAGATAATATATGTCCTTCAAGCATTCCTCTGAGAACATTAACAGAGAAGGCCAGTTTAGGTGAGAACCAATATGAGGAACTCCTGACCCTTTCTATCTCTGGCATTTCCTTCTCTGCCATATTTATTTCCCATAGGGGTGGGGAGAATGGGATGCTGTAGATGTTCTTTCTCCTTCCCCATCAGAAGGGGAAGGGGACTGCACTCCCAAACTCTCCAATAGAGAGGGGAAAGACTGACTCAAGAATCTTAGAGTTAGAAGGGGTTTCAGATGTCATCCAATCTAACAGGTACCATATTTGAACAAAACCCAAGGTTTATCTGTCTCTGCTTGAAGACCTTCAGTGATGAAGGGTACAAGACTTCTTGAGGAGTTCCATTCAATTTTTGGATTCTTCTAGAGAGCAGGAAGTTTTTCCTATGTGGGCATGAATTCTGCCCATGTGTGATTTTTGCCCATCAGCCCCTGTTCAGTCCTGTGGGAACAAACAGGCCAAGTCCAGTCTCTCTCTCCCTGGCAGCCCTTCAGATACATACAAGAGAGGACTCCTGATCTTTCCCAGGCCTCTTTTCTCTGGGCCAAACCTCTCCAGTCCCTTGATTGGATCTTTGTATGGCCTGATCTTCATACCATTATCTTTTGGACGTAGATGATCTATGGACATAGGTGTAGGGCTGGAAGGAGCCTCAGAGGGCACCTAGTGTATTCTCACTTTATGAAAGAAGTCTTGGAGACCCGGGGAGGTTTAGAAACTTGCCCAGATCACACAAAAGAGGCAAGTTTTGATCCCAGGTCCTCTAATTTCAGATCCTGGACTCTTTCCACTAATGCCTGCAGCTTGTCCTGAACTGAGAGGCCTATAATTGAGCCCAGTACCCCAGAAGTGGTCTGATCAGGGCAGAAGACAGAGGGAACATCATCCCTCCAGATTCCTAATTCTTTGCCTCTATTGAAACTATCAGACTTGTGGTCTACTGAAACCTTCTGATCTTTGCACCAGCTACTGTCGAGCTTCCCTTGTACTGGACAAAAGCCTCCTTATAACCTGGCATTCCCTCTCTCCTGTCTAGCTGTTACAACGGACTCTTTCCCATATTTCTCTTCCCCCTCCACTCTCCATTCATCAGGACAATGATGACTTTGGCCTTCTCCCTTTCTAGTACGGAACCCGTGCACGGACAGGAATGGGGGCTGCATGCACAAGTGCCAAGCCCGCCGAGGGGTTGCCCACTGTGAGTGTCATGTTGGATATCGACTGGCAGCTGACCACAAGACGTGTGAAGGTAGGCTGCCTGGAGGCTTCCTTTTCCACTCTTGGTGGGAGTGGGTGACCCTGGACTGATATTGATACTATCTGCCACATTCAATTCAGTGCACACTTATTAAGTACCTACTGTGTGCCAAGCACTGTACTAAAAGCTGGGGATACAAGAAAAGCAAAATATAGTCCTTGTCCTAGAAGAGCTTTCAATTTAATGGAGGAGACAACATTCAAACAACCATGTACAGATAAGTTATAGACAGGATCAAGTAGGGACAGGCCACAGAGGGAAGGAAGATGCTCCACAAATCTAGGGAAGTAAACATGGATCATCGTGACTGTCATGATTGCTATTTTGGTCCGAACCTGCAATTTCACTGGGGTGAGGGATTCCCAGTAAGAAAAGCCCCTTTACCAGTGCAGATCAATCACTATTCTTCGATGTAGGGTCATAGGGATTTGCCTGAGTCTACGAGCAGATTTGAGGGCTACCCCTGGCACTCACTGTCTGTGTGACCCTGGGCAAATCACGTCACCTTGTGGCATTCTTGGCCACTCTTCTAAGACTATAAATTGCAGAGAAGGGTCAGTCTGTGTTGGAAGAGGAGGGGTTTCCTTCCTGTCAGTTACCTAGAATGAAGAAATCATAGAAATCAGAATTGACATTTAGTGATTTCATTGCAAAAGCAGGAACAAGGCAAGATGGAGAAAACCATGTTGGAATATACAATTAGGTTTATTAAGATGGGAGAAATGCTAAAGGCTGGTAGAATACTCAAAGGCTAATGCCTGTACATTATGAATACAGTTATCCCTTCTGTATCACAGGGCTTAGGGGCAAGACACCCCTGCCATCTGGAAAAGATGCATAAAATTTTTGATCCTCCCTTTGTACCAGAGAAGAAGTATGAATTTTTTTCTTTTTCTTTTACAGGGTGTTTATAGCACCCTATTGTATAATTGGGCTTAAGATTTAGTCATAGGCTCTGTGTCATCTGCTGGCCCTAGTGTGTCATCTATGGCTTTTGCAAAACTTTCTCCCAAATTCCCATTTAATGTTTTATGCCAACCCCAATATGTTGAAACTGGGATGGGAAAAGTTGCAATGTGGAAGGGATTTCTGTACTCCCTTCAGAAAGAGTCAGAGGGCACGGGATGTGAGGATTTTATTTTAATTAGTTAATCATCAAGTGTTTATTAAGTTCCCTGTGCCACAGAGGCTTGGGCTGGGGGCTCTTATTGGCAAACCAGAGTGATTTGGGTTTAAAGGCTTAGTCAAGAAGCTCCATTGGAACCCAGTGGGCTTTTCTAAAGCCTGTTTTTTTTCCAGAGCTATATTTCAAGACATCATAAATGAAAACTTCACAAGACAAAAAGCAAATTGTACCAGCTTTTTGAATTTTTTTTAAATTTCAAATAAAGATAACATCATCCTCATTATGTTATTGGCACCTTTGAGAATGAAGGACAAACATCCTGCTATGTAACCAAGCACTGTGGTAGGCAGTGAAGATACGGAGCCAAAAATGAAGCGTTCCTTGCCCTCAAAGAGGTTACATTGTATTAGAGGAGATGTAGAAGACATAGGGGAGTATACAGAATAAATCCAACATAATTTTCAGAGAAGGGGGTGGCTAATAGCCAGGAAATAAGGAAAGGTTTCATGTTGTTCAGTTATGTCTGACTCTTCATGACCCCATTCCTGGCAAAGATAGTAGATCCACTTGTCATTTCCTTCTCCAACTCATTTGACAGATGAGGACACTGAGGCAAACAGGGTGAAGTAACTTGCCCAGAGTCACACATTTAGCAAGTGTCTGAGGCTGGATTTGAACTCGAGTAGAGGAGTCTTCCTGATTCATAGCTCTATCCACTGTACCACCTAGCTACACAAAGTTTTCATGCAGAAAGTCATGAGTAAGTTGTCTGTGTCTTGTGTGAAGCCCACCTAGAAGAGGGAGTACCTCTAGACAGTGAAGTTCTCCAGTTGTTCCTCTCTGTGGATGCTTTTGTACCCCTTGCCTTGAGCCCTGGAGTACTACAGAACTTGTGCAGTGAGATTCACAATGCTTTACACACACTAACTCATTTGTCATCCTCAGAGATATGTAAGACTGGAAACATCAGTGGGTGGCACTCTGCACTGCTGGAGGGATTATGGCCATTAATGAGTTCAGATGTCACAGTAAATTGACCAGTGAGGAAACTGAGGTCTACACAGGGTCAATGACTTGCCCATGGTCAATCCCAGCTTAGGGTTCTTCCCACAAGATGATGTGAATGATCCAAATAGCCTGTGCTTTCATCTGAGTGGGGAACTCCAGGTGTGGAAATATCCTGCAGTAGGACAGATCACAAGTAGTCTTGTAGTTCACCTTCCACAGCAAGCCTTCCCTAACACCTCTTAATTCTAGTGCCTTCCCTTGCAATTATTTTCTAATGATCCTGTGTGTATGTGTGTGCATGTATATACACACATATATACGTATATGTGTGTATATACATATATGCATATGTATACATACATATACACATCAGATTGAATTCAATTATCTGAGTCCTAGGTAAGTCATTTCGCATCTCTGTGCCTTGGGCAACTACCTAGGACTCAGATTTTAATCTAATTCAATCCAATCAACATTTATTAAGTACCTACCATGTGCCAGACACTGAGCTAAATACTGGGGATAAAAAAAGAGACAAAAAGCAGTTCTTGTCCTCAAGGAGCTTCCAATCTAATGGAAGAGACAACATGGGAGCAAGTGTGTGTGTGTGTGTGTGTGTTTGTGTGTGTGTGTGTGTGTATATAATAACAGCAGCTCCCTTCCTGGGTTGCTCTGTGGATCTAATGAAATAATATTTGTAAAGGCTTTACCCAGTACCAGACACATAGCAGATGGGCTAATAAATTAATAATAATATATTAAATAATTTAATGAATGTTTGTTTCCTTCCTTCCTATCCTGGGTGGAAATCTACTATTCCTCCTTAGATTTCTCCTAGAATCTGCTTGATTTTCTCCTTTGTATTTCTCTCCCTCTCTTCCTCATAGTCCCTGCCTGGCAGATGTATTTTTCCTGTTTGGTGAATGTTTGCGAGTTGAATTAAGTTGACTTGCTAGGACACCAGGTCACTTGGAAATGCCTGTCACTGACTTGTCTGTCCATGAGGCCTCAGCTTTTTGTCTGCTTTCCAGATGTGAATGAGTGTGCCCTGGGACTGGCCACGTGCTCACACGGCTGCCTCAACACGCGCGGCTCCTTCAAGTGTGTTTGCAACCCGGGTTATGAACTGGGATCGGACAGCAAACAGTGCTACCGTATGTATGGACCCTGCCTAATTCCTAGGGGACTGGGTCCTCCCTATCTCCTAAGTAGGCCCCAGGCCCATGTGTACTGGCATCCTGGGCAGGGTCTTGTAGGCAGGGCCTGTGAAATGGTGGAAAGGGAGGTGGCTTTTGAATCAGAAGACCTATATTGACATCGCAGCCCTGCCTCATCCTACTTGGACAAGTCACTACAAACTCTCTGGACCTCAGTTTCCTCATCTGTAAAATGGAGGGGTTGGATTAGATGTCCTCTTTTCCTGCTCTAAATCTATGAGCCGTTTTTCCTTTCTCCCAGGGAAGTAAAGCTCTCTGGGTGAAGGAGTAAGATAAGCCTGGAATTTGTGCAAAGATACTTGAAAAGAGCTTCTATGAAGTGCTCCCTTTGAGAGGAACCTCGGTTCTCATAGCTCCTCCCACAAACAGCCAAGCCTTCCTGGGTGGGACATGAAGCTTTATGTCCTCCTGGGGGCTCCAGGGCCACGTTGCTGTGTGTGGGAATTTCCCCCCAAGGCTGGGTAAGATTGTCTGCTCAGATGCCTCAGAAAAGGGTGCAAACTGAGAGCTGGGAGAGACCTTAGAGTCCATCTGGTCCATCTCCCACCCCTCTTTTTACAGATGAGGGCACTGAGGTACAAAGGTTAAATGACCTACCAAAGGTCACTCAGCTAGGAAATATTAAAGACAGGATTTGAACCCAGCCCTTCCTGACTCCAACAGTTCATTCCTTATGCCACGCTGCCTTGGGCAAGTACTTGCCTTCCCTTTCTGCCCCGCCTCCTCTTCAATAAGCCTCTTAGCCAGACACTGTACTAAGTTTGGAGAGTACAAAGAAAGAAGGAAAAGTGATCCCTGCCCTCCAAGACCTTCCATTTCCTCTCCAGGGATCGAGATGGAGATTGTGAACAGCTGTGAGGTCAACAACGGAGGCTGCTCCCATGGCTGCAGTCACACCAGTGCTGGCCCCCTCTGTACCTGCCATCAAGGTTACGAGCTGGACACGGACCAGAAAACTTGCATTGGTGAGTCAATGGAGAAGCAGGGGCATGCTCTCGACCTCCTGGAGGCAGGGACGGCATGGGTTGGGGAGTGAGGATCTATGCATCCTCCCTTCCACCCCCAACGAGAGGTGTTAATTACCATCCCTGTAGATATTGACGATTGTGCAGCTGGCCCCTGCTGTGCCCAGGTCTGCACCAACAACCCAGGAGGGTATGAGTGTGGCTGCTATGCTGGGTACCGACTTAGCACAGATGGCTGTGGGTGTGATGGTGAGTACTGGGTGGGGGAGGGGGTGGGTCAACATGGAGAAATGGGAAGGTATGCTCAGTAGGGCCCCTTCCCATTTCCCCCTGGGGTTGTGGCATCCCTCTTGGTTTCTTCTTGGGCCTGGAGGTTGAGACACAATTTCATTTGAATCTCACACTGGGAAACAGATGCTGCAATATGTTATCCCTAGTTTACAGACGAGGAAACAGTCTCACACGGGTGAAATGACTTGTCTATGAATGTCAGAGACATTCTGGGGTTCTAGCACTCTCTTTTTTGGCTTTCCATAGATGTGGATGAGTGTTCCTCCAGCAATGGTGGTTGTGAGCACATTTGTGAGAACCTTGTGGGCTCCTTCCAGTGCACCTGTGAAATTGGTTACAAGCTGGAGGAGGATCGGCGGAGCTGTACCCGTGAGTACCCCAGTGGTCCTTGGCCACCCAGGGATTCCTTCTCCCTTCCCTGCCATCTGTGATCCAGGGGAAGTAGTGGTACCCAGACCACAATGGCCTTTCATTGGCTAAGAAAGGGGGTAGCTCCTGTGATCACCTGGGCTTGGTGCCAGTCATCCCAAGGCCTAGAATTTCAGAGAAGAGGCCTCACACACCACCTTGTCCAAACTGTCCTTGAGCAAGAGTCCCATATGCTCCCAAAATGTTCACCCAACTGCAACTCAGTCTCCCTCTTTAATGAAAGGGAATCTACCACTTCCCAAGGCAACCCATTCTGTGCTGGGCAAGCTCAATTTGTTAGAAAGGTTTTCCTTACATCTACTCAAAATCTGCCTTCCCACTGCTTCCATCCATTGCCCCTTTCAGGGGCCAAGCAGAAGAAACCCCCTCCAATTTTCTAGTGACCCTGCTTTGGTCCTTGATGACAGCTCTTGTGTCTTCCCCAAGTTTCCTTTAGGCTCCCTAGGTCCTTATATGACATGATTTTGAGGCTCTTCCCCACCCTAATCACCCTCTCTGGATAATCCCCAGCTTATCAACATCCTTCCTCAAAATATCCAAGATCATGTCTGGTCTGACCAGGCACAGGATAATGGGGCTGTGTCATCTCACTGGTCTGGACCCTCTGCTTTTCTTACTACAGTCTAATATTGTATTAACTGTCCTCCCAGTAATAGCTGGTCCATCTTACTTAGGATGCCATTTGTCTGAGGGGGCATGATTCCTCACCAACATCTTTGCCCAAACATCTCTGACTTCCTTGGAAGTCCATGATGGCCCTGCCATTCATTTGTGCTTATAAAATCTCCTTACTGGAAAAGCCCTTTCACGTCATCTGCTCCAACCTCCTTATTGTTCAGAAAGTGAGAGGAGATGTTGATATCCCTAAATCCAAATGGTTTCATTTATCTAAACCTTTCCAGGAAAATTGGTATAAGCCCTTGAATTTGTTTATGTTTTCTGGCCTACAGCATCTCTTGGGCTAACACATTCCATCTGGACTGGATGCCCTCCAGAGTCTCCTGCTTCCAGACTCAAATCCTTGTGGTAGAAAAGGGTCCTATAAAAACAGTACCCAGCTTCTGAGTGCTCCCTAAACCTGCCACATTAGGGGAAACAACACTACAAAAGGCCATAGGAACAATGTTACCAAAGGGCACCAGATTGGATGATGCCATCAAGGGTCTTGGCAGGGTTGGCTATAAGGTCTTAGCAATGTTGCTGTTGTCATTTTTCTAAAAGAGACTCAGGTTCAGGGGTGACTGGAACAGGAGAAAAGAAGATTCATACTCCAAGAACCCTGGACATCCTTGGGATAGATGTTGGTGGTTTAGAGAAGAGACAAGGACCTTCAACCTAGAGATGGCGGGATGACCACAGGATCAAAGATTTAGAATTAGTAGAGTTCTTATAGGACATTAAGTCTAACCCCATTATTCTACAGGTAAGGAAACTGAGGCTTGGATTACCAAAGTGTGGGAGTAGTTGGCCTCAACCAGGAAGACCTGAGTTCAAATTCAGTCTTTGATATCTACAGTTGATAAATATCTGAGGCTGCATTTGAAACCTGACCTTGATGTCAAGTCCAGCACTCCATCTGCTCAACCTAGTGACCTGGAGGACCCCAGATACCTTCTTGCCCTCACGGGTTTTAGGGAGGAGGAGAGGTTCTGAGCATTTCTCTGTGGTCCTTTCCCTAGCCCTGGATGACTCGATTGACACCTTGGATGGGCGGCAGCCCTTTGTACGGCCAATTCCCCACATCTCTGTGCTGCGTGATGAGCTGACCCAGCTCTTTGAAGAGGAGTATGAGGCGGGGGATGAGGAGGATCTGGAGGTCAGAGGAGAGCACACACTGTCAGAGAAGTTTGGTGAGAATCAGCCTCTCTGGGGAGCAGGCCCTATTGACACTGGACCTTGGGACCTGGGTCTTTCCTGGCCTATAGATGCCAAGGGATAACGAATTCTTGTCCTCATAAAGGCCTCATTTCTGCAAGATCTCAGAATTAGAGCTGACCCAGACTTTAGACCCTCCCCCTCAGCCTTGTAAAATGCCTTGTATTTTATAAACAAAGAAACTGAGGCCCAGAGAAATTAAACAGCTTAGAAAGAGTCATAGGATCACAACTCCAGAGCCAGAAGGGGACCTCAGAGGCCACTGAGTACCACTCCCTCATTTTATAAATGAGGAGACTGAGGCCCAGATAAGCAGCTTATCCAGAGTCAGAGGATCACAAAACCAGAGCTTAAAGGGCACCTTAGAGACCAGCAAGTACAAATCCCTCATTTTACAGATGAGGAAACTGAGGCAGACAGGGTGAAGTGACTTACCCAGGGTCACACAGCTAGGAAGTGTCTCTAGGCCAGATCTGAACTCAGAGAGATAAGTCTCTTTGCTCGATGCACTGTGGCACTCTCTAGCTGCCCCATGTTGCACATTAGAAGGGGTTATAATGAATGGTCACTCAGTGGAATGATGTTACAGAAGAAGTGAAGGGACAGAAATGAATGCGTCAGAGAGGCATCCTAGAATCGCAGTCTGAGGGTTGGGAGGGGCATCAGTAGTTGGACTGAGAAGCACAAGCCCTATACCCGCCAAGGCTTCCCACTCAACCAGGCCTTGTTCTCCTCCATGTCCAGGGCACTGAGGCATAGAGCTTGCATAGCATTGGATATCTTGGCCCAGTTACCTAGAGGAAGTCCTTAACAGAAAGTGCCTATGTTCTGGCCAAGTCACCAAGCATTTATTAAGCACCTGCTTAACTATTATATACCTTAGAGAAAAAAATGCCAAGTCACTCTAGTATCTGTGCCAAGAAAACCCCAAATGGGGTCCCAGAGAGTCAAACTGCACAACAGCAATATTCCAAGCTGGGCGCCAGGATACAAAGATAAAAGAAAAACAGCCCTTGCTCTCAAGAAGATTACCTTCTATTGGAAGAATCAGTGTTGACTTTTAAACATGAAAGTAGAATCTATGCAAAATCTTTTTGTATTCATTGATAAATAATTGGTGGGGATCAGGAAAGTCCTCTTGTAAGAGATGACATTTGAGCGGAGAGCCCTAAAGGGGCCTGGGATTCTAAGAAACAGATTGGAGAAAAGAGGAAGAGCAGTCCAGGCATGAGGGACAGCTATTGCAAAGGCCTGGAGATGGGAGATGAGATTCTGGGCAACAGAAAATAGGCCAGTTTGGCTAAAGCACAGAGCGGGGTGGGGATGGGGTCATGCAAAAGAAGTCTAGAATAAGAGATCAGAGCCAGTGTGAAGTAACAAGGCACCCCATCAGAGGCCTGCTCTCTCTTTCCCTTTCCTGGTCATCACAGTCTGTTTAGATGACACCTTTGGCCATGACTGCAGCCTGACGTGTGATGACTGTAGGAACGGAGGCACCTGCCGCTTTGAGCTGGATGGCTGTGACTGCCCTGAGGGCTGGACTGGCATCATCTGCAACCAAAGTAAGTCATGGATTCAATAAATGAATGAATGAATGAATGAAAAGGTATTCACTAAGCCCTTACTGGGCCAAAGTTTGGGGATAGCAATAGAAAAGTGAGGCAGGCAGTCCCTACCTCAAGGAATTCTCATTCTCATTGGGGAGGATAGCATACGTAGAGTTCAGCCAGAGGGGTCTGGAAAGGCGCCGTGTGGTCCAAGTTCAGCACCAGCAAAGTGAAGTGAGCCGGCCCAGTGAGCAACGGTGAAAGACTTGGCTGCCCTGACCAAGACCATGATCCAAGACAATTCCAAAGGACCCATGCTGAAAAATGCTCTCCACCTCCAGAGAGAAAACTGGTGAACTTTGAGTGAAAACTGAAGTTTAATTTTTCACTTTCTTTATTTTCCTTGCTTTTTTGTGTGTTTTCTTTTGCAACATGGCTAATATGGAAATGTTTTGAATGACTTCACATGAATAATTGATATCCCATAGCTTTTCTTCTCAAGGGGTGAGGAAAAGGCTGACACTTTGAAACTCAAAACTTTTTAAATGAATGTTTAAAGTAATTGGGAAATATTTGATGAAATAAATAAATATAGATTAAAAAAACTAAAAAAAATGTTTAGCATCCATGTGGATGGCAAAGTCGAGGGTCTTTAGGATACTTTGGCAGGTCACCTGGTAAGGTTGAGTGGACCTTAGGGTGTAGGGGTAGGGAAAACAGCAACTAATGCATGGTGGTAGTTGATGATTTCCTGCTTGTCGAAGATGTATGGGTGGCCATGTCTGTCCAGCAACATTGGGGGAGGCTGCCAGGACCCGGGCCAACATATTTGGGAAATAAGGAATGTGTCCAAGAGTTGGAATAGAATAGGGATTCTGGATTTCATCCTTCAGGGATGTCAGTGTCCAGGCAGGAGTGGAGAAAAGAAACAGGGACGGGGGAGGTGGTTAGAATATAGAGGCAAAGGACTCCCCAGAACTCTTGCTCCTGCTGAAACATCTGGATTGGGTTGAGGGCACACCATGGTCCCTATTCCTGCTGATCCTTCTGAATGTGATGGGATGAAGAGATGGATCTAGCGAGAGGAGAAGAGAAGGGACACTCAGCAGGTCTGGGAACTCTTCTCACCATTTTAGACAAGGTCAAGAGATGGAATCTAATGGAAAATTCTATTGTACTAGCTCTTCTATTTAGGAAGAGGCTGATGTTAATAATAGTATCCCATTTATATAGTACTTTAAGCTTTAAAAATGACTTAATAATCCTGTTTGTTGTGAAAATATGAGTATTATCAGTTCTGCTTTATAGATGAAGAAACTGAGGTGCTGGGCAGTAAAAAAATTTTCTAGGGTCATGGAATTGATACAGGAGACAGAATGTGAACAGAGTTCTCCTGCCTCCAAGTCCAATGGTCTTTCTACTATGTCATGCTATAGGATTAAAGGAGTTAAGACCAGAAGGGACCTGAGAAACCATCTGTTGGAACCCCCTCATTTTACAGACGAGGAAACTGAGGCCCAGGGAAGTGAAGAAAGTTGCCTGAAGTCACATAGAGGAGAGATTTGAACTCAGGTCCTTGGACTCCCAGTCTAGTGCTCTATGTAATTTCTTACATAGAATTGCATTTTATCCTCTTAATACCTTAATGAGATAGACTTGGTTGGGAAAATCATGACCTCTTGGTAGGTAGGTGAGTAGGTAGATAGATAGATAGATAGATGAATAGATGACTGACTGGACAGATAGATGAATAGATAAATAGCTCAATGAATAGATAGATTAATAGATAGATGGACAGGTAGATGAATAAATGGATGGATGGGAGATAGATGGATAGGTAAATAGTTGTGTAGACAGATCCATGGATGGATAGTAGGCAGACAGATAGCTAGATAGATGGATAAAGATATGGATAGTTAGAGATGGGGATAGAAAGAGATGAATTGACATATGAATAGATGGATGGATAGAAAATGGATGGATGGATGAATGAATGGGTAGATAGATGGATAAATAGATGACTAGATAGGACAGAATGGATGGATGGTGGATGCATGGATAGATAGATAATAGATGATGGATGGATAGATGACAAATGGATGGTGGATAGATAACAGATGGATGGATGGATGGGTAGATGGGTGGATGGCTAGATAAATGATAGATGGATTAATAGATAGGACAGATGGATGGATGACTAAATGGATTGCTAGATAGATGAATGGAGATGGATGGATGGATAGAGAGATAGAACATTTATTAAGTACTTATTACATGTCAGGCACTGTGCTAAGAGCTGGTGATAAACATACCTACAAGCACCCCAGTCTATCGCTGCCTTCATTTTAATGAGAAGAGACAATACATAAAGTAGGTTTGGAGAAGGGCAGGACATGGGGATAAATGGTGCCCTGGGAAGAACACGGCTGATGGGGAGAAGGTTGAGAAGACTGGAGAATGAGTTGAGCTGAGAGTGAAGTGAGGATGGCCAGGGTCCTTGTAACTCAGTGGTCAGGGCAAGGGCCTCACCATCCTCCTGGTGCCATGGGCTCTGAGACTGCTGAGTCTGGTGGCCTCCACGCAGACAGTGAGCTTTTGTCTCTCCCATCCCCTCTGCAGCTTGTCCCCAGGGCACCTTTGGGAAAAACTGCAACTCTACTTGCAGCTGTCAAAATGGTGGCACCTGTGATGCTGTGACCGGGACCTGCCGCTGTCCACCTGGTGTTGTCGGAGCCCACTGTGAGGATGGTAAGCTGGTCTTCTCCACGCTCCTGTTGCTCCCTTCCCCCAGCATCTCCCCCCTCCCTGCTGATGATGGACAACACTCTCCTGCTGCTCTCTCCCCTGCTATCCCTTTGGTCTCCTTGGCTTTCCCTGAGGGTGAGGGCAGGGCAATGTCATAAAAGATAGTGAGGAGCTTCAGGCCGGGGGTGGGGCATCCTTGGAGCCCCTTAGAATCCCACTGTTGGTTCTACAAACTAAGCCTTGGTCTCCACTGCTTTTGTCTATGGGAGACCATCCCTTCAGACATCACCTATCCTTGATTAACCACTCACTAGCAGTTAAAGGCTGATAGTACCTACCCTCAAGGAGTTTATGTTCTAGGGATCAGTTCATAAAAACACTATGAACAAGAGACATTTTTAAGGCATGTTCAAGCTTCTAAAGGCCTTATGTCCAATTGGGTCTGTGAAGTATTTGCTATTATTTATTCCCATTTTACAGCTGAGGAAACAGAGGCTTAGAAAGGTTCAATTTTTTTCTAACACATTTGGTGTCAGTGGCAGGATTTAAACCCAGGATTTGAATCCTCCTGACACCATGCTTAGTATTGATGACTGAGGCTCCTGCTGCATTGCACTTGATGCTCCAAATATAGCATGAATCTCAGCCAAACTTCCCTGCCCTAAGGGAAGACTAGTTAAGACAAGTGTGCCTGGGCACTCTCTCCTGGAGCGGACTGATGTCATGGGGCCTCTCTCTGAAGGATATAGGTTTTGAGGACCTCAGTTGACCATTCCTTGAACCTGGGGCCTTGGGGGAGGTCATCATTTTTCAGATTTAGAATTTCCACTTGTCTGGCTTTATTCTGACCTGGGGTGGGGATTCCCCTCCCCTCTCTCCCCTGACTGTTTCTCTCTCCCCTCTTTTATATTTCTTTCCATTCCCCTCTCTCTAGGTTGCCCCAAAGGCTTCTATGGTAAACACTGTAGAAAGAAGTGCCAATGTGCCAACCGAGGACGATGCCATCGCATCTATGGAGCTTGTCTGTGTGATGCTGGGCTATATGGACGCTACTGCCACTTGGGTGAGTCAGGATCTGTGGGCAGCTAGGTCCAACCTTTACCATAGTGATAATGACAATAGCAGTTCACACTTGCATATTATTTTAAGTTTTGCAGAGCACTTTTCTCTCAGCGCCATGAGCTGTGTCATTTTCCCTGTTTTCAAGATGGGGAAAATGAGACTTTCAATGGTTGTGACTGATCTAGGGTCACACATCAGTAAGAGTCAATGGGAAGACATGAACCTAGATCTCCTAGCTGTAAGAATCTTTCCATTGATCCCAAAGACTTCTTTCCCTCAGAATAATAGCTGTCATCTACATATTCCTTTTCTGAGTGCCCTGGTAAGTCTCCAAGACTACAAGACACAGAACAGGAGATGCCTTGAACTGAAGGCAGGGTAGAGTTTTATGACCTGGGAGCACTTTATACTGAGACAGTCACAGGTCTTTAAAAATGGTGACAGGGGATGATGATTGGGCTCTTGTAAGTATAAAATCAAACAAATATGATAGATCATTTCAGAATTTCTGTGTTTATGGAAGCTGTGAGTGGTGTTCTTAGGCTGTCTCCACCAATGTCATCCCCCTTTGGTGCATGGTATGGATGGCACCAAATGGGTGCTCTCATGAAGGGCCAATAATATCCATGCTACACTTAGCTTCAGAAGAACAACCAGACACAATGAATGGGTGGAAGTTTGCAGACAGGCAGGTTTAGGCTTGATGTCCAGGAAATCTTCCTAACATTTGGAAATGTCCCAAGGTGGAATGCAATCCTTTAACAGGTAGGATGTTTCCCATCATAGCAAGTATTCACAAGGGGTCGGATGGATGTTTTTTGAGTATTTCTTGTTTAACTACAGCTCAGACAATACGGCGACTGAGGTCCAATCCAAATACTGCGGTTCTGGGATTCTGTGAAATTCAAACTGAATTTGACTTTATTATTAACTTTATTGGTTGATTTTTGTTATCAGTCAATTGCGTTTATTAAACACCTACTTTGTGCTAGAGTCTGGGCTAGTCCTTATTCTCAAGGACATTGCATTCTAATGGGGGAGGCAACAAGGACATTCACAGTCAACTCCAGCAGGACTTATCAAACCAGCGAGTCAAGTAACAAGTGTACCCCTGTTGTCCAAGGTCTAGCCTAGCTAGGCAGAGAGGGAATTGTTCAAGTTCAACCTCTTGAAAACCATTGGATAGGTCATAAGGGGTCGCTGTCTGTCTCAGTGGATGGAGCACCCACATTGAAGAAATTATGGACCTTGCTCTATTGAGGCATGATTGTGTTGGAGAAATGACATGGTAGGAGATGAGGCAGACAAGGTGGGGATAAGAGCCTGTAACTGATTTCACTGGCTTAGGGAACTCTCAGGTGAGGAAAACCAGTGAGGCTTGGCCCCTCCTCTGTAACTCGTAGCTGACTGGACCACTGAAAGGTGATGTAACTTCCTTAGGATCCTATGGCCAGTATATATCACTGACAGGACTCAAACCCAGGCTTTGTGGTTTGAAGGCCAGCATTCTATCCACCAGACTGTGCCCCTCTCTGCTAGGAACACTGTTGTTTAAATTACTGATGTGCCCTGAGGACCAAGAGTGACTTGGGGGAGGGTGCTTTGGAAGATTCTGAAGCTGAATGAGGATATAAGGGGACAGCCAAAGAGCCCTCAGCCTGCTCCCTTCCTGATTCTTCTCTGTGGTCAGCATGTCCCAAATGGGCCTACGGGCCGGGCTGCTCCGAGGAATGTCGCTGTGTCCAGCGGAACACCAAAGAGTGTGACAAGAAGGATGGTGGCTGCTTGTGCAAGGCGGGCTACCGGGGTGAGAGGTGTGAACATGGTGAGCAGCCTGGGTCCTGGGGGGTGAGCAGGGGGGCTGGCAAGAGGAAGGGAGGGGCAGGGACCTCCCTCTTTCCACCCCCGATGGCTCAATTTCTCCTTTCTCTCTGTTTTCCCACTGATGGGGTGATGAAAAGAATGTGACCCTGGCTCCTTTGGCCCTGGCTGTCAACAGACATGCACCTGCCCCCCGGGCGTAGCTTGCAGCCCCTTGAGTGGTGAATGCCAACAACAGTGCCCAGAAGGCTACCAGGGGGAGGCCTGCGATCAAGGTGAGGAGACTGTGGTGGGAGCAAGGACCAGGCATCCTGCTGGGAGGAGGAGGGAGAAGGTGCTCACATGTACCCCCCCAGCTGTTTCTGGGCCTGAATCACATTCAACACAGCAAGTATTTCTTAACCCCACTGTTATGTGCTGGCTCTGAGCTAGACACGGGGATAAAAGACAAAGAAATAAATTTTGCTTTCCAAGGGCCTACATTCTACTCTGGGGAAGTAGCGTGTGTGAGTGGAGGGGAAAAAGAATGTGAAAGCATTCATTCAGATCTTCCTGGGTGCCACCATCTGAGCTAAGTCCTAAGGATGCAAATAGAGAAACAATATCTGGGCACAGATGGGGGAACATCAAATACATCCAGGGTCATTTCGATACCAGCCTTCAGGAGTGGGAGGGGCAGCACCCAAGCTGTGCTGTGGAGGGGAGGAAAGAGAGCTTTTCAGGCCCAGGGCACAGCCCATGCAGATGGACAGAGGTGGATGGTGGAACATCCCATAAGGAAAATAGAAAGGAAGCCAGTTTGACTGCAGTGTGCCTGACAGAGAAATCCTCCTGGTAGTGTAGCTCTGTCATTGCAGTGAGGCTGGAGAAAGGCACCAGGCAAACCCCTTCATGACGAGCTAGATGGCAGGGGCTGGGTTTTGTCGTGTTGTATCTGGAAAGGAATGACTGAGGAGGAAGATAAGACTGGCCGTTCCCCATGGAAGGGACCAGGGATTGAACCTGGAGTCCAGGTAACTCCCAGGGAAGGAAACTCCCTCCACTGGTTCAGACTGGCACCCTGACACATCAGTCTTAGAGCACTGCCAAGAACAGTGGGAGCTTAAAGGACTTACCTGAGGTTACCCCAAGCCAGGAAGCATGAAAGGCCAAGTCTGTCATCACTCACATACGCATCATCTCTCACCCCCGTATTGGAGCTAGGACCAGAGGAAAATGGGGTTCAGAACTGGTGACAAAGTGAAAAAGGAACACAATATAATAAAAATAAAAATGTACTAGAACATAGGTAATGTTAATATGTGGTTTTCTGAGTTGGCATGGGACCTGCAGGAATCCTTATATACAGTTTAGTTTGAGTTTGATACTGGTGTGCCTTGTGCATTGTGCTTTCTGGGGTCCCATCTCTCTTTTCTCATATATATAATATTCCCACATGCACATCCTATCTATACATATGCACACATGCAGGTAGTTGCACACTATATATGAATATACAAGTGTATGTGTATATGTAAAATATATGTATGAAGTAGATATGTAGCATATATGTAGCTAGGTGGCATATATAAAAAATATGTGTGTATGTACACGCTCATGCACACAATAGTACATGCATACATATACACCCAATATATACATACATGCATACACATATATGTTTATATATATATACACATATGTGCAGCTAGGTGGTACAGAGGATAGAGTTGCAGACCTGGAGTCAGGAAAACTCATCCTTGTGAGTTATCATTCGGCCTCAGATAGCTCTGTGACCCTGGACAACTCACTTAGCCTGTTGGCCTCAGTTTCCTCATCTGCAAAATGAGCTGGAGAAAGAAATGGCAAGCCATTCTAGTATCTTTGCAAAGAAAACCCCAAATGGAGTCATGCAAATTGGACATAACTGAAATGACTGAATGACAACAAAATACTCTATATACATATATGTTATATACACACATTATATATACTATATATACCTACATATACTATTTATGTGCTATATATGTGTGTATATGTTGGGATTATGTATAGTATATACGGCATATATATAATATATACAATTATATATACCATATATAAATATGTATGCAATATATACATGTAGAAATATGACATGTATACATATATACATATATAAACACACCAAATTAATACAAAATGTCATAAATTACTAATGGTTGAAGAGATTAGGAAAAAATCTAGTATAGGAGGTTTTATTTGAGCTAAGCCATACTTTGAAGGAAATTAGGGGTCTAGAAACACAAAGGTGGAAAAGGAAAAGCATTTGAGGAGGGAAGGACCCAAGCCTGGAGGTGGGAGATGACACCCATCAATCCACAAACATTTATTAAATGCTTGCTTGGTGTGGGGCACTATTCAGGTATTAGGTATATAAATAGAAAACCTGAAACAATCCTTGCTCCTAAGGAGTGTCCTGAGGAACCACAAAGCCCACCTCATTCCTTCCTTCCCCCTTTTTCAGACAACTGAGGTGAAGCCATGCAGTGAGTAAGGGCAGATTCCCCCAGCAGAAGTCAGTCAGTCAGCAAGCATTTATTGGTTTACAACAGAAGCCTGATTTCCTGACTCATAGATTCTCCCCCTATATCAGGCGGGGAGCCCTCCTAGCCCCCTGGCTAATTCTCAGCCTGATTCTCCAGAGACAGAATATACATTGAGTAGCATGCCACGGTAGATGATTAAATAAAGAGCCATGTGGTTTGGGGTTGACCCCTGGGCTCATAAGGGCCCTTTGAGATCTGGTCCAACTTCCCTCATCTGTAGGATGAGGGACCAAAGCCCAGAGTGGGAAATCGACTTTTCCAAGACCACCCAGTGAGCCAGGGAGAGAACTGGGATTTGAACTCATCTCGATTCCCTATCTCAGTGCTCATGCCAACACCTCATTACTGGTGCCCTGATAAGCAGATAGGTAGCATATCCTTTTCCACATCCCCATTTGCCTATGTGAGGTTTTAGTGGTTTTGAATTTTTGAAGAGTTGGATAAATAATCCATTTTCCCCCCTGGGCTTTGAACACCAAGGGAATATGGGCTTTTAGATTTATTTTTTCATGCCGCCTTCATTCTTCAAAGTATCTTTCTGTCTCATGACTGATAGGAAATACCTAAAGGCTGTCATTGTCAGATAGGGATGGAAAAAAGCAAAAAATGAAAACCCACAACGTGAATAACCGGGGGCCCTGCCTGGGCTTCAGCTGCCGGTGGTAACCACAGGCAGGTCTAAACTTTCTCTTGGCTTCTATGTCCTTCTTCATCTACACCCACTCAACCGGAGACAAATGAGATTCTAATTAGGTTCGTGGTTATAGTAGGGGATTGAGAACCAGGCAGGAAACAGGGAAGCATTAATATCCCTTGGAAGGCTCTGGAGAGAAGCTTTCACCAATCAGGGCCCCAAGCCAAGAGAATGATAGAGAGCCAAAGCCCAGGGCTGGGGGAGAGGGAGTCTTGATGCTGGGACTATACCTGGGTGCCCCTGACTCCCATCCCTAGTGAGAGGCAGGATAGACAGGATTCTTTTAGGCTGGAGGCATCAGCCAGGCCAGGCTGGACCAAATGGGGGGGCAGCAGTGTGACTTAATGAAGAGAGGGTTGGAGATGGAGAATAAGGACCTGGGACCTAATCCTCCTTATAGGGGGATAGGACCAGAGACTGAGAGTGGAAGGGACCCTAGAGTTCATGCAGTTCAGGACTTCTTAACCATTTTTATGTCTTGGTTCCCTTGGGCAGTGTGGTCAATCCCATGGACCCCATTCTCAGAGTCATGTTTTTAAATGCACAAAATAAAATACATAGAATTACAAAGGAAATCAATTATACTGAAGTTATCAAAATGTGTTTTTAAAAAACCAGCTTCTGGGACCATAGGTTAAGGACCTCCAATCTACCTAGTCCAGTCCCTTCCCTCATTTTTATGGAGGAGAAAACTGAGTGAGACCTTGTGCAAATTATTTCTCTAGGACTGTTTTCTCCTCCATAAAATGATGGGGCATTGGGTTATATGGACTCTAAGGTTCCTGCCAGCTAGAGCTAAGGAAAGACACTTATCTAAGAATAACTTTCATTGATTTATCTCTCTTTTGCTATTTCATTTTATTTTCCTTTCTCTCATTCTTCCTTCCCTCCCTCTTCTTTCATTCCTTGTTTCCTTCTTTCCTTCCTCCCTTTTTCCTTCCTTCTTCCTTCCTTTTTTCTTCCTTTCTCCTTCCTTTCTCCCTCCCTCCTTCATTTTTCCCTCCTTTCTGTTTTCTTTTTCCCTTCCTTTCTTTCTCTTTTCTTCCTTCCTTCTTTCCTGCCTTCCTTTCTTCATTTGTCTATTCATTCATTTGTTCATCTATTTATTTCAAGTGTTTATTTAATTTTTTGAATTCTAAATTCTCTCCCTCCAATCCCTCCCCATCCATTGAGAAAGCAAACAATATGATATGCCCAAAAAGTAACTTGTAAATAGCTGCTTCAGAGAAGTCTCCTTATGAGTTTTCTTGCTACCTGGTAGATAGGCTTATAGTCCCAGTATGACTCTGAAGGAAGCAAAGTTTGTCTGGCACCTGGGAGGTGGTGTGAAAAGGGAAAAGCATGCTGGGTTTAGAGTCAGATGGCCTGGGTTCAAATCCAAGTTCTGTCAATCTCAGCCCTCGTGAAGGGCAGATCCCTGGAACGACAATCCTGTTAAAGCTGAGAGAGAGACCTTGGAGCTCATCGTTTTAAACATAGGTTACCTGAGGGCAAGTGTGTTGCCTCAAGCACATCCTAGCTAGGGGCAGGACTGGGACCAGAATTTTAGATCTCCTGATACTGAGCTAAGGATTCTTTATATTCTGCCATGCTATTCCAGCCAATAGATTAATTTATAATGGCTGCCAGAGAGTTTTTCACCTTAAGAGAGGCAATGCCTTAACCTTCCAAAATGTATCTCTAATGGTAGTCATTTCAAGCCACCCCAGAAAGGCATCCAGCACCTTCTAGATTCCTCACTGACATCTGGTGACTCTTGGGGATGATGGACTTGTGTTATTTCCTGTGACTCTTTCCTGAAGGATGTCAGGCCCTGAAAGAAAAAAAAAAACATGGTAGGAGGAGAGTTGGGATTGGAAACTGGAGGCAGCATAGGCAGGGCACTACTTTAAGCCTAGCTTTATGGTTCATGACTAAAACCTCACTAACAGAGGGAGTGACCAGATGTAGCAAAGACTGGTTAGTCTGTTGCTCTCTGGAGCTTACGAGGCAATTTTCTGCTTTATTTTCTTTGGTCCCAGAGGAGAAAAGCAGCAATAAAAGATAGACATTCCAAGGAGGCAAATTTAAATTTAGGCTTGACATCAGGAAAAACTTCCTAATGGTGAGAGGGCTTTCCAGAGGTAGAATGGACTTCCTGGGGAGGCATTGGGTTCATTGTGAGTCTTTAAACAGAGATGGATGACCACTTGTCAGAGATGCAGTAGAAAGAATTCTGGTTCAAGTATTGGTTAGACTAAACAGCTTCTGAAGTCCCTTCCAACCTCAACATTCCAGGATCCTGGGATTCTTTTCTTGTTTCCATCTGGTTCGTATGTGGTGCCTTCCCTGTTGGGGTGAGGGGTGGGCCTGTCGTCATCCACAGAGCAAGGCCCCACCCAGCAACCCATTCTCATCGCCAGTTCCTCGCACGCTCCCTTGCCTCTCTGAAGTCAACAGCATCACCTCTGGAGACCAGAAGGGAAAAGAAAACTTCAATTCCAACTCTCCCCATACTGTGTTTTTTTCTTTCAGGGCCTAAAATCCTTCAGGACCGAGTCACAGGAAATAACACAGATATTTTTATAGAATTGGGGGGCTCCTGACTGTTGTTTGATTCTGGAAACTATTAGTAAGCATGATGTGCATCTGCCCCCAATTAGTGGAGACAAGGAATAAAGGGAAAATTCTCTTATGTTGTGATAAAGCTCAAAGCAGGGGCTTTCTCTTCTCCCCCACCCCTTTCCCTCTTTCCTGGGGGGCTCTACAATGATTGCCTCACAACAGGAGATCAGTAGGGCTTAGTCACCAGCCACTGTCATCCTGGGGCCCTTCCCAGGACTTCAGAGGGCCCTGCAGCATTAGGGATGGCAGTCTTCTGTGAGTAGACTTGACCTTTTAAAATGGCAGACATGGAGGAACTTGGAGACAGAAAAACTTGGATTCATATTCTACTCCCTGTAGTGTATGTCTGTGGTTAAATCACTTGACTGACCCTGAGTTTCCAAATGGGGTCACTAATAACTAGGGCTTATTGTCCCTAATAGAGATTTTGTGAGGATAAGAGTGCTAGGCAAATCTCAGTCCTTTGAGAACGCCAATTTACGGTTTATTATTGACAGTAGTCATCACATTAGCATGGCACCAATCCTCTTGGGACAAAGCAGCATGGGAACTGTCAAAGTCATTCATTCATTCATTCATCTTTCTTAAGATCAGCATTTAGAATAATGCCTTGCCCATAGTAGGTACTTAATAAGTGCTACTTGACTGACCAACTGACTCATGTCCGGAGCTGGAAGGGATCTCAGAGACAATTTGGTTTCACTCTTTTATACAGATGAGGAAACTGAGGCCCACAGAGGTTAACTGACTGACCCAAGGTGACACAGATCCTTTGGTTTTAAATCTAAGGCTCTCTTTCTATAGATTGCCTTGCATTATTTGCAAGACAGAAGATCAACTAGTTCGTTTTACTGGTAAGAAGGCTGTGGTGGATCGAGCTCTGGACCTGATGTTAATAAGACTTGGGTTCAAATCTTACCTTAGACACTTATTCACTGTGTGACCCTAGGTGGGTCATTTGACATTCACCTCAGTTTTCTCATCTCAAGTGTAGGTAATGATGGTACCTACCTCCAAAAGTATTGTGAGAATACAACAAGGTGATATTTTTAAAATGCTTGCAGACTTTAAAGCTCTTCGGAATGCTAATCATCATTATCCACATTAGATTGTAAACTCCTTGAGGTCAGGACCTGTCTTTAATCTCTTTTTGTATCCTTGGTACTTAGCCCAGTGCCTGGCACATAGTAGGCACTTCATATGTTTATTGATTGATTGATGTATATAGAGGTTAAGTTTCTTGCCCATAGTCAAGGAGCAGAAAATGGAATTTGGAATCATAGATTTGAGGGCAGAAAATGACCTCCTTTCGTTAATATCCTGTCTGTAGGAAGGACCACACCTAAATCATTCCAAACAGATGATGGGGAGTATCAGTCAGTCAAGATGTGTTTATTAAACACCTACTGTGTTCCAGACACTGTTAGATATAAGGAAAAGCAAAAAAAATCCTATTCTTGACCTTGATAAACTTATCCTTTCTACTGGGGAAGATAGTGAAGTAACTAGGTCCATAGAAGACACATTCAAAGTAGATGGATTTGCAGAGAGGGCCTACTGTTGTAAGTGACCATCTGTTGTGCCTCATGTCCCTGGAAGAAAGATTGAGCTATCCCTACTACAGTTCAGAAGCTATTGAGTCACCAGACTACAGTCTCACCTCAACTCCCTCATGTTGGAAGTATGTATGGGCTTCCTGCAGCCTAATGATCAAGTTGCATGCATTTGTGTGTCTGTGTGAGCTGATGTTTGCAAACCTCCCTGGACAGTTGGTTCAGTGTAAGGACAGAGGCCAGCTAGGTGAGACCCCGCTTGTGGTATGCCAAATTAAGAAGCATTGGGAATCCCATGAGTTTTCTAGACCTATTTTGAAGGCAGAGATGTTTGCATAAAGTCTCAGATAAACATTCTGGCCCACATGATCTTCCAGGCCCAGCCAAACACTCTGAAGTTTGCCCGTCGCTCATTATGAGTCAGTTGGACTGGTGGGATCCAGTTTCCATCTTAGCCCTGGCTGTTTAAACTTTAAAATCAGTAGTGGTTTTGTGTTTCCCCTCAGCTGCTGGAATGCAGAGGACTGAGGAGGCTGTGCCATCTTTAGGCCTCTCGCTAGACAAAGAGCCCCAGGGTTGGAGAGACTCTTATTCCCATCTCATAAGAGATGGTTGGTCATTTTTCTTCCAGTAGGAGCCAGAAAGTTGTGGGCACATGGGAGAGGCTGGCCTTTACTCCCTTGGCCTCTGGCCCTTGAGCACTATTCTGGGTTATCTAGCCTTTGAAGGGATGAAAGGATTGAGGCTGGATGACTTTGGGCAAGGCAGGCCGGAGGCATGAGGCAATATATTTGGAGATGGAGGAATTCCCCTGCAAATCACAAGCCTTCGGCTTTCTTTTCATAGCTTAGCTGCGGAAAAGGCTGTGGTTCACAAGTTCCCATCTAGAATGATGGAGAAATTAAATGAAATTTAGCCTAAATCTAGGGAGCTGGTTCATTCATTCATTCATTTATCCTATAAGCACTTAGTAAATATCTAAAAAATACCTGGACCTGTCTTAAGCCCTGGAGATACAAGGGCAGAATTAAAACAATTCTTGCCTTTGTTCCATTGGGGAAAAACCATTCCATATGCAGAGAAGTAAATCCAATAGATAGACAATATAATGGGTGGGAAGAGAGCGGCAATAGCAAATGGGGGGCATTAGGGAAGACCCTATGTGAGAGGTAGGATTTGAGCTGAGCCTTGAAAGGATTTGAGGCTCCTGAGAAGTGGAGGTCAGAAGGGAGTGCATACTAGACACTGGAGACCACCAGCCCCAAAGGCATGGCAATAGGAAATGGATGGTCAAGTATGAGGAATAGCTGGGAGGCCATTAAATGGAAGGGAGTACTGAATGACAGAAACTGGAAAAGCTAGATAGGAACCAGATTATACCTGAGAGTGGTTTATATTTTGTCTCAGAGATGAGAGGGAGCTGTTGGTGTTCCTTGAGCAGGCCAGTGACATGATGACACCTAGGCCTTAGGTCTATCACTTTGGCAGCTGTGTGGAGGACAGATTGGTGAGGGGAGAGGCAGGGATACCAATTCGAATGCCCTTGTAATAGTCCAAATGAGAAGTGAACTGGGGTGGTAGCTGTGGCAGTGGAGAGAAAGGGATGATTGCAGGAGATATTTTGGAAGTAGAAGCAAGACTTGGGGACTGATTAGATGTGGATGTGAAAGAGAAGGAGCAGTCAAGGCTGAGTCTAAAATTTTGAAACTGGGTAAGTGCCTAAAGGATGACAGTATCCCTGTCCTAGCTTCATGGTTCAGGGAGTTCCAGATGTGTCCAGTCATGATTTACACTTGAATGTATAGATGGCACTCTCATAAGTCAACAAGGATTTCCTGGGTGCCTCCTTGTTTCCTAGTACATAGTAGAAAGAGCACTGGACTGTGAGTCTGGAGTCTTAGATCCCATTTGTGATTCAGATACCAACCAGGTAAGCAGGAACATGCTATTTAGGCATCCTGAATCCCAGCATCCTCATGGGCAAGATGAGAGGATTGGACTACATTATCTCAAAGTTCTTTCTAGCTCCAACATTCTAAGATCACCTTCCTGCAAAAGACCCTAGTCCTTGTCTAGCTGGACACTGGGTTAAGTGACTTCTTGACTGCTGACTCCCTGGCATTGTTGTGTATCTCTGTTTCCATTCCTCCTACTTGGAGGACAGGGGTATCTGAAGGTATCTCAGGCCCCAGGTCTCCCACAAATAGTGTAAGGGAAAGGCAGTGTTTTGGAATAGGAAGTTTCCACAGAGCTAAAGGACAGTATATTTGTCCATCATCAACGTGTATTTCTTTTATCTCGTTTGTTCCTCCTTCCAAAATAAAAGAACCCAAAAGTGTGGCAGAGAGGATAAATACCCCTTTGCTTTCTAGGGCCATCCTGTTGTGTTTGTCCTTTGTTCTCGAAGAGGACTGTGACATCAGGATGATGACATGACTCAAATTGACTGATTTGAGTGAGGGAGAGCTGTGCAAGATCACCAACCTCACTTTCTCCTCCAGAGCCATCTGGATTCAGTGGACTGAGTCATCCTACCATGCTTAAAATGAACCCTTTGGTACAAGGGAGGAAAATTTCTCCCCATCAGATCAATTCTGTCGTTGAGTTGCTTATATTTAATCTACCAGCCATTGTCCTCTGGGATACTGGGGGGTCCATGGAATGAAGCATGTGATCCTTAAGAGATGGGGCATTTAGAAGCTTAATGGTTTAGTAATTATTCCCTTCCCTCTCACCTTGACTTGTTTTCCTGAATAAGGAATAGGGGCACTCTCATGGAGCCTCAAGTCTCACCAAATACTATGACCTTCCCTCTCAAAGGGAGACCAAAATCTTTCTGGGAAATGAATCCCCAGTACCATAAGGAACAAATTGGGCATATATGGATAAATTCCCTTTAATAACCAGAGAGCAAAGAGGTGGAGTCAACCAAGTAGGTCTGTATCTCACTCTTAGACTTCTCCCATGCCTTTTCCATCCTAGGGAGCTATCCAGGGTGCTGGACAGAGCTCTCATTATCTGTGCCTAGCCTATGACACTCAGGGATCAACTCTGACCTTTTGGCTTTGATTACATCTGACTACTTTAGACACTTGACTCTGACCCTTGCCTGCCTATCCTCAGTGCCATTTAATTTTCAACTCATACCTCAGTCCCGGTTCCTGACAGAGCTTACAGAGTTAAGGATCTACTCTGTATTGGATTGCAGAATGGGAGAACTTTGTTTGGCATAGCCAAAGTTGGAAAAATAGCATAAGTATCACAAGTCCATCACCTTCTACCTCTTTCCTTGCTAATCTCACTTGGTTTCTGTGGACCTCATCTACTACATAGGGTATTGATCTAGGTGACCTCTCAGATCCCTTCTACTTCTTATTCCAGGAAGTAGGATCCTAAAATGTGTCTGGGAGACAGTTTTCAGATGCATAGAGCCGATTTCCTGAACAAAGCCGATTAACCCTTTGCTTTTTGTTTCCATCCCACAGAATGTCCCGCAGGAAAATTTGGCAGTAATTGTTTTGGATCCTGTTCCTGTGGAGGGGCCCCCTGTGATCGGGTCACAGGACAGTGCTTGTGTCCGGCAGGGAGGACTGGGGATGAGTGCAGCAAAGGTGAGAGACTGAGCAGGAGCTAGAGTCAGTGTCTGAGACCTGGGCATCTGCCTGCTCTTCCAGCCATCTCCAGAGCTGCTGGCAGCCCCTCTTCTCTCTGCCATTCTGAGGGAATGGCTTCTCCATATGTTCTGGAGAGGAAGTTGATATAACTAGCAGAAAGAATATGGGCTAGCTTCAAATCCCACATCTGACACATATTGGTTGTGTGTCCCTGGACAAGCCACTTAACTTCAGAGTGGATGAGGAAACTCTCAAAGACCATACATTGCAGTGGCAGTGTTTCCTATGGTACTAGGGATTCATTTCCCAGAGAGATTTTGATCCTGTTTTCAGAGGAAAGGGCATTAGCATTAGTGAAGAGAATTTTCTCATCTGGGAACTTTTGGTACCAATGAAATCCCAGGTCTAGGCTAGTCTCTATCCTTATTTTCACTAACATTATTAAAACTATCATCTCACTGTCATTATCATCTCTTTACTGTAAACCACTTTTAACAAGTGGTTATTATATTACTAGTATATCAGTACGTGTTAATTTTTATATAAATATATCATGTGCTATATTAATGTAATAATAAGTTAATATAATAATATTATTGTTCTCTATAGTAGACCACTTTTCTGAGTGCTTTTTCTGTGCCTTTGAGTTGCTCATACACACGTATTTACATGTGCATATGTACATGCATGCACACAACCTACAGACCTGACATCTGCCCAAATAAATCCACGGTAGATCCTGTGGAGACCAGACTCCCCTCCCAGGTTTAGTATTAGCTATTAACTGTGCCAAGACATAGTGTTTTCAGCCCTTCCAAAGCACCAAATACCTGTGTAAATTTTTGAGGAAAAAAGGAAGTCTGGTCTGAGCACATGCTGACCTCACTTTACTGGGCTGGGGGTTTAGATTGTCCCGATGGGCGCTGGGGTCCTGGATGCCAAGAGATCTGCCCTGCCTGTGACAATAGCGTTGGCTGTGATCCAGTGACTGGAGTCTGCCTGTGCCTCCCTGGATACATCGGCAGCCACTGCCAGGACTGTGAGTGTCCCCTCCTAATCCCCACTGGGGGATTGACTAGAGATACGTGGCACAGACACCCACATGGCCTGCCTCCTGTGCCAGGGGCTCATTGCACTCCTCTCTCCTCTTTGCTGCAGTGTGCCCAGCGGGCTCATTTGGGCTGGGATGCCAGCTCCGATGCTCCTGTGGGAACGATGGGCACTGCCACCCTGTGACTGGGCACTGTAGCTGTGCTCCTGGTTGGACTGGCATCAACTGTAGAAGAGGTAAGTAGCAGGTAGTGATCAGGGCAGACCAAAGCCATGCCTTGAAAAGGGGAATCTTTCAACCTCTGGTCAGAGTCACCTTCTCCCCATCTTGTAAACTAGGGCACTGTTCCCATGCTTTCTGTGCTCTGTTCCTTACCACCTGTGTGGCCTTAGGCAAGTCTCTTAATCTCTATGGGCTTCAACTTTTTCATCTGTGAAAGGAGGCTTTGGGACTAGACAATTTCTAAGTCATCCCAGCTCTAACATTCTCTGTTCTAAGATTCACCAGCTCTGATATCCCATTTCTAAGTTCTAAGATCTCCTAGCTCTGACATACTCTGTCCCTAAGGTTCCCCCAACTCTGACATCCCATGTTCTAAGTCCCCTGCCCAGTTCTGACATTCTGTGTTCTAAAGCAAACCCTTCCCCATCCCAGCTTGGTATTCTGTATCCTGAGGTCCCTACAAGATCTGTGTATCCTTTTACTCACACAAGGCTTCCTCTGTCTCTGTTCCATTCGTGTCTGCCAGGGACTCTGCTCCTTGGAGGTGTCTTAAGATTTGTTCCTTGGAGTTGTAATAAAGGGGAGCGCCCCATGCCCGCCATTGCCCTAGCTTGCTCTCTGGATGCTTTCTCCAATTGTGCCTTCCCTGCTCCCTGCCCCTCCTCTTGACCCCTGCATGGCTCAACTCCCTACCCTTCCTTCTACCACCTAGAGAGCGTCTCCCGGGCTCCCTTTGTCACCACCTGATCCCTGCTTGGGAGGACTCTCGGTGGGGCAGAGTAGTGACTTGAGACTCCGTTTCAGCTTGTGACATGGGGCGCTGGGGCCCAGACTGCAGGCATTTCTGCAACTGTAGCTACACCCACGGGAGCTGTGATCCAGTGAGCGGACAGTGCATATGTGAGGCCGGCTACACTGGCGTGCGCTGTGACCAAAGTGAGTGCCACCCATGGCGGGGTGGTCCTCTGATCAATGGGGAAAGGTCTCCTGGGTCACAGTGACCCACCAGGTACCCTCTTGGGAGCTCCCTTCTGCCGTCCTTGTCTCCCCAGGTCCACTCCCTTCCCCTCATTGAGGGGGGAGGAGAGCTTCAGAATTCCGGTCAGACCTGCCTCTTTCCAGTGGGCTGAGGGGGATCCTTCTCCTCTGAACTCATCTAGACCAATGTTTGGGGCTGGGAGGGGAAATCCCATCATGGCCTCTCTATTTCTATAACCATTGTTAAAACAGAGAATAGTTTGACAAAATATTACCTTACTAAAAAGGGAGTTTTTATAAGAAGATTAATAGATTCAGAGCTAAAAGGGACCTCTGAAGCCCCTCATTTTACATTGGAGGAAACTGAGGCCAGCTGAGGTTAAGCGGCTTGTCCAAAGTCACACCAGTAGTAAGCACCAGGGGTAGATTTTGAACCCAGACCCCCTACTGAAGTCAGTACTCTTTCTTCTGTGCTAGACTCTTTTTGCCTTACATCAGAAGACTCTGTGAACGCGCAGCAAGGGGCAGGTTGCTGTGGAAAGGCTTTCAAGTCAGAGGAGCTGGTTCAAATACCTCTTTTGCCCATTTATCTGTAAGACTTTAGGCAAGTCACTAGTCTCCTGTATTGTAAAATGAGGGCATTGGACTAGGTGATCTGTAATCCATCTCTAAATGGATGATCTGAACCCATCTGAAGTTTAGCTTAGTAAGTGGATCAAGGTGACCTTGGCTAAAAGTGAACCTAGGCAGGCCTTCCCAGGCCATGGGCGGGATGGGGGTCTCTCCTGGGCCACTCTGCCTCATTCCCCACTGGTCTCATGACTCTGACCCCAGGCTCTGTCTGGACTTGGCTGAGGAGGCCCACTGGGAGGCCAGAGAGCTCTCCCTTTGTTTTTGGAAGACTTTATTGAGGCTTTTAACAGGCCATTACCCACGCCAACAGTGGTCATGGAAAGAGGCCCATCTGGTGTGATTTCTGTGCTTCTCTTCCTGCCCTCCCATCAGTGAAGGGAAGGAGGCAGGCCTGGGGACATAAGGAGCCCACCCTAGGCATTAACCCAACTGTCTGCATATCTCAGAGTGTCCACAGGGCTGGTTTGGGCTGAGCTGCAGCCGGCGGTGCCAGTGTGACCATGGAGCAGCCTGTGACCACGTCAGTGGGGCCTGTACCTGCAAGGCCGGCTGGAGGGGAACCTTCTGTGAGCGGGGTGAGTCTGGCAGGGTCCCCTCTACCACCCTCCCCAGGGAGTTGAGAGGCTGGGACTGAGAACAAGGGCACAGAGTCCTAGCCCAGCCCTACTGATGTTGGGAGTATACCCAGCTCTGGAAACAGGAACAGGGGCCCTCTCCCAGGGATAATCCTGAAAAGTCCACAGTGTGTGGGGACAGACGACAGACAGGCAGGTGAGGGGGAAGCTGGGAGATTTTCCATGAGCCTTTATCCACGTAGAGGATTTCCAATGAAGAAACTCACTCCCAACCCAGATGAGCACCTTCTTTGTAATTTATCATCTTCATAATGGCCTAGAGGGCTGAGAGGGACTTGCCTAGGGTCACTGGTGATGACGATGAGGTGCCCCAGTAGATAGAGTGCCAAGCCTGGAGTCAGGAAGACCGGAGTTCAAATCCAGCTTTAGACACTTGCTAGCTGTGTGACCCTGGGCAAGTCACTTAACCTGTTTGCCTCAGTTTCCTTAACTGTAAAATGAGGATGATTATAGCACTTACTTCCTGGGATAGTTATAAGGTTCAAAAAAGATAATAGTTGTACAGTGTTTAGCACCGTGCCTTGCACATAGTAGGAGCTGTATAAATGTTAGCTATCCTGAGTTATTATTGATAGAGACTTTACTAATGCAGGGTGAGCAACTTCTCTGCAACTAATGGCCACTTAGAAGTTAAGTGACTTACTCAGGGTCACACAGCCAGGATGTGTCAGAGGAAGGGCAGGAACTTCTTTGACTCCATGGCTAGAGTCAAGTGGGCATGGGAAGGGCAGGGGGAGATGGTTGGATGTACTCTCCCCCCAGGCTTTCTCTCATTACAGCAGATAACTATAATGATGCCCTTCTCTGGTGCTTTGGGCTTTTAAAAGTCATTACCTCCTAACAGTCTTGCGAGCTAGATAGTACACATACCATCGTTCCCATTTTAGAGATAAAGAGCTTGAGACTGAATGGGTTTCCTGTCGTCGTAAGGCAAGGATATATCAGAGCCAGGATTTTCTCTTCTGGTCTCTCTTTCCTTCACATCTGGAACTGTTGTCCTCATTGTATCATAAAGCCTGTCCTCCAGCAGCAAGATGATCCCTTCTCTAGTGGATAGAGAACCTAATTGAAAGCCAGGAAGACTCGAGTTCTACCATCACCTTAGATATTTCCAGCTGTGTGATCCTAGGCATTACAGTTAACCACTCTGTGCCTCTGGTTCTTCATTTGTAAAATGAGGGAGGTGGCCTTGAATGGCCCTTTTCAGCTCTCAGTCTCTGACCTGAAGATGTCCTGACTGAGCTCAGTTTTCTTACTCTTCCAAGAGAGGGGCATTTGGTCTCCCTGACCCACTGGGAGTGAGCTCAAGGTCCTCACAACTCCACCCTTCTCCATGGCAAAGCATGCTTTCCTCTGCCTTCTCCTCTCTGCTCCCCATACTCCTTGATTCCTGTGCCCAACATTTTCCCTCCCTTGTTCATTTGAACTCTGTCTGGGTGTCCACAAAGGTCAGTAGGATTGTTTTTTCCTTCCTGGAAACTAAGAGAGTCCTCCTTCCTGGAGAGAGAGGTAAGGGCTGGAAAAGAGTCAGCAAACCCTCAGAACAAAGGATCTGAGCTGTTGTTTCATGGAGAATGAAACAATACCAAACCTGGTCCTCTTTACCTCATGTATGATGCTCTTTCATCAGGGAGGGTGAGAAGGGTGGTCACAAGTGGGATGCATGTGGCTTAAGCGGATTAGGAATCTTGGAGAAAAATCCCCGTGCTCTCAGCTCCCAGTTTGCCAAAAGCAATGTGTTCTTGGGCAGTGGGACATCCCTGTTCCTTTCCTGGCCTGGCCCAGGGCAAAGGAATGGGCCCCCTGCCTCAGCCCACCAAAGGGGGAGGGGGAAGCACTGCCAGGCTGAGGAAGCTGTCCAGACTGCAGTTCACAAGTTGGTGCTTAGCTCCCTCAGGGGTTTGGCTGTCGATAACTTACCCTCCTGCCAATCCTGTTGGCATCGGTCAGATACCTTGAGCTTCCAGGGAAGCGTGCCATAAGCAGATACCTTGAGAGGAGCCAAGGGAAAAGGGATGGCTGCTACCCAAGAGGCCTCTGTTAACCCCACTCTCCAGAGGTGGGACCCAGGGCCACTTCTGTGGCTCCAGGACTCCCCCAAACCCCTGACCCTTCCCAGCCCCAGGAGGCCCAGGTAAGGCTCAGGCTATAATGTACTCTGGTTCAAAGTCTGTAGGACAGGATGTCCCTAAACCCAATCTTTCTTCTCTCCCACTTTGCTAGATCCTTTCCTGTTACTTACACACCTCCTTCCTGTATCAGTGAGAGATCATTTCAATGACCCCTCTGGGTTCTGAATATCAGAAGAGTGTGGGTGTGTCCTCCTAAGCAAGCCTACATCCCTATTTTGTCAAGGAGACAGCAGTGAGTGACAAAGCTTTCCCAGAACTTTGGGCAGCAGGCTTTCTTCACATCTCTAGACACCATGGAAACTAAGCCACTGAGGTTTTCCTAAGAAAAACTCATTCTGTGGCTTAGTCGGAGAAGGAGAGCGGCCTGGAAAATTGGCCAGTGTACAATCGGGTGGGAGTTTGTCTGACTGGGGCGGCAGGGAGGAAAGGAAGAGGTCAGGGCTTGGCTAACCTATGCTATTCTGAGCTGGTTAGAGGCTAATCTTCAAAGACTATAAAAATTAGATTTAAAGCTAGAAGAGACCATGTATGTCTAACCCTTGGATTGTAGCAAACTGAATACAGAGTGATTAAATACCAGGCCCAAGGTTAGGACAGGTCATCGACAGAGAGATGGAAGCCATCTTGGTCAACCCCTTGATTTTACAGATAAGGAAACTGAGGCTCAGAAAGGAAAAGTGACTAGTCCGGTACCTCACAGGGGATGTGTCAGCAGTCAAATTTGAAATGAAATCCTCTGATTCATTCAGTGCTCCATCAAAATCCCTGTCACCCCTCCCTCACACCCCCAGCCCATCTAGGGGAAAGCACGAGGGCAGGGTGTCCTTCCTCACTGCCTGGTAACTGTGTCCTCTACAGAATGCCCTGCTGGCTTTTTTGGCCTGGAGTGCCGAGGTGCTTGCCAGTGTGCCAACGGGGCCCCCTGTGATCACGTGAACGGCAGCTGCCTCTGCCCCGCTGGCTGGATTGGCCCCAGCTGCAACCAGAGTGAGTCATGGTCCTAGTTGCCCCCTTGGGTTTAGGTCAGGGAATAGGGGAGCCCTATGTCCCTGAAACATTGGGGGAGATGAGGAGTATAGAGGGTGTCAGTCAGCAAGGGAGCAGGAGAAGTTAGCCCAGGGCTAAAATGCTGGCTAGGATCGTATACCAGCTGGATATAGGAGAGTAATCTGTAAGGACTTGGCTGATCAACTCCTCCACTGGCCTTGATTTTCCTTATCATGTACTATCTGGGGTACATGGCATGGACCTTGTAAAATGGAAGTGCCTTTAAAGTAGGACGTTTATGTCCTCTTATCTGCAGTGTCTAGTACCTGGCGCTTAGTAAGCATTTAAGAAATGCCTGTTGAATTGTCTTGAGTTGGGCTTGGAAAGAAGGGAGGGAGGGATGTCAAACAGATGAGGATGGGCAGGCCTCAGGGCCTAAGCAAACATAGGCTCTTACAGCTACTTTGCTCCCAGGTCCTGTTTCTCTGTCCCCTCTTCCTCTTCCTCCCTCCCACTTTGGGGGCTTCTAGCTCCCAGTCTTGTCTGATCAGCACCCAAGCCTACTTCTCCCCTTGCAGCCTGCCCAGCTCACACCTATGGGGACAACTGTAGCCTGTCCTGCAGCTGTTTTCATGGGGCATCCTGCAACCCAGTCAGTGGACAGTGCCTGTGTGCCCCTGGCTGGATGGGGCCCACCTGCCAACAAGGTAACTCCTGGGTCTCCAGCTGCCCTCCTCATGCTCACTGTCCACTGGAGCACTGGGTCCTAGGGGCTCCAGGAGGCGGGGAGTAGGTGACTGTCCACTTCATGAAAGTTCTTCCATTCAGATCTCCCCCATTTTTCTCTTGTTTACCCACCTGCCCTCTGGAGGGAGTGGTGCCAACCCCAACCAAAGTTCTCTCTACTTCCCTCCAGCTTGTCCGGTGGGCCTATATGGATCAAACTGCCACCAACATTGCCTTTGTCGAAATGGTGGGACTTGTGACCCCGTCTCGGGCCATTGCTTGTGTCCAGAGGGGTGGGTTGGTCTGGCCTGTGAGCAAGGTGAGTCTAAAACAAAAGGGCCAGCAGGAGAGATAGAGGGTGTGGTGTGTGTGAGGAGGAAGCGTGGAGATGGGTCTGAGCATCCTGAGGGTCAGGTGGGTCTCCCCAAAGCCTCACATGCAGTTCCATGCCATGTGTGTGTGTGTGTGTGTGTAACTCATGTGCATGTATGTAGGTGACACCCTTGGCCGTGGAGTGAGGAGAGGCCTCTATCCAAATCCCAGCCCTGATATTTGTTAGCTTTGTGACCAGGGGCCAGCTTCAGTTTTCCTGAGGGATATTAGGACTTCCTATCCCACGGGGGTCAACATAAGGAAGGCCTTTTATAGCCCTTAAAATACCATAAAAGTACGAGCAATAATTATGGCATTATATTGGGAATCGGGCTGGTCCGAAGGCTAAAAGTGATGCCTCAGGTATTACTGGGAATCAGGTTGACCAGAGGGCTGATGATGATATGTCTGACATCAGTAGGGACTGGTCTGAGATGCTGGAATCTAGCGCAAGCTTGGAAGGGTCTCCAACTCCATCTCTTTCCACCTCCTCCCCCATTCTACAGGTGGAGAAACTGAGGCCCTGAGAAGGTGAGATTACACAGGGAGTAAATAATTCCTTGTACTCCTCCTTCCAATGGGGATCCTGGAAAGCTTCAGGAAAGGGAATGGTAGAGAAGGGGAGGAGGGGCAGAGAGGGGTCATGCCAGCTGCCTGCCCAAGGCTCTAATGACCCCAGGAGATCTGAGACATGTAGAGTTCAGAGCCAGAGGTCATTCCATCCAATCTTCCCATTGTATAGAAAACATCATTGAGACCTGGCTAGAATGTAGAGTGGCTACCCAAAAATCACACAGAAAGCAAATAGGATTGTGTCTTGCTCTCACTCCAAAACCCTTTCTTCTCCATCTGGAAGGCTATCTGTTCTTAGACAACTTCATTTTTTCCAAGCAGGAGTCTGCCAGTCAAAGTCACCCCTCCTGGTCCTTAGGACAGGGAGAGCTTTGTAGTTTGCAAAGGAAAGGAGGTTTGTGTGAAACCAATTTGCATTTCTGCCCTTTCCCACTATGGGACCCTGCATCGCCACACCTTTCTCTGTGTTGGCTTTCAAACAAAGGGGAATGGAAGGAAATACGTGGGCTTCGCCACCCTCCTGACCAGGAACGATTGCCAGCCCCAGCAGGGGCTTCTTCCTGGCCAGTTGTCCTTCTGGGGGCACAGGGAATTCTCTTACTGTTCTTGGCTTCCCTAGAATGCCTCCCTGGGAAGTTTGGGGCAGACTGTCGGCAGAGCTGTGACTGCTTGAATGGGGGCCACTGTGACCGGCACACGGGGCAGTGCACCTGCTGGGCTGGTTGGACTGGAGACAAGTGTCAGAGCTGTAAGTGACCCTCACCCGGACACCCACAAAGGTCGTATTGTCAGATACATCATCCCAGAACACCGCGTGCAGAAACACAGATGTGCACGCACATGTGCAGTCAGCACATATATGTACAAATGAACATAGACATACAGTTACGGTTTCAATTCAGTTCAATAAATATTAAGCACCTACTATGTGCCAAGCACCAGGGATTAAAAAAAAGCAAAAGATAGTCCTTGCCCTCAAGGAGTTTACAATCTAACAGATAACAGCCATTATTGAGCACCTACTGTGTACTAAACACTGTGCTAGCTTTGGGAGATAGAAATGCAATCAATGAAGGAGTCCCTGCTCAGAGGAGCTTACATTCCAGTGGGGGAGACAAGAAGATATATGTACAGTATATGTAAAAGGAGACTATAAATCTCCGGTGGTTAGGGAAGGAGGGCACTCACATTCAAGGAAATTCAGAATGTCTTTGTGTCCACAGTGATGGTGGAGCAGGACACCCAGACAGGAGACATGGCTCATCTTGTAACCAGGGGTCAGGAGGAATGGGGAATGGTCAGTGCAAAGGTGTGGAGATGGGAGATGGAGGGTTGTATGTGAGGAGCAGAGACCGGACCTGTCAGACCGAGTCAGAGAGGGCTGGAGGGGGAAGAATGTGCAGTGAGGCTAGAAGGATAGGGTGGGGTCAGGGCATATACAGCTTCAAAACTAGGCAGGGGTTGTTGCTTTTATGAATTATTTTATTATCAATTTATATTTAAAAGAATATATTCATTTGAGTCTAGAGGCAGAGGAAACCAGAGTTAGAAGAATGCTAGGCAAATGCCATATATTCCAGCCCCTTCCTTTTACAGATAAGGAAACTGAGGCCCAGGGAGGTGAATGACTTTGCCCAGGTAGTAGAGGCAGCATCAGAGGTGGAGCGTAAGCTTCAGTCAGTGCTCTTTGCCCTTTGCCACACTGGTCCTCCATAAATAGACGTGAACATGTGTGCACACAGTCACATAAGTCAGGAAAGAAGGAAGGGGAGGGAGGAAAAGAGGGAGTGAGGGTGGAGGAAAGGAAGGAAGAAAGGAGAGAGGGAAGGAAGGAAAGGAGAAAGGGAGGGAGGGAGAAAGAAAAGAATAAAGGACAGAAAGAAGGGAGGAAGGAAAAAGGAAAGAGGAGGGAAAGGAGGAAGGAAGGAGTATCTATTAAGTGCTTTCTTTATTAAGTATTTATTAGCCAGGTCCTGTGCTTTTCCATCATTATCTCATGTGATCCTCACAAAAACCTGGGAGGGAGATACTGTTACTACCCCCATTTTACAGATGAGGAAACTAAGGCAAACAGAAGTCAAGGGACTTACCCAGGGTCACACAGCTAATAAGTGCCCGAGGCTGAATTTGAACTCAGGCCCTCCTGACTCCAGGTGTAGTGCTCTGGCCACTGGGCTGCCAGCTGCTCTTGAGTACAGATGAAAGTTACAAATGGAAGCACAGCTCTGTGTACCCACACAGGCTTCTACCTGAAGCCATATCAAGTCACAGAAACCCAGACACACACACACTTGAAGGGACATACACCGTCATGCCTAACTCACATGCACACCCAGAAGCAGATTTCCCTTCCATACGTATCTGTCTCCCTTCCATGGGGGCCCCTCAGATATATGGACGCAGGCCTAGACACAGTCTTAGTCGTAGATGCATGAACACATCCACACGGTCCCTGCTTCCCCTTTCATTAGTTCAGCCTGGTCAACGTGTGTGTGCTCAGAGCAAACCTCTTCTGGCACCGTGGCCCATCCTTCCTGGTGACTTGGTCCCTAGTCCAGGTCATTGGGTGTGCTGGACCTGCCAGCTTCCTGGAGGCCGCAGGGCCTTGGTTCTTGACCCATGGCCAATGTTGAGTGTCTTTGCACTGAGTGCAGGTACAGGAAAGCAGCTGAGAGCACTCCCTCCATCCTAGCTGTGAGGGGCTGGGGGAGGGCGTTGTTCGGACTGGCTGCCCAGCCAGCCAAACCAACCTCAGAGGAGTGGTGCTGAGTTTGGAGTTCTTTCAAGTTGAGTGTCCCTCTCCTCTGCTCTGTGGAGGCCTCCCTTCCTTTTTGCTGCCTTTTCTGAGGCTGGTCAGTCCCAGTACATGTATGGAAAGGTCCAGCTTCAGGATGATGAGGCAGGCAGGCCTGGACATATTCAAGTTGTGCAGAGGCTTAGGAAAGATGGCAGGCCTCAGCCCCAAGCCTAGACTATGACCATGGTAGGGCCTGTGGGGGGCCTGGCTGGGCCCCCTGACCTCCACACACCCTGACTTCAACCTGGGCTCCTTAAGCCTGCCTACTGGCTGTGGCCCAGTGATGGTTCCCCAGACAGAAACCTGACCTGTTTCCTGGGAGTTTAAGCAAATACAAACCAGAGAGCTTGTTCTTTCTGTCTAGAGAGGGAGATTTGGATTGGCCCAGGAAACCCTGGGAACAGACAGAGCCTCCACCGTCTCCACCAGTCCACCTTCTCCCCCCGCCCCACCCTCCACAACCCTTGTTCATTTGCTTTGCTATAGCTTGTCCAGAGGGCACATTTGGCCTGCACTGTGCCCAGCAGTGTGACTGTCGACCTGGTGTAACGGCCTGCCACCCTGTCACGGGCACCTGCCTCTGTCCACCAGGCTGGCGGGGCCAGCGATGTGAGAAAGGTGAGAGAAGGGGGAAGGGATGACTGCGGTCCTGGAGGAGCCAAAGGGGCCACAAGAGGGAAGGGATCCCTTTATTCCCTGGTCCCTCCTCCTTTGTTTCCTCTCTCCTCCTCCCCCTGTCCTCCCCTCCCTCCTCTATCTTCTCCTCCCACCAGTCTCTTGCTTTCCTTCTCTCTCCCCTTCTCTTCCCTCTCCTGCTGACTTCTCCTCTCCTGCAGTTACAGAACCCTGGTTCTGGGTTCCCCTCTCCTTCACTTACTATACCTTGGTGACCTTGCTGGCTTCAGTTTCCTCATCTGTTAAAGGAGAGGGTTAGCCTGGGGCCTCCCAGAAGGACCATGATCCCTTCCTTCCCTTCTTTTACCTCCTGACATCTCCCATCCACCCCCATTTTCATCCTCTCCCTTTGCCTTTTCCTCTTCTCCCCCCAAATTTAAGCCTGCATGGAAGGCAAGAGAGACGACAGTTCTGGGGAGACTGTGCATCAAGCAGATCGAGTCCTTTGGGCCATCTACTAGGAACCCCAGTACCTGAATCCCCTCCTGCTCCAACCAGGGAGGACTGGGGGACCCTGTATCTGACAGCTCTGTCCTGCCCCTGCCTGCCTCCTTGTCCCTGTCCCTGGTCCTGCATGGTCCCCTCCCCAAAGGGGCCCTCATAGGTTCCTGCTCTGGTCTCTGCAGCCTGCCTGCCAGGCTGGTTTGGAGAGGCCTGTACCCAGCGCTGTACCTGTGCCCCTGGCATTCCCTGTAACCATATCACTGGAGAGTGCGGCTGTCCCCTCGGTTTCACGGGCCTTGGCTGTGAGCAAGGTAAGCACCAGGACAGTGTGGGCGTGTGAGAGGATGGGGACTTCCAGATCAATTACCTCATTTTACAGATGGGGAAACTGAGGCACAAAACAGCTAAGTGACTTGTCCAAAGTCACAGACAGCAAGTGAATGCCTCAGTAAATGTCTTCAAGCCCAGCACCTTCTCTGCTATATCATAATGCCTCTTGATATAGAAAGTCTATAAATAAGACATTTTAAACTGTCTACAAACCCCTGATTTTCTATTGGCAAGTTTCTGTACTTGGTTCTAAGGAAATCGAAGCTGGATAAGAAAGAATGGTCCCTGCTTTCAAAGAGTTTAAATTTCTTTTCATTTGTTGTGTTTTATCTCACTTGTTGCTGTTGGCCTACTCTTTGTGACCCCCTGGACCATAACGCACTAGACCATTCTGTCTTTGACTTCTGTCCAAGTTCACAGTCCTTGCTCCCATGACATCATCTCTCCATCTCATCTTCTGCTGTCCCCTTCTCCTTTTGCCTTCAATCTTCCCCAACATCGGTCTTCCTTCTGGTCCTTTCCCTAATCCATCGTCCACAGAAATAACTCAGTTTTCTCTTCTGTTTAACAACCTCCTGTTGAGTTTGCCTACCAACTAAATTATAAATCCCTTCTCTTGCTGAAAACATTCAACGCCTTCAACAGTCTAACTTGGCCCCTTCTTTCTTGTCCAGCCTTCACATATTCGGTAGGGATAGGAAATGGACCTATGATTGGATTGACAGTGGGAACTCCCAGAAGAGCAGACTCCCTGTAATGATGCAGATCTCAGCCTTCTTTGAAAATTGTTGTCTTGGGGAGTTGCCTAGACCACTGAGAGGTTATGTGACTTTTCCACAGAATGGGTCATAGGCAGGACTCAAACCCAGGTCTTCCTCACTGCCACACCACAGCTGCTCCTTATTCAATATTCAAGGCTAGCTAGACTCTGTCCCCCATCCTCATGGGTCTTCTTACCTCTGTGTCTTGGTTCATATTATCCTCTATATCTAAAAATGATACCAAATAATATAAGTTCCTGTTCTGGTCTCTGAAGCCTGCCTGCCAGGATGGTTTGGATACTAAATATCAAAAAATAATGCCCCAAACATCAATGCCACCAACGACAATGATGATGTCATTGTACCATTTATATAGCGCCTACTACGTGCCAGTATAATAAAGTGCTAAGCATTTTACAAATATTATCTCATTGATTTTCACCACAACCCTGGACAGTAGGTGTTGTTATTCTCCACATTTTACATTTGAGGAAACTGAGACGACAAAGTTACACAGCTAGTAAGTATCTGTATCTGAAATAGAGTCCCCCTTGTCTGACTCCAGTGAATTCCCTCCCTCTCTGCCTTCAAGGACCGGCTCTGAAGGGACTTCCTACTTGTAGCCTTCCTTCTCCCTCCCAGTTGACACTGAGTGGGCCCTATCTTATTTCCCTGAGGACCTTTCTCTGGATCTTTCCATCATGCGCTGCTGGATTATAGTTATTTACAGATTTCTATCTCTACCCCCCACCGCTAAGCAGTAGGTGCTAAGTTCCTTATGGGCAGAGATTGTGTAGTTTGTCATTTTTGTATCCCAGGTGCTTAGCCCAGCGTTCTACATTCATCAAGGGCAAATATGTATTCATCTGAAGTGAAACTATGAATGAAAATGAACACAAAATCATTTATTAAGTGCTTCCCATATGCCAAACAATTGAACTAAATTTGCTGAGTAGGATTAGGGAAATTTGACACTTCTCTTGGTGTTTTCTCTCACCAGTCTGTCGGCCTGGGACCTTTGGTGTGAACTGTGGCCAGGTGTGCAAATGCTCTGGTGAAAACCAGGACTGCCACCCAGTGACAGGGGAGTGCGTGTGTGCTGCTGGCTTCTATGGTAGTGGCTGCCGACTCCGTGAGTATCACCCTCTGGGGCCTGGGCACCTCCTTGGCAGTAGCATCTCCACTCTTGTCTCATCTGTATTCTTTCCCTCTCGCCTCCTTGCAACACGAAGGACTCAGAGCTTTGGGAAGCTGAGGGCCTAGCTAGGGCTAGTCTCCAGGATAGTCTGGAGGATAAGGCTGGGCAGGTGTTACCTGCTGACTGTCCTTCCCTCTCTCCTCTGTAGGGTGCCCCCCTGGGCGCTACGGGCCCAGCTGTGAGCTCCTGTGTGCGTGTCAGAACGGGGGCTCCTGTGATGCAAGCACGGGCACCTGCCACTGTCCTCCTGGCTATGTTGGTGCTGACTGTGGCTTGGGTGAGTTGGGGAACCCAGACTGGCCACTGGGGGTTAGGGATACAAGAAGACAAACCCATCTCTGCCTCCTACTGGGACTGGGAAGGAGCAGAGCCAGCCCCTCACAAGGATAAAACATGCTCCTGGATATGGCCAGGGGAAGGGCGGGATCACAGACTCTGAACTGTGTAAGGGCCTATGGCTTAGAGCCTGAGAGTGGCACAGATTTAGATCGGCAAGGAGGAAGCTCTTAGATTCTACCTAGAAAACTCTTTTCATTCTGCAGGTCAGGGAACTGAGTCCCAGGAAAGTGAAGAGACAACCTAGATGTGGCTAGGTGGCACCACAGGGCACAGAGCGCTGGGCCTGGAGTCTGAAAGACCTAAGTTCCAATCCAGTCTCAGACATTTTCTAGCTATTTGACCCTGGGTGACTCATTTGACCTTGATTTGGCCATCTATAAAATGAGTATAACAGCCCCTGCCTCCCAGGTTTGTTGTAAGGATCAACTGAAATAATATCTGTGAAGTGCTTTGCACAGTGCCTGGCACACTTAATAAATGTCCTCCCTCCCTCCCTCCCTCCTTTCCTTCCTTCCTTCCTTCTTTCCTTCCTTCCTTCCTTCCTGAGATCACATAAGGGTCTGAGGCAGTGAACACTTTGCTATTCCATACCATCCCCTTTCATTTTAGAGATGAAGAAACTGAGGCAGAGAGAAAGACCCTAATTGTATTACGTACTTAGAGCATTAAGTAGCAAAGCTGAGGTTGGATGCTTGGTCCTCTGACTTCAGACCCAGTCCTCTGTCCACTTTCCTCCACTGCCCCGATGTCAGAAGGAACCCTTGGGGGTCATCAATCCATTCACTGAAGCAAATAGTAATAGCTAGAATTTATAGCTTTTTTTGATAGCTAGAAAACAACAACAGCTTTATAGTTATTTATCTCATCTGAACTTCTCAACAACCCTGGGAGCTAGGTGCTGCTATTATCCCCAGTTTACAAATGAGGAAACTGAGGCAGGCAGAGGCAGGGTTACACAACCGGAATGTCTAGGAGGCTGGATTTGAACTTAGGTCTTTGGGATCCACTGCGGGCACAGAAGGCGGTGTGGCCCAGTAGAGTAGAATCCTGGTCTTGATGTCAGAGGATGTGGGTTTGAATCCTGGCTCCATGGTGTGTTTCCTCTGTAACCTTGGCGCCTTCTGCCCTCTGCACTTCAGAGGTGTACACTATAAAACCAGAGAGTGAGACACCATGACTTCCAGGGTTGCTTCCAACCAAAATCTCTGTTGCCATGACCTAATTAGTAAAGCAGCCAAGATTTTCCAGAAAAAAACACAACGTATCAACGGTGTCAAAAATACCAATGCTTCAGGCGCTGTTTCAGAGGCCAGGAAACACATGGCATGAGATACGCTCCTATTTCGAATTGTTTTCTTGACTTTTAAAAGAGAAAGAGAAATCTTTATTTTCAGTGGTTAGCTATTAAAAGAGAAAGAAAGCAACAGGTATAGTTTTATCTCTGGTCCCAAAATGAGCTGAAAAGGGACACATTTATATCACCCCAGGTGTGTAGATTCAGAGCAGGAAAGGGCAGACCTTACAGGTCTCATTTTCCAAGTGAGGACAAGTGAGTGAAGAAGGGGGTTGGGACTCAAAACACTCCACTCCAGCCCTGTTTATTAATAAGAAGGCTACTTAGAATCATAGAAGCTGAACCTGGATCTTTGAGATCAACCTCCTCTCTTACAGATGAGGAAATTAAGGCCAAGAAGTTTTGAATGTTTCTCCAAAGGTCAAAGAGCTAATAAGAATCCCAGAAGGGATTTGAAACCAGGTCCTTGGCTCCCAAGCCAAACCTCTTTCCAGTCTTCCATATTGCCTCTCTCTTTTATAATAGTTAGGGCTTCTACCCTTTTGGGGATGTACAGATTTGCTGAATCATACCCTAGGACACATTTCCAGGTGCATGATTAATCACCAAGCATATATTAAGTCCCTACTGTATGTCAGACACTGTGCTGAGTTCTAGGAATACAAGAAAACAAATGAAAGTTTTGCCCTCAGGAAACTTTTTAGTCTATTAGGGGAAATAATATGGATGCAGATGAGTGTACAAATAAGACATCCCCCTCCCCTTTGGAGGATTTTAAGCTGAAACCGGATGGTCACTTGTCAGACCTTATCATGAAGATTCCTTTCGTGCATGAGTTGGACAGATGGCCTCTGAGTTCTTTCCTGCTCTTAAAAAGCATTAATTCTGTGGAGTAAATAAAAAATATCTACAAAGGACTTTTGGGGAAGGAATTGCTAGTTGTTTGGAGAAGTGAGGAAAAGCCTCTTCTAAAAGGGTTAGAATTTGAGAAGGCTTCTGGAAGGATGTGGTACCCAGTTTGGGGCTTATTTCACTGAGCAGAGATAAGGAGGAATGTGTCCCTGGTCTGAAGCAGGAAAGGGAGCGCAGGGAACAGCTGGAGGTCTTGTTTGTCTCGAACACAGAGAGAGTGCATGAAGGGGACACGCTCCCCTGGACGTCCTTCTCCGTTAGGGGAAAGACACCTGGGTCATTAATGGAGTCTGGCCAGCCTAGCTCAGGGCCTCTATGCAGTCCCCCTTCCCTGGGACAGAGACTGGAAGAAGCTGGGAACATTCCGTCACAACAGCCCAGGACCCTTACTAACTCCCCAGGGCACAGGAGCCTCTGAAGGGTCCAACCAGGAGGCCCTTGGCTGCCCCCACACGATGTTTTCTGTCCAAGTCCAAGGTCTGGAGAGGAGGAGGGGGTGAAGATGGAGGTAGGAGTAGGGATGGGGTGGGTTTTCCCAGCCAAAAATACTTCTATGGAAGGGGTTTTCATCTGAATCATGTGGGGAGTATTCCCCTATCAGTACAGTGAGCAAGCTTGCTTAAGCTGAGCACTGAAGGAGAATTTGACTAACTTTACAAAGGACACTGAGGCTGGGTGGATGGAGAGGGGGAGCTGCCTGTGAGGGAGTTTTCCTGGAAATAGCCAGAGTTCTGGGTATAGCAAGAAAAAACCTTTCCCCTAGGCCCTTCCCTCAACTCCATTTTCCTATGGACATTATTTCCTTATTACTCAGTGGTCTGTTCTGAGGTCTAGAACATAGATGGGATGCTAGAAAGGGTCCCAGGGGGCATCTAAGCCAAGCCCTCACTTTATGAAGCCCAAGGAGATTCCATGACCCATACGAGGTCATAGGATCATAGCTTAGAGATCTAAAGGGATCTTGGGTACCATCCAATCATCATTTTACAGATGAGAAAACAGAGGCTCAGACTCACCCCAGTATCACCAAGAGTAGCCGCCCTGCCTACTCGAGTACTGAAGTGGGAGGCTGTTCTAAAGGTCCCACAGATGAAACAGCTCCCCAAAGGAGGGATTGGGTAATGGAGCTGTCCCCTGCTCACCTCCTAGCTGACAACATAACCTCAATTTGGTTTGTAGAATATAAGATGTCCAAGGGACAGATCCCCAGGACATAACAGGGAGTCTGACTCACTGACTACCAAGGAGTTGGTAGAAAGGGGGTCCTTAACTTGCTTCCTCTTTTGCAGTCTGCCCAGATGGGAGATATGGCATAGACTGTGCCCACGTGTGCCCCTGTGGTGAGGGAGCAACCTGCGACCCTGTGAAAGGGACCTGTATCTGCCCAGCTGGGAGAACTGGTCCCCATTGTGAACAAGGTATGGAGTAGCCCATTGGGGGGTTCAACCTTCAGCATCTGTCCTCCCCGTCATGGCCTTTGGCAGGCTGACACCTTTGGACTTCACAAATTCCTCTTAGCACTTAAGAACATAAGATGTAGCACATGGTGCCTCCCTCACGTGTGGACTCCCAGAAAGCTGACCACCTCAGGTATGTGATGCCTCCCAGCAAAGCCACAGCTCAGGAGCTCCCATGGATGTGTCACTTTATTTGGTCCATCAGAAAAAAATCCATTGGTTCAATTCAAATCAGTGGGCATTTAGTAAGCACCTACTCGATGTTAGGGTATACAGAGACTTCAGAAACAGCCCCAGCCCTCAGGGAACTTAGAAAATTAAATGAAAAGATTCCCCTTCACATCCATGAGGGATACATTCAGTGGGAGGCTATCACATCTCCATGTGTATATGGGTGGGGGTGAGGAGGAAATGGGGTCCATACATTTAGAGAATCATTTACTTACCATGTATTTAAATGTCTATTGTGTGCCAAGACCCCATTCTCTGGGACCACACAAGAATAAGCACACATACAGTGAGCACATGGTCAGGACACACGTATGACTGGAACATCTCACACCCCTCTGCTCTCCATCTAGGTGTTGTGTCCACCCCACCAGGTCTTTCCAATGGGGGAGGCCCCCATTTGTTTCCTGAGTTTCTAGATAGTCAACAAAACCCAGTAGAAGCCCTCAAATTTGGGTAGGGTCTATATTTTTGACAGCCCATCATCCCCTACTCTCACTAAATATCCTTGGCTCCAGCCAACTCTCTGACTTAGGGTTAGAGAGTTTCCTGTCAAATCTTTAATCATTGCTCTGCTTTCCTTTGACCCTTTAAACCATTTTGGGAATTCTATCATGAAAAATCACAAAGGAACCATGTGGAAGCTGAGCTGGGAGCCTCCTCTAAGACACTTTCATTTCCAGATTCGTTCTTTTATACTTTATAATAATGAGTTGAAAAGGAAGCTTAAAAAATGTTCATTAAAACAAAATAGCCCATCAACAGAGTCTGATCATATGTACAGTATATTGCATCCATGGGCCCCCACTTCTCACTGAAAGGAGGAAGATTCATTTTTGGTTATTTCTTTTTTTTCTGGACAAACTTGATACTTATAATTACAGTGTTCAGTTTCTTTTGGGGTTGTTCCTTTCATTTACATTGTAGTCAGTTTGTACATTGTTTTTCTGTTTTTCTTATTCCATTTTGCATCAGTTAAATGGTCTTCTTGTGCTTTTCTAAATTTTTAAAATTCATTTTTTAAATGATACAATAATATGCCATTATGTTCATGGTATTGACTTTGTGACCCTATGGACCATAGCACCCCAATGCTGTCCATGGGGTTTTCTTGACAAAGATACTAGAGTGGTTTGCCATCTGCTTCTGCAGTAGATTAAGGCAAACAGGGTGAAGTGACTTGTCCAGAGTCACACAACTAGTAAGTGTCTGAGGTCAGATTTGAACTCAGGTCTTCCTGACTTCAGGCATACTGAACCACTCAGCTGCCTCTGTTTAGCAATCCTTTAATCAACAGGATCTATTTTGTTTCTATATCTATTTTGTTTCCATTTTTTTCTACTATAAGACATTTATTCTCGTTAGTATCACAAGACTTTTCAATATTTTATCTCGTTGGGGCATATACCCAGCAGCTGAGTCTCTGGGTCCAAGGGCATGGACATTTCAATCATTCTCTTAATATCATTTCCAAATTGTTTTCCAGAATGTTTGGATTAATAGATACTTATTTCAATGATATAGGTCCCTCCCATTCCACAGCCCCTCCACCATTGATGACTCCCATCTTTTGTCATCTTGGCCAGTTTTCTGGGTGTGGGTTTGATGTTTTGACTTGTATTTCTTTGATTATCAATGATTTAGAATAGATCTTCCTAACATTCTTAATGGTTTGAAATGATTTTTCTTTCTTAGCTCTTGTACAATTTTATCTTTATAACTCATTTGTAGAAGCCCCTCTTTCAAAAAGTTACCCAAATCCTAGGTAAGGAAGGGAGGATTGATATTCTCCCCACTTTATAGAGGAGGAAAATGAGTCCCAGACTGGCATTACTTGACCAAGGTCAAACAGTGGCAGGGCTGGGCTGGGTCTTCTCTCCATATGTTCTCCATGATAATGTAGCTTGTGTTGTTTCAATCTGATTTTGTAATTAAACCTCCCCTGGGATTCTGGAGACCTTCTTAGCAGAGCTAATAAACACATGGGGACATTTATTAGACTGTCCTGCCTCTGGCATTTTAACACTCCCTTTAACACTCCCATGCCCCAAATAGACTTTCAAATCCTTCCCTGATGGTTTCAGCGCACACCCAGTTGATGTGGAATGGTGATGATAACCGTCCTTCACATGTGTGTCCCATGTTAGAGGTCCCACGTGCTTTTCCACCCAGTAGCTCATTGGATCCCCCCATCAAGGGCAGGATTTACTGCCCCCAGACACTGATTCCTCTTCACCACCCTCACCCCAGATGAGCTCTATCTTTTACTGAAACAGAAGGAAGCTTCAAAGCCTTTATGAATTTTATTTATGAATTTTGGCAGAGAATGAAGGAGCAGCGTCATCCCCAGCTGTGGGACTGGATGTGCTGGCTTAGAAATGGCAGATGAGCTGGGATCACGGTCCCCACTTTCCTGGCTAGTTTGACTGTGGATAAACTCACTGAAGCTTTTAGCCTCAGTTTCCTCCTCTGTAAAAGGGGAATAAATGCCCTGTGCTTTGAGGACTAGATGGGATAAAGGATACAGATCTCTATCTAAGCCATGAAGTATTATAAAAACTGTATTTTGTCAAAGACTTTTGATTTTCTTGGTGGGGGAACTCCCACCAGTGCAATAGAGGAGTTTGAGGGAATGGTCTGAAGTTCCCAGAATTTCTTGCCTTTATATCCTTGCCTTTATATATATGTCTGAGGCAGGATTTGAATTGATGTCTTCCTGATTTGACTCCAAGACCACTTCTGCATTCACCCCCATGCTGCCTCACCGCCCCACCCCAGCCACCTAGGTCCTGGACAGGACTTCATGGGGTCATTTTGGGGGAAGAGAGGGCAAAGGTCTGTGTCTCTGATTTTATGGGTATTTTGAACTCCCAGTGTGGAAATTCCATGCTCTGATACAAATTAACAACTCATCTGTAAATTAAGATTAGAGATCCTCATATATCTAGAGCTATTAGGGACTTCTAACCTACCTCTCTCGTTTTATGGGTGGGGAAACTGAGGACTGAGATAGCTAAGTGACTTGCTTTCCAAGACCACACAGGTGGAAAGCGTCAGATGTTTCCCCAACCTCCCTTAATTCCAGTGCCCTCTGCTAATTATTCCTATTTTTCCCTGTATATAGCTAGTTTGTATATATTGGTTTTCTCCCCCATTAGAAAGGAAGCACCTTGAGGGCAGGAACTATATTTTCCTTCTTTTTGCATCTCTATCCATTAGCATAATTCCTGGCACACAGTAGGTGCTTAATAAATGTTGATTGAATTGAACCCAGGTTGTCTAAACCAAGAGCCAGTGCTTTTTCTATTTCGTTTCCGAGATATGTCTGGGGCCACATAACTAGATTGTTTATCAGTATATAGCCCAGTATATCAGAGTCAGGATTTCAACTCTAGTCTTCCAACCTCCAAAGACATTCTTTCGTCTCCTGGCCCATGCTCTATCCCACTGGCATCAGCAGCCTTACTGCAGTATTTGAAGACAACACAGTAGCATCTCTGTGGGAACTCTCTCCTCCAACATAGAATGCAGCTATTCCTTAGTTTCTTGAGTTGCCAGGGTCAACCTTCTTGGGATGTGTCTCTCCACATTTGTCCTGGCTGCTCCTTGGATGATAGACCCTTGGTCCATTATTAAGCCCATATCTGATTGAGTACCCCAGGAGAACAAGCCTTCAAGTTTTGTTGAGAGAGCTCCCCTTCCCTCTTCCCATCCCTCTCTCAGCTCCATGCATTGACACATATATCCTTCTGCCTGGCTCCGCAAACACTGTTTTCATCCATTGACCACCCCTTATAAAGACCCTGGACTTCCTTCTGAGGTTGGGAACTTTTTTGCTTGACTCATCACTGATGGACTTGAGGTCCCCCTTCAGGCTGCCCCCGGGATCGATTCGGCTTGGGCTGTGAACTGGTGTGTCCCTGTAGGAACGGAGGCTTTTGTCATCCCACCAATGGCTCCTGCTCCTGCGGCCTGGGATGGATGGGAAAGCACTGTGAGCTAGGTAAGTGTCCTTCCTTCCCTCCAACACCACCCTTCTAGCCTCAGTCTCTTCATTTGTAAAATGGTCTAACAATGACTCCTCATTCGCAGTGTTGTTGGCAAGGATCAAATAACATTTATGTGTGTGCATGTGTGTGTACATATACACATGTTGTGAGTGTAAATATTCACACCCATACATCTATATAGTTATATCCATGTGCATATTTATGCATGTATATATGTGTATGTACAATGTATTTATAGGTACACACATTATGCATGTGTGTGCATACATATAAAATCCATTGCCAGTGTGTCATATGAATATGGTTATTGGTCTCACAACCAGGAAAAACTATGTTCAGGTTTTGCCTTTGACCCACGCTGCATGTGTAACCCTGGGCACACAATTTTCTATTACAACTGTTCTCAAAATTTTTCTCAAAAAAAGTCCTTGTCCATTGCTCCAGGGAGAGAATCCGCCATTGGCCCAAAGGGAAACACAAACATCTATTGGCCATTGTGTTTGGTCTTAGGTGTCACGTTCACTTTATTTTGACTTGGGAATATGTGCTCATGTATTTTAGGCCAGATGTCTGTCGCATCGTTTGATGGTGGAGATGGCAGAGTTTACTGTCAGGGCTGTTGATGGGGAAGAATCCTCACCCATAGTGCTCATGCTAGGTGGATGGATTGAATCCATGAAATTGAACTCAACGATTTGATTCGCTCCACATCCTGACCATGGATTTAGGGCCAGAAGAGACCTACGAGGTCATGAGTCCAACACCCTCATTTTACAGATAAGATTGAGGCTCAGTAAGGTTAAGTGACTTGTCCCGGGTCACACAGCTCCTGAGTGTCTGAGGCTGAATGAGCAGATCTAAGATACAAAAAATGGAAGATAACAGCCCTGGCTTCCTGAAGCTTATATTTGACTGGTTTGTCCATAAGTATGTCCATAAGAGGTAGGATTTGAACCCAGATCTTTCTGACTCCAAGGCTAAATCTCTACTCATTATGCTAAGCTGTATTGCATCTGAGTACTTGGAACTAGAACGGCTGTTATTGCTAATTTTTTGAGGGTGGGTGTAAGGGACTTGTGATTTCATTGGTGTGATGAATTCCCAGTGTGGAAATTCCTTGCAACAATTCCCATTAACAGCTTATCTGTTGATCAGTGGGGATAGGATTGTACAAAGATGAGTATCTCTTACACATGGGAACCGAGGATGACCTCTGTGAGAGGGAGGGGCTGATACCCAAGAAAGAGAATGCTGCTGCTAGATGTGTATGTATGTTGTGGAGGTGATTGGGGGCTAAGGTGAGTGTGGGAAGGCATACTACTTCTATTCAGATGTTACTCTTGGATTCAGAAGGAAAGAAAGAAGGGAGGAAACATTTAATAAGCTCCTGCCATGTGCCAGGCTAAGAGCTTTAAAGATATTATCTCATTTCATCTTCATGACAACTTTGGGGAGGTGTTCTTATTTTGCATATTTAGCAACTGAAGAAACTGAAGCAGATAGAGATTAAGTGAATTGTCCAGGGTTCTGCAGCTAGTAAGTGTCTGAGGCTGGATTTGAACTCAGGTCTTCCTGACTCCAGGCTCAGAGCTCTATCCATTGTGCTACTTGGTGCCTCGTATATATGAGGACTATCTTGCTCCAGCTACAATGTCTGGAGTCATCCCATGAGGCTGCCTTCTCTGACCTACCCATCCTTGCTGGAGACTCAGTCTTCCCCCTGTCCAACCTGGTTTAGTTAGGAGCATTCTGTCATTCTCTCTCCAGCCTGCCCTCCTGGGAAGTACGGAGCTGACTGCCGCCTGGAATGTAGCTGTCTCAACAATGGGACCTGTGATCGAGTGACTGGTGCCTGTCAATGTCCCCCTGGCCATTTTGGTCAGGCCTGTGAACACAGTGAGTTCTACAGGGGACCTCTTGGGACTCCTCCTGGGATCTGGGATGCCACATGTTAGTAGAAATTTTGACCTACTGGATTGTGTTCCAAGGAGGCCAGCTGGGGTCTAGAAGCTGGGCCGTACAAGGATTAGTTCAAGGACCTGGGGATGTTCAGTCTGGAGAAAAGATTTAGAGAATATAATTTGCCCCTTCAGGTGGAGGCAGGAAGAGGGAGGGAGACTGAGGTTAGATCTGTCATGGTAATCAGGGCACCTCCCACCCCCTTGACTTCCAGGTAGGACAAGCTCTCTGATTTTTTTCTGAAATAGCTGGGCTGGATTCTCCCCAGCCTACCTCTGAACAGTAAGCACAGGCCAGAGCACTGACTGGATGTTGTATAACAGGTGCAGGCACATGCCACCAGCCCATGGGGATCTAAGCACCCCCTCTCCCTTCTTGGATCCCTTGAAAGCCCAGGTTGGATTCCCTCTTGTTAGGGATGTTGTACAGGGGATTTTTGTTTAGATATCGGTCAGACCAGATAGCTACTGAGGTTCCTACCCTCTAAGAGTCTGTCTTTTAGGTCTTGGCCTCATCTTTACCACATAGGGTCATCCATACTAGTCTAGGAAGGTTAGTTGGAGATCCCCTTCAGGGAAACCCAGAGTGAGCTCAACAACAGTAGGCCTGGGATTTGGGGGCTACTTTTCATGAAACTAGCAGCAGCAGAAAGTCTCATGTCTCCACTGAATCCTCCATGCAGTTAAGTAGGGGCCACTTCAGATGTGTCAGCCAATATTACTGTCTTCATCAGATGGGCCTGGTCTGGGAGAACTTTGCCAGGGCAGAGGGCTGGTTGGGAAACTCTCCTGGCCCCAACAGGGCTGGAGAGGATTCTGTACACATGGCCCATTTTAACTGCTTTGGACCCATCTGGGATGGCCTCTTTCCTCAGCATGTCCCCCTGGTTTCCACGGGGCTGGCTGCCAGGAGGTTTGTGACTGTCATCAAGGAGCCCTGTGCCACCCACTTACTGGCCAATGTCTGTGCCCCGCTGGCTTCCAGGGTCAGTTCTGTGAGAAAGGTAAGTACCCCTACTGAGGCTCAGCCTCTTACATCCTAAGCCCCAGATGCAGTAAGGGGGCCCTGGCATCCCTGTTCTCCTGACTCTCCATTGGGCCCATTTAATGTAGGCTCAATTGCTAACAACTCTAGTAACCCTAAGTCTATTGAAGTCAATCAACCAACCCACAAGCATTGATTGAGCGCTTGCTGTGTGCCAGGTGCTCTGCTGGGTACCAGGGATGCAAAGACAAAAAAGAAACTATTTAGGCAGGTAGGGGGCCCCAGAGTTCAGACCTTGAGTCAGGAAGACCCGATTCAAATGAAGCCTCAAGCACTAGTTGTGTGACCCTGGATGAGTCACCTAATCTGTTTGCTTCAGTTCCTGCATCTGCAAAATAGGTGTAATAACAGCCTCTATCTTGTAGGATCAAGAGAGACAGCTATTTGTGAAGCACTTTCCCCAGTCCTTGGCACGTAGTAAATACTTTATAAGTGTTAGCTACTATTATTATTGTAGTTTGATATTGACACTGGAAGTGACCTGCTTAGGGTCACACAACCTGTATTCATCAGAGGTTGATCTTGAACCCAGGACTTCCTCATGACTAGGCCAGCTCTCTATTCACTGCTCCATGCTGCCTCTCACCTGGCACAGAGTAAAAGAATAAATTATTATAAGGAATAAATCCTTGTTCGACTGAAGTAAATCCATCTCCCTAAGGGTTTCCAAAACACTTTACAACTGATTTTGCTGCAGTAGGATGTGAAATCCTTGACAAAGGCAGGGGCTAGGTCATTTCTGTATCCTCTGTACCTAGCACAGGTCCTGGCATCTGGTAAACACTTCATAAATGTTCCTCAGATCCAATTCAATGGGATTCCTTGGTCATCACTGTTTGTATGACCTTGCCTTTCCCTCTAAAACATCAGCAAAAATTGTTAAAGTGTGCCCTTTGACCATAGGCCCACCTAGCCCCATACACATTGTGGCATTAGCTAGGCCTTCTCTCCACTGGGGGCATTTATTGGACATCATCCTTCAGGCTGCCTGGACCAACCCCTCAGCCCTCTGTTTCTCCTCCCCTGGCAGGATGTGAACCAGGGATGTTTGGAGTTGGCTGCCACCAGACTTGTGACTGTGAGGGGCATGTGCCATGCGACCCAGCCACCGGCCAGTGCCTATGCCCACCAGGGAGGATGGGAGCCAAGTGTGACCTGGGTAAGTGTAGGGGTTGGGGACAAACACAGGGAGGGAATGCATCCCACAGTGTGGGAGTGTTAGGGGTGGAAGTCTCTAGCACATGTCTGCTTCCACCACGGACCCTCAGATCTGGGTCTCCTGGTCTAGGTAGATGTTTTTATTAGTACTGACCACTTTTCACACCCACTGTTCTCCAGTTTTCTCTTTCCTGCCCACACTGTCCTCCTGAGGTAGGTCAGGTAGGTTTGAATAGCCCCATTTTACAGATATGAAACTAGAGGTATAGAAATGAAGTAACCTGCCCAAAGACACATGGTCAGTGGGAGGATCGTGGCTAGAAACCTGTCTTTTGACTGTCTTCCCCATTTTTTCCCAATAGACCCAGAAACAGGCTTTTATACTAGATCCCTTTAGTGTCTGTTAAGGTCTTTAGGCTCAAGCAGCTCTTTGTAGTTGGACCCTCTATTTTTGGACTCAGAAGACCCTTCAGAATTCCCAGGCATGTGGGGCCATAACTAGGGCAGGGTCATCAAGCCTTTGTCCCAGGGTGCCAAATTTAGAAGTTACAGAATTAGGACTTGCATTCCTTTAGCAATAGTGAAATGATAGTGCTTAGCACCCACTTGATGAGAAGACAGAAATACTTGTCTTAATTTGTGCTCATCCCTCAAGGGTTACAGATTACATGCCTCCCAGTCATATACCACTCTTGCCCAGGTCTTTCCAAAATTTTGCCACACAAGAGTCCATCCAATGTACTGTTTTCTTTGCCTTGATTTCCCTTGAGAGTGAAAAGATAACAGTGATTATCCATTAATCATGCTTCACTTTCACCCCGACTGGCTCATTTTTCTATAAAAAACAAAAATCTTATTGATAATGTTTATTTTTACATCATTTACCTTTTCCATGGCATTGATCTCCCCACTCACACCCATTAAACAATCCCTTAAAATAACGAATTTTTCTTTAAAGAAAAAAGTTTAATGAATCTTATCCCCCTATTGAAAAAGGCTGATGACACATGCAGGGTCCTACCCTTGTAGCCTGCACCTCTGCCAAGAAGCAAAGGAGGGGGTCTTCTCCAACCACTTCTTCCAAGTCATGTTTTATCATTTTAATTTCATGGCATTCGATGTCAGTGCTTTCATGGTTTCTCCCATTTCTGTTGGCATTGTTTCCTGGTTTTGTTTACTTCCCTTTGCATCAGTTCATACAAGTCTTCCTAGCCTTCTTTGTATCTAAGGTGGTTGCTTCCTACAACACCATGACATTCCATTCTGTTCCTGCAACTGTTTCTTAATCAAGGAATGTCTCCTTTATCAATCCATCCTCTTTTTTAATTGCCTGTTTATTCAGCTTCATTCTTTGCTCTCCTTCTCTTCAGTGGTCCCACCTTGGCAGCCTGTGTGTGCCCACCATGTACCTCTCTATCCTCCTCTGCCTCGTTTGGGTTTCCCTTGGCACAAAAATTCCTAGATATGGTTTAGAACAGACCATTGGTAGGGCAGAAAATGAGCTCTAAAGCCTCCAGGGTTTGAGTACTTTCTGCACTTGCCTCTCCAGAATGCAGGGGAAATCGCTTCGGCCCTGACTGCACCCTGAGCTGTGGCTGTGAAGGGAGTTCTCACTGTAATGCCCTCAACGGCCAGTGTGTCTGCATGGGAGGCTACCTTGGGCCCACATGTCGAGAAGGTGAGTCTGTTTACTATTTTCATGCTCATAAACAGGTAGCCTCCCTCCTTTGTTCCAGGTTCTCTGGGCTTCAAGATGAGAGAATTAAAGATCTGTAGCTGTAAGGGACCTCAGAGGTCAAGTCACCTGTTCTGACTCCTTCATTTTACAGATAAGGAAACTGAGGCCCCTAGAGATGAAGGATTTTTCCAAGGGAGAGTCAGGGGGAGTTGGCTCTGGGGCTTAGACTGGAACCCTTTAGCATAGGTTCTTAGAACTCAGGGTTTTTCATTTCTCAACTAGCCCAGCATTTGACACAAGGTATTTACTTAATAAAGGCTTACAAAATGAGTGATTAATGATCACTGTAGAATGGTCCCTTCTTAAAGTATCCTTTTATCAATGAGGAAACTGAGGCACAGAGAAGGAGGGAAATTATCTACAGTCCCACAGCAGGTCAGTGGCAGAGTCTAGAACCCAAATGTCCCAATGCCCAGCCCAGGGCCTGATGGCTGCTTAAATTCTGTGCAGGGCTCTTCTCACAAGAACCCTGTGAAATGGGTAGCAGCATGCTGGATTTGGTATCTAAGGATCTGAATTCAAATCCCGTCTCTGCCACCCTGTGTGCCTTGGGGCAAAGTCACTAAGACTCAGTTTTCTCATCTCTAAAATGGACTAGAAGATTTCTAAGGTCTCTTCCAGCTCTATTTCTAACCTTAAGTATTACTAACACATTTACAAATGAGAAAACAGGTTCAGAGAGGTCAATGAATGTACTTGCTTATCAACAAGCATTTATTAAGCACCTACTAAATGCTAGGCACCAGGGATACAAGTGACCTGCTCATGGTCACAGAGCTAGTGTCTCTCCTCGGAATTCAAACCCAGGTCTCTAGATTCTGGGTCATGATTGTTCAAATATAACATGAAGGGACCTTAGAGATCCCCGAACTTGGAGTCAAGAAGGTTTAAGGTTAAATCCCATCAGGGATATATGACTCTAGGCAACTCACTTTAACCTCTCTATCCCTCAGTTTCCCCATCTCTAAAATGAGAAGTTTGGACTTAAGTCCCCTAAATCTGAACCTATGATTCCTTGCTAGGATCAGTCTCCCCCAGCTGAGAATTCGTCATTTCATAGACTTGTAGAACTGGGGTCGCGTGGCTAGTAAGCACCAAACCAAATTAAGGGTCAAAGAATCATAGCCTTAGAACTTGGAAGGGACTTGAGTTTGAGTCCAACCACCCCATTTTAAAGATGAGAAAACCGAGGATCAGGGAGAAATAAACCTGGCTAAAGTAGTAAATAGTAGATCCTCTGACTCCCACATTCAGTGGTGCCCCTATATCACTGCTCTTAAAGGTCTGGTTCTGTCTTCTTGGTCCTGCCCTCCTTCGCCCCAGCTGCAGAGCTGGGAGGTTCGCTTTGGCAGAAGGTGGAACCCTAGTCCCTTCCCTCCTCAGCCTCCAGCCCAGCCTGAAAACAGCTGGCTTGGGTTGTGTGTACTCTACAGCAAATGTGAACTGTCTTGCCAATACCCACAATAGCAGATGGGCTTTGATTTGGGCAAGATGTGAATTTTATAGCCATTTGGATAGAGTTGCTAGTGTTCCACCCTATCTCCCCTGAGCCGGGCCCCATGGGCTCATCTCCTCAGCATGGGAGGCCTTACTTACTCAAGAGCCTATGAAGGCAAGGCTGGGCTGGGCACTGATGAGCCCCATTTGGAGCACATCTGAATAATAATAAAAGTAACGCCAGCATCTCACACTTCTATAGCGTTTTAAGGTTTGCAAAGTACTTTACGTTAATAGGTACATATACCCAAGGTACCGAGAGTAGATGAAAGGGAGCCTTAGAGGAGAAGGTAGAAAGCCTTGATCACACCGCTAGTAAATGGTCCCAGCTGGGTGATATTTGAACACTGGTCTTCACATTCCCAAATCCAGAGCTCTACCCACCAGACCAGAAGGCGCAAATTGATCAGACACTGCTAGTTAATGTATCCAAGGACTCTGGGAATGGAATCTGGCTCCATATGGCAATGGGGTTTAAGTGATATATCTAGTAAGTAGTTAGCATATAAACAACACACCAGTGAGCTCCTGGCCTTATTAGGAGACATCCTGGTGTAGCAGACAGTACACTTGGAGTCAAAAACACCTGGATTCAAAGTCTGCCTTAGACTTTTACCTGTGTGAGCTCAGACAAATCACCTGAGCTACACGAACCATTCAGCCCTATTACGTGCTGTCTTCCCCCTTAGAGGGCAAAGTCTTTGAGTACTTGTTGCACTGAGTTGTATTTGTATCCTTGGTGCTTGGCACTTAGTTAACAAAAACTTGTTGAAGTCAACAAATGTCAGAATATAATCGGTTTCCTTTGTAAACTCATTTTATTTTATGCATTTAAAACCATGGTTCTGAGCAGGGGCCCGTAGGCTTCACCATTGGCCAAAGGGTCCATGACACCTAAAAAGGTTAAGAAGAACCCCTGCTGTAACTGTAAAGGGTGAGATGGGATTGGAATCTGTTGGGGCTTTTAGTTTTTCAGTTAGTGACATGAACAGAAATCATATGTTAAAGCAGCGACATCGACTGGCCATTTCTGGTATTGCAGCCACAATCTATTGGACTCTAAGCAAAGACACACAGAAAATAGGGTAATTGTCATTTCTGAAGGTTTACGAAGGGCCAGTTTGTGTGTTAGGTCTGTGCAGTCTATATATCTTACATATATCATATTAAAAGGCATACATATATATTCTAATTATGCCTATACCCCTTTGAGTAGGGATGTGATCTCTCTATGGTAGGAATGTCCCAGAATAGTAGTAGTAGTAGTAGTAGTAGTAGTAGTAGTAGTAGTAGTAGTAATATCTGACCTCTATCTAGCACCACACTGTGTGCTAAGAGCTTTACCATTTTCATGTCATGTGATTGTCACAACCACCTGGGGAGGTAGGAGCTAGTATTATCCCCATTTTGCAAATGAGGAAACTGAGGCAGAAGTTAAATGACTTGCTCAGGGTCACACAGCTAAGAAGTATCTGAGGCCAGATTTGAATTCGGGTCTTTCTGACTCCAAGCCCCAGCGCTCTATACACTGTGCCCCCTAGCTGATGAATTTAACTGGACACAAGAATTGAGGAAAAGGGAAGGAATTAAATAGTCAGGTGAGCACAAGGTATGTGCATGTGTATATTTACAATAGACACACAGACATAGACAGAGATAATGTAGTATAGCATATGGAGTGCTGAGCTTAGGGTTGAGGAAGACAGGAGTTCTAATCTCACCTGTGATACTTAGTAACTGTGTGACCCTGGACAAGTCAGCCTCTTAGCTGCCTTAGTAATATGGGTCATCATCTCATAAGTGAAGGCGTAGTGGACAAAATACTGGGTCTGGAATCAGGAAGGCCTCGTTCAGATCCAGCCTCAGACACTTACTAGCTGTGGGACCCCAGGGAAGTCAATTAACCTGCCTGCCTCTGTTCCTTCAATTGTAATATGGTGATAACAGCATCTACCTTCTAGGAAAAGTAAGAGTATTCGTGAAGTGCTCAGCAGGATACTGGTCCTTAGTAGGTGCATAATAGATGCTCCCCTCCCCTTCTTCCCTAATCCCTGCCCATGGATGGACTTCAAAGCATCATGGATTTAAGGCTGTAGGGAACTCAAGAGGCCATCGGTCACCACCCCAGGTCGGGGTTGTGAAGAAGCCCTGATTGTCCAACCTGCTCAATTTCTGAAGAGGAAACAGTAGTCAAATCAACAAGCATTTAGTAGATACTTACTATATACTATGCACTGGACAGTGTTTAGAATAAAAAAGAAGTTAAGAAAGAAAAAAAACCAGATAGTTCCTGCTCTAAAGGAGCCCACAATTTAACATGCAAACAGTCAGGTGCAAACAACACAGGGTCAGAATAGATTGGAGATAATGTAGCAGACAGCCACTGAGAGCCAGGAGGACCAGGTAAGGCTTCCTGTACTCAGGACATTCATGGAGATTTGAAGGAAGCCAGAAGGTAAAGAGGAGAAGGGAGAGAATTCCAGGCATGAGAGCAACCCCAGTCTGGAGGCTGGACCTAGAGTCCATTAAGAGAAGCAGGTCATTGGTCATGAACCTAGATCTAGAGGTCATTGAGTTCAATCCCTCATTTTACAAGTGAGGAAACTGAGGCAAAGAGAAGACTCATGGGACTGTAAGCTGGAAGAGACTCTCAGAAGCCACTGCATCCAGCTCCTTCATTTAATGTAGAAAGTGGCCCAGGAAGGTTGTGATGTGGTGAAGGTCATGCAAGCATTACGTGGCTAAATCACCCACATTGACTAGAGTTTGATTTTTAAAAAGAGAGGGGGGAGAGGAGGAGGAGAGGAGAGGCGAAGGTAAAATGACCTGGGGATCCAGGTGGAGTTTGGTGATATTTGCCAGTTCAGGGGTTGGACCATGCCCTTCTCAGCCATTTTAGGCTGGTCTGCCCAGAGTGGGAGTGGTCATAGCACACCCTCTTTCTGTTGTGGTAATCTTTCAGGTGGCCCTCCACAGCTCCCAGCCAGCAAGTCCCAAGTCTTTGACCCAGGTAAGGGGATCCGCTTCGGGTCTCTTCTGTGTCTCTCAAAATGAACTCCAGATGCTCTGATCCCTGGGTCTGTCTACTCAGGGACTGGGGGAAGAGGGTGAAGGCTGAGGGAAAGCTTGTCTAGCTTCGGAACTCTGAGAATCTGTTAAAATCAATGCACATGCAGAGTGAGCCAGGCAGGGGACGTTTTAGATTCCAAGGTGCCCCAAGTTCCTGCTGTCCTGGAACCAAAGAGGCTGATGTTCTTGTTAAAAAGGCAAGCAATACACAGGCTACATTGAGCCCACATTGGAGATGGGGCTTCCCTCTGCCAGTGCTCCTGCATGCCCCTCGACCAGATAATACTGTTCAATCACCCTAAATCTACTGAGTAGCAGCTACATGGGTCAATGAATTGCGTGCCATTGACTTGAGAAGACCTGAGCTTGAGGCCAGACTCAGACACTTGGTTCTGGACATATCAGCCTCATTTTCCCCATTTGTAAAATGTAGAAGACTCCAGGGCTTCTGAGGTCCCTTCTAACTCTAAATCTGATCTTTGAGTCTGATGGAGTCATCACAGCAGCCCTACTTGACCACATTCATGTAGCCCCCGTGTCTGGCTTGGCCACTGCTAGTAGAGTAAGGGTGAGTGGTGTTTAAAATGGCTCATTATGACATCAGCCTAGCCATGCTGCCATCTCCTGATACCCTTCAGCTTGCTCACTCCTCAAATAACAAGTGTATATATACTTACCATTTACATGTTGTAGCCCATCCCCGACCCAAAAACCCCTGTACCACCTAAGCTCTTTAGCTCCACTGCAGATGTGTTTTCTGTAGAAAAAGCTGTTAATGTCATCTTACTTTCGGGACTTGTGCACCATCCAACTGTCGTTAAGTTGCTATGGGCAGGAAATGAGCCTTTCATCTGGCTCTATTTCTTTCCCATACCACTAAACACCTAGAGGTTTCTTGATCACTTATTCATTTTGTCTTTTCTTTCTCCTGTTGATAGTGGCTTCACGTCCTTCATCCTACAGATCGCCTCCCAGGTTCAGCCCACAGCCAGCAAAACATTAGCCCCCAACCTCTGTTTTCCATTCCTACCCACCTTTCCTTCCCTGGTCCTACCCATCCTTCCAGTGTTACTGTTATGTAAGTGATGAAAAATCCTCGGGATATCGCCGGTCAACTTAAGACTTCCATCTTGGCCATCATGTATTTTTTTGAACCAGCGTTTTCTCTGATGCTGCTGGAGAGGTTGTGGTGACTACAATGCTATATAACTCACCAATCTTGGGGTCTCAGTTCTGTTCCCCCCCCCACCAAAAGGCCTGATGATGGACTGACAGCCTCTCAGGCTCAGGCCAAAGAGAGATGGCCACAGACAGGTCCATCTTAAGCTCCCTGGATCCGGCTGGTGGACAGGACAATCCCAAAGGCACTGACTCAACCAGGAACAATTGTGTTCTATGGAACACCCATCAATTCCCACCAGCTACAGTCCGTAAAGGGTGCTCCAGGAACAAGGACACAGCTTCTGGGCTTGGTGTGTTTGTTTCTAACTTTTCCCTGCAGTCTACCAGCAGGCTTCATCTGGTGCTAACCAATGGGACTGATGGTTATTGGACAGTTCCAGCCCCACCTTGTCCTGATCTGGGGGCGGTTCCTTGTTTACCTGGAAATATAGTCCAATATGTATTTATGTAAAGATATTTATGGGCAGCTGTACAAAGTCAGGTTCTGGGTGGGGGCGGGGAGCAGCCTAGGAGGCACTGGAAGGGATGTATACAACCCCAGACAGTGGCCTCTTTGCTTCTCCTCTATGCTAAAGGCGTCCCATGGAGTCGGGGGGATTGAGTGTTCTGTTTTCAGCTGAGTGGGCACAACCAGTGTGTCCTCCCTTTATATATCAACCAGCCAACCAATGTGTACTGTAAGGGTTCCATAGCAAAAAGGGGGCCCAGCACTGTGTAAAACTCATTAAGTTAAAGGAATGAAACTTTCTGGTTTGTTCACTGTGATTTTCATGAGGGAACTTTTGCCGGTGGAAAAGTCAAATCCTTGTGTGCCTAGAACCTTGAAATTAGAAGGGAAGAGGAAGGAGTAGTAGTAGACTTGGTTTCTAATCCCACCTCTGTTACCATGTCACATGACCTTGGGGAATTCATTTTACCTCTTCAGGCCTCAATTTCCTCATCAATAAAATGAAGGTGACCTCTGAGGTTCCATCTCTAAGACACCCTGGTTCATGCAATCATAGGTCCAGAGCTAAGAGGGTCTCCAGAGGCCACCTAGGCCAGACCACTTGTTTTACTGTTGAGGAAACGGACACCTAGCATCTTGAATCCTTTGGGAATTCAGAACCTTCAGAGCATCAACTCTGGGCCCAAAGTGGGCTCCCAAAGGTTCTAGATGCTAAGGTGGTAGTATCTCAGAGTTCTAAATTTCCAGGCTGTGGGATGACAGGATGGTTCTAGGTCATGGGAAGATTGGGCAGGATTCTGTAGCATTAAAAGGTAGATGGCTAAATGGATCTAGAATTCTAGACGTAGGAGTCTCAGATTCAGAAAACTCTAGACATTCCTATTTGAGATGCAGGTCAGTGGTTCTGTACTCTGAGATGACAGAGCTGAGAATCTTGGCATTCAGGCACTTGGGAAGTGATTGAAGTTTATGGAACCTCAGGATTCTGGGTTATAGGACCTGAGGAGGCAAGACCCCTTCCTTCAGGAAAGAAACAATGAGTTTTAATGAAATAATTTTAATGACTTTTACATTTCTCAGAAAAACACAATATACAACAATATACAGTCCAGTGCTCCTCCCCTGGTCCCTCAGGGTCAGGGGTCCTTTGGGGCCTCCACACCCACCTAGTAGGACCCAGAGACCAAGGGAAGGAGGGACAAAGGCAGATCATAGCTGGGCCGATGAAAATGGGGATGCAGGTGACAGCAGAGAGGAAGGCTGGGTTGAGAAGCCTTAAGAAGGGCAGGGCTGCCCTAAGATCCCCTGTCCTTCCAACCTCTAGTTGTCTCCCCTTCCTATCATTTGTACTGGGTAAGAAGACAGGTGCATTGTTATGGGATGTACCTATTGGGGTACCTTTGGGTCCACCCAAAGCGGCCTCACTTCCCATTAATTTGGGGCAGCCTGGAGCTCAGAAAAGGGAAAAAAATCAACAGAAGGGGGTCAATTCCAGGACCAGACATGCTCAGGCTTCCCAAAGTTGGAACAAAGATTGGCCCAGGGAAAAGGGTAATGGGAAGGGGTGCCCTCATTCCTATTCCTGGTCAAAAGAGGCCTGACTGGAACCCCAAAGATTCCCTGGACAGGCTTCGCAGGCTCACAGGTATCATTTACAAACTCTGATATGGACCCATGGTCTGTTGTGAAACCCTCGCACAAAGACAAGAAACTTGGAAAGCCTCAGAAGGCTCTGAGGAGTCACCTACACATCCGTCTCCACCCTAAGTCGTTCCAACCGGCGCATATTGCCCTCCACAGCCACTCTGCTGGTGATGGCTCGGGCATAGTCCTCAGGGAACCAGCCAATCTCCCCATCACACAGACGCTCTCCATAAAACCAGCCTGTTGAAAAAAAATGGTAGAAAGGAGAAGTCATTACTTAATGTTTGGAGAAAGCAGAGGCAGCTAATGGGGAGGTCAGTGGCTGGGTGGGTCTACTCTTGATACCATCCTAAAATGCTTGAGGTCCTCATATGAATTAGGGACTCTAGGGGTCTTCCTTATTCAAGACCTCTCAGAAAGGGGATCAGAGAATGGTTGAGTGTGGTTTCAAGTTCCCAAATGTGACCTTGGACAAATCATCTCTCTCAGCCTCAGTTTCCCCATCTACAAAATAGGGACAGTAACACTTGCATTATCTCACAGGTTTATTGTAAGAAAAGCTATAAACCCCAAGTCCTACAGAAGTGTGGGCAATTATCAATAAATTTCTCTAGGATCCAATTGACACTGTGTTTGCCCCACTGGGCACCTGCTGTGTGGAGAGGCACACTTAGCTGGCTGCATGACTATTCTGTGAAGTTTTCCTAAGCCGGTCCATCAGGGCTCATCTGTTAGAAACTCACCATCCTCCTGCTTCTGGATCAGGACAACGTCTGCCTGCTGGAGGGTGATCTCATCAGCCTGTTTGGCAAAATAGGCCTTGGTGATCTCCACCTGGTGCAGCTCTGAGGGCAAGGAGGGAGACATGTCACTCAGGTTGTGTAGACAGAGAAGAGAAGGGAAGGGGGTCAGGGCTTCCCTGAGCCTTGGGTATGGGGCTCTGTGGTCAGAAAACTGGAGGGGGCAGAGAGGACCAGTAACCAGGGAGGGAAGAGGTTGAGGGGGGCAGCGATGGCAGGGAGAAGAGAGTGAGGAAGAGGGAGAGGCAAACAGGACACGGAGGGAGGCAGAAGAGGAGGGAGGAGAAAACCATCACAGGAGAAAAAGAAGGGATTTTTTTACAGTTATTCCTGGCCCCTGCCCTGCCTAGGGGACGGTCTATGGGAGAGGAGGGGCGTCCCTGTTCCGCTCACCCCAACCTTGGAGCAAAGGATGTTGGGGGCCTTGGTACCAAGGGGGCTGCCCATTGGGAGGCTGGGGTCTGAACACCCAAGCTGGAACCCGGAGGAGACAGCAAGCTTGCTGCAAAGGGAGATTCTAGTATTGCTCAGCTGGGGTTTACAGCCTTCCCCCCCAGCCCTCTCTGGTCACCTAGGGTTTCCAGTAGAGGTGGGAGGGTAGGGGCTAGACTTTGGGACATGCGCCACACCACAAAGCCGGCAGAGGGCGCCCAGGAAGCATCTCCCAGCTTACTGACAGCTCTCACAAGCCTAGAGCTCCTTTCCTTGCTTCACCTCCAATTTCTCACTTCGGAAAGGCCTCCTTCTGTCTAACCCTATGCAGAGGGGAGGCCAAGAAAGACCTTTGATTTTAAACTGGGACATGGCACGAACAGACTCATGATTGTCAATCATTCCACTAATAAGCATTTATTAAGCACCTACTGTTGTCCCGGCATGATCTGGGTACTGGGTGAGAAGGTGGCAGAAATAAAATGCAAACAGTCCCCACCCCTTGTATTCTCATGGAGGCAGACAATACATACACGGATAAGTATATTACAAGATGGGGATGTGGCTCTCTTGGGGGATCAGGTAAGGCTGCCTGGAGAAGGTGGTGGTTGAGCTGAGCCCTCAGGGAAGCTAAGTGAGGGGGAGTGTTCCCTAACTCCTGGGTTAGGGAATAGCCCGTGCAAAGGCACCAAGGTGGGAGATGAAGCATCATATAAGAGGCACATTAAGACCAGTTTGGCAGGACCATAGTGCACATGGAGGGGAGTTGTATGATTAGACTGTCAATATAAGTTGGATCCAGGTTGTTAAATGTCAAACAAGAGAGTCTTGATTTTTGAATCACTGGAATTTACTGAGCAGGGATCAATGGTCAGATTGCTCTGTGTTGGGATAGAAGGTATGGATACCAAGTAGCATGACATTCCAATAGTTCAGGTGGAAAATGAGGGCCTGAAATAGCTATGTGAGTAGATAGAAGGGAAAACATACAAGAGAAGGGGCAACTGAGTGGGTATGTGGGGTGAGGGAGAGAGTGAGAAATTGAAGGGGACCTTGAGGTTGTGTGTATGTAGGTAACTAGGAGGATGGCAGGGTCTTTGGTAGAAATAGGGGTTTGTGAAAGACAAATAGGTTTGGAGGGGAAGGGTCTTGCTCAGGATAAGTGGAATTTGAGACACGTTCAAGACATCCAATTTGAAACACCCTGTCAGCAGTCGGTGATAGACTGGAACTCAGACTCAAGAGACTAGAACTGGCTGTCTTAGGAAGTCCTCTGGGTCCCCATGGGAGTTGATGGAATTGCTAAATGAGAGATTATAGATAGAAAGGCAAAGCGGGGCCTAAGGATGGATCCCTTATAGGGGGTCCCTGACCTCACAGTTAGTAGGTGTGGCATGAAGATTCAGGAAAGGAGATGGAGAGGTCAGACAGGTTGGGTGAGAACCCACAGTCACAGTAATGCAGAGAAGAGAGAGCATCCAGGGGGAGAAAGTGGTTAGTAGTGTTAAATGCCTGCTGACAGACCTGCCTTGTGCTCTCCCTGCATTCACAGACACAAACAGGTGTGTTTACTGACAGACCAATCCCTCAGGATCTGAGCAAAGTTAAACTAGTTCTCTCTCTGGGGAGGCCTAACCAAGGGCAAGGTGCAGTGGCAGATGTTCTCAGATCCAGCCGAGGTGTGGCAAGGGGGAAAGGGGAATCTCTGTTTCCTTTACAGCTGAGGCCTTCAGAACTAAGGGAAGAGGGAAGCTAAGAGGCCTTCACCCCCGCCCCCCCCCAGGCAGTCAGCTCTCCAGACTCCAGCTCCAACATAAGCATCCTGCCCTCTGCTTCATCTCGGAAGAATCTGAGCTCCTCCACTCCCTAACTCCCACCTGCTGAAAGCTCCCATCAGCAAGAGCCAGAGTTATGCACTCCAGCTGCACGGAGGAGGCCGAGCAGCCCGCCCCTATCTGGCTTTGTCCTCTCTCCCCAGGCAGAGCCTTACCTCCTTTACTGGCTAGGCCTTGCTCCTGGTTCTCCTTATGCTCCAGGGCAGTGATCCACCGGGCCCGGTCACTCCTGTGGATGCAAGAGAAAACAAGATGAGAGCCTGGAGCTCCCAGGGCAAACCTCAGAGGACATTGGGTCCAACCTTTCATCATACAGAGGAGGAATCACGGAGATAGACAAGAGAGAACTAGAGAAAAGAGTGAGAGAGATAGAGGAAGAGACAGACAGAGGGACACTTGCCCAAGGTCATACAGACAAGGAAGAGCAAGGTTGGGCCTCAGGCCCATTCAGAAAGAGCTGACTTTGGAGTCGCGACCTGAACTCCAATCTGGAGCCCTTCTGGGCTGGAGGTGGGCCCAGAGTACGGGGTGACTCTGGAATTACTTGAATTATAGAGAGGTCCTGCTTAGTGCCAACAGTGAATTCCCTGCGGTAGTCACGTCATTCCAAATCAGACTGAATATTTCCACTGGGCAGGAACCAATAACCATATTCTACTTAATTATAACTATTAAATAAATACTTGGAATAACTGAATTCAAATACATGGGACCACTTCAAGGGTTCATTATTGGCACTAACTGGAGCCAATGATGATAGGACTATGAAGACAAGGAAATAAGGCTGGTTCTTGGGTTCTTTGAATCCAAGAACCTGAATTCAAATCCTGCTCTGACACCTGTGTCACCTGGACCTCAGTGTCCTTATCTGTAAAATGAAGGAGTTGTACTAGTAGGTCTCGAAGGTGTCTTCCAGCTCTAAATCCCATAAAATAACTTTTGGGCTTTGAAGCCTCAATAATATTATATTTCTATGTGTCCAACATAGTCAAACTTGAAGTTACTAAGGGTCCAAGTTGAAAAAGACCCCAGAAGCCAGGGATGGGGAACCTGTGGCCTCAAGAGTTTATGTGGCCCTCTAGGTCCTCAAGTGCTGAATCCAAACTTCACAGAACAAATTCCCTAATAAAAGGATTTGTTCTGTAAAACTTGGACTCGATCAAAAGGCTGCACCTGAGGACATAGAAGGCCACAGGTTCCCTACCCCTGCCCAACACAGATTGAACCAACATATGATGTGACCAATGAGTGGTCACATCTGCTGTTATCTCCTTGCAAAGTGTGATCCTCTTTGTTTGGGGTCAAGTGGGAATAGTTAAAGAGCTGACCAAACTGGCTTGGGACCTTTCCAGGGATTTGAGACAATGGAGGAATTTCAGGAGTAAGCCAGCCCAATGAATGAAGAAGACTATAGAAAGACTCCAGCAATTAAGAGTTGTGGATTTACCCTTTGGACACACATGTTCTCTACGTATGTGACTCATGACCATGTACCGATTCCAAAGTACCAACCGTATTTACTCTGCCATCTTAGTAAATGCCCTTTCTAAAGACTTAGTCTGCCTTACTTTTTGTGTTCATCTTTCATTTTTGAAGAAGACCATGACATGAGAGAAATGATGACATAACTTGCATCTGACTTTGTTTTGAGTGAAGGAGTGTTGTACAAGGTCATCACTCTCACTTTCTCCTCCTGAGCCATCTGGGTCCAGTGACCAGATATTCATCAGAATGACTGGAGACAGCCCAGGATGCAAAAGGGGACCTTGATCTTTTAAGCCCTATTGAGGTGCTCATTTAGAGTGAAGTGACAGCCATTCAGTAGGTGACAGCCATTAAGTGAATAGGCCTCTTTCAGAAGTAATCAGGGAATGACCCTTTTAATGAGAAAAATAAAAAAAAATCACTCTTAAGCTAAGAGAGTCCAGAAAACAGCCTTTAAGTGGAGTTTGGGCAGGGACCTATTGGTGTGCAATCTATGGGCTTCAGAGGGCACTGGGTTTAAGATTTTGGGAAAGGAAAGGAAAGGAAAAAGGAAAAAAGGAGAAAGGAAAGGAGAGGAGAGGAAAGGAGAGGAAAGGAAAGGAAAAGAAGAAATCTAGCCAGTAAACTCCAAGTTAACTGGGAATCCTCTGGCCATCCAAATTTACCTTTCTTTGGAGAGGAGAAGTGGGGCAGAACAGAAGGGAGAGGATGAGCTGTGTTAACCAGCTAGCTGGATTACCCAGCTAGCTGGGTCCTCTTTCAGGCAGCTTGATCTACTGATAGGTTTGTGTTCGTCCTTTGTTTTTGAAGAAGACCATGACATCAGAGAAACGATCAAGTCTGTCTTACCAACACTAACAGGAAGCACACTGGTGGGGGCTCATGAGCTATAGTATGAAAACCCCAGCCCGGCAAGAGTTTCCTCTAAAACCCTGAAAAGTAGCAGCTGCTCTTTTGAGGACTCAAACCTATGAGTCTGAGTGAACACTGAGGGAGTGGCCTCAGAAGGAGTCCTAGTGTGGCCCAAACTACATTATGGTGTAATTGGGAAATACCGAATAAAATAAATAAATAGAACATAGATAATGTAAATTTGTGGTTTCCTAAGTCAATAGGCAGCCCATAGACATCCTTATGGACCGTTTAGTGGCCTCCCTCTTTTCTATTTGGATTTGATACTCCTATTCCACAAGATGTCAACAGAGTCACAATGTCTCTACCTTAGTTTTCTGATCTGAAATTCTTAGGGCAACAATTCAATTGTCATTTTTTTCTCTCTCCAAAGATCTTCATTTTTGAAATGGTATTGTGATAGAATTCTGAGAGCAGAAACAAAGGCTGTATTAAATTATGGAATTTATACAAACTACATAGTGCTGAAAAAATTGGTAAAAGGTCTCATACACTGAAAACAAATCAAAGTGCAGGGACTTGCAGCAACTATGAATCTGAGAATCAGAGGAAAATAGACTGTGTTTTACCAGCACTAAGAGATGATGATGTTATGCTGGAAAAGTCCTCTACCTGTGATGCTGGGAATTTTCAATAGAAAATGCATCCTGGAGACTTTTCTGCCAAACACAACATCTTAGCCAAGGAATCCAAAGACCTGGATGAGAGTTTTTGTAAAGAAAACATGATGCCCCTCCACCCCCTCCCCAATTTCCTCGATAACTAAAGACAAATACAATAAAATATTTTTGTTTATTAACCGCATCCTTTGCTGTCCCAGATGCTTGGCCAAGCTGGTGTTGATGAGCACTGGCTGTAAGCAACTGCCTTTTAAACATATCCAGGTGTACTGGCAGAGGGAATATCTTTGCTGGAAGTTCTCTATACCAGTATAATCATAGGTCCACTCAAAATGACATCTTAAAACACATCTCTAGATGATATCATTAAATCATGAAAGGACATCTCTCCTTAGTTGTTGGGACTGCACGACGAACATAACATGTCCAAAATCTGACTCATCAAATTCTTCCCCAAAATGGGTTGGTAATTAATTATAGTACTCCCCTCCTATTCTTGGATAGGTGTGTGTGTGTGTGTGTGTGTGTGTGTGTGTGCGCGAGCACGTGTGCATGTGTAACAATTCTAATCTCTTACAGGAGAAGAAAGCTATTTATGCATAGTCCTGCATTATGCAAGAGCCCTGGCTTTGGAGTCAGAAGCCAGATTGTATAGTCCTGGGTAATATACTTAACTGCTTTGTATCTCAGTTCCTTATCTAGAAAAGAAGAAGGTTGTACTAGATGACCTTCCTAGTTCTAAATCTATGACCCTATGACCCATGACATCCATCAGACCAGTCCAAAGGGTCAGTGGCTACCCCCTCTAGCCCCAATGCTGCATCTGCCCTCTCCTGCTCCCACCGTCCAATGTTCCCAGGAGGGGAGCCCAGACTTGTGCCCACCATCTACTTACGAAGAATCTGAAGACAACAGGATCTGCTCCTGCTTCCCTTCGCTATTTTTCAGCATGGTCACTTGGAAGGGGTGAGGGATGGACGAACTGCGGTTGCTCCCTCCTGGCAATGAGATTTCATCAGGCTCAACCTTCTTGACTTGAATATGGTCCATCTTGGCATAATCCATCACCACATAGTGCTCCTCACTGCCAAAAGGCAAAGAGATCTCAGGCTGGGCAGCATCTCACTCTCCATCGCTGCTCCCACCATGAGTCTTATTGCTGAATGAAGAGTTCTCAAGTGACATGGGTCACCTACCTACAGACCCCACATCTGGCACCTGCCAGGAGGGAGGGAGGAAAGAAAAGAGGGAAGGAAGGAGGAGAGAGAGATAGAGAGAGAGAGAGAGAGAGAGAGAGAGAGGGAGGGAGGGAGAGGGGAAGGTGGAAAAGAGGGAAGAAGAAAGAAGAGGAGGAGGAGGAAGTAAGGTGAGAAGGAGGGAGGGAGGGAAGGAAGGAAAAGAGGAAAGAAGGGAAGGAAGGGAGTTCCTCCTGGAGTCTGCATATTGGGCTGCCTTCATTCCTGTTCTCCCAGACTTCAAACACGCCATGGTACCAAATACTTCATTAGAATGTAAGGTCCTTGAGGAAGATCCTGTCTACCTTTTGTGTGTATTTGTATCCCCAGGCTTAGCACAGTGCTCGGTATATATTAAGTGCTTAATAAATCCTTGTTTCCTTCCTTCCTTGGTACTCTTCTTGGTGCAAGGACAAAAGTGTTGGACTCGGAGGCAGAAGCACTAGATTTGAATTACTCGATCTGTCTGCCTCACTTTACTCATCCGAAAACAGGAATAATTATAGTCCCTACCTCTCAGGATTGCTGTGAGATATTATCTGCAATAAGTGTCACTATTTAAATGCCGGCTACCATTATTTTGTTATTGTTATGTGGAGGCAGAGGTCAGTGGAGTTCTTGAGTTTGGGTGTTCTGAGCCACAGTGAGCTAAAGCGAACCGGGTGTCCGCATTAAGTTCCTGGAATCCCTGAGTGCCCTCCCCTTTGGCCTGCTCTAGGGGAGGCTCTCAGATGGACCTGGGAGTGTTAGCCGTATAAATCCTGCATAGACATTATCTCTTGGGAAGTCAGACAAAAGGGAGAGACTCGCACATGAAACTTTGGATCGAGGCTGGGGAGCTCTCTGCAGTCAAGGAGAACCAGAGAACTTAGTTTGCCATTAATTCTCATCTGAGTCAGCCAGGGCTCCATCTCCCACAATGGCCCTCCTGCAGTCTCCAGGGGTCACGGAGTAAAGGAGGAGGAGAGGGGTACCTCTTCTTCTTGGTGATCATTAGGGCGTCATTAAACAGGAAGAGGTAGCAAGTTGGCCGGCTGGAGATTTTCCGGAAGAGGCTGGGCTCCTCCACCAAGAAGAGCTCCCCTCTCTTCAGTAGCCACCTGGAGGCGGAGATCAGAGGAAAGGCCTAGGGGGAAGTAGAGCCAGGCATTACCACTCGAGAGACCCTAAGCAAGGGACTTGTACTTCAACTTCTTAATCTGCAAAATGGGGATAAAGATACCTGCTCTAGAGGGCTGCTTCCCTGGGTGAGGGGCTGGGGGCTAAGAAAGGACTGATCTTACACTTACTGGCTCAGGGACTTTGGGCAAGTCAATGAAACTCAGAACTTGCATTTTTTTTTTCTTTTTAAATTCTCTCTCCCCCCTTTCTTCCTTCTCTCAATCACTTTTTTTAACATCAGTCATGAAGACTCATTCCTGCTCCTCAACAGGAACCTCCCCATATGACAAATAAGCTCAGCTGAACAAAATAAATTAACAGAGTGGCCACATCAGAAAATGTATGTCCCATTCTGCACCCATGGTCCACCACCTCCCAGTGAAGAGGCAGGAGATACGGTTCAATATCACTTCACTGAAATCTTGACATGGGCCACCATTTTCTTATCTCTGAAATGAGGGGGCTGGAGTAGGAGATCTCTTCTAGGTCTACCTACGAGTTAAGGGAACTTTTAGTCTTGGATGGGGGAGAAATCAGTCACTCAAACCCCAAACAGTAGGGGAACTATGAACAGGCAAATAAGTAGCGCAGTAGGAAGATGGATAGATCTGGAGACAGAGAGGACCTGAGTTCAAATCTCAGATCTCCAGTACCTTGGGTAAGTCAATTCATTTTTCTGGTCCTCAGTTTACTCATCTGTAAAATGAGGAATTTGGACCAGAGGATGTCCAAGATTCTCAAATCGATAATGCTATCCCCTGACTCTTCTCTGCTCCCCTGAGCTAGAGATGATCCCTCTCTCTGCCCTGGGTACAAACTGTCAGATTACACTTTCCCCTTCCGCTCCAACTACGGATGTCTGGGACCCTTCTGTCCTACTAGAGGGGGAACTCTGTGAAGGCAGGGGTTTCATCCTTAGTCTTCCATGTCTCCTCCCAGCATATTATACATAAAATCACAGAATGTTAGAGCTTTGGGAGCCCTCAGAAATCACCTAACTCTTATTAACGGACAAAGGAAATAAAACCCCAAACTAAGGGACTTACCTGAGGCTATGCAATTAGTAAGTGGTAGAGACATGATTTGAACCCAGGGCACTTTATATTTGAAGCCCAGGGTTTGTTTGGTCCACTAATGTAACAGGTGTCAGTAAACTATCAGTTAAACAAACAAATGTGATCAAGCACTCTTTGGAATGAGCTCAGAGAAAGGGGATGGAGTCATGTGGAAGGTGCGGTCTCCCTGGGGGGCTTCATGAAGGGGATGGGCCTAAAAGTGGCCCTCAAAGGTTGGCAGGACTTGGGAAGGTGAGGGGGAGTGGGGAGAATACTCCTGGTAAAGGAAACAGCACGGGAAGAGACACAGTGGAGGGAAGGAAGCTGTTGGTTTTAGAGGACAGTGAAGATACTAGCTGGTTTGAAAGGGGAGAAAGTGGGAAATATGGTAGAGACCAAGCCTTGAAAACTAAGTAGAGGAATGTGTATTTAATTCTTGAAAAGGCCAAAGGGAGCCACTGAGGGCTGGTGAGCAGGGGAAGTCACAAGATGAAAGGGGTCATCTGGGGGTGTCATACACAAGAGGGGTGAGCATAGGGCGGTGGCTAAAGCTGTGATTCAGGTTGACAGGTGTCAACAATCATTTACTGTGCACTGGGAGCTGGGGAAATAAAGACAGGAAAAAAAATATGGTCCCTACCCTGTTCATTGTGCCTTCCATCCTCAATCACTCATCCAACTCACATTCAAATGGGGAGACAATAGGCAAGTATCTATGCACATCTAAAACACAGACAGTTTAAATGGAAAGTGATGGGGTGCGGAGAGGAAGCAGGACAAGCCTCCTGGGTTAGGGAGTGAGGGGGTGGGCCACATCAGCCTGGATGGGTGTGAGAAAGAATGCAGAAGAAACATCCATTTATTCATCTCTCAAGTGAAATTACCACGGTTAAGGGGCAAGGATAAAAGGAGGTTCAGGTCTAGAAGGGTGTTGCCCCAGGCAATAAAGGTTACAGGAAAGATTGGTTCCCCCTGCCCTTCGATTTTACTGTCTTAACAACTACATCTTAATATAATTGGTTTCCTTTTGTAAAAACACTAAGGTTTTGTCAAATCTCTGTGCTTGGTTCACTCAATATTGTGATGTCTAATAAATATTTGTTAAATAAACATCATCAAGCACTCCTTGGAATGAGTTCAGGGAAAGGACATAGAACCATATGGAAGGGGTGCACCCCCCATGCCCCTGTCCAGGGGGCTTCATGGAAGGGATGGACCTAAAGATGGCCCTTGAAAGCTGGCAGGACTGGGGTAGGTGAAGAGTCTCTGGCTTTACCAGACTGCTAGAGGGGTCCATGATAGAAAAAGAAGTTCAGAACCCCTGAACCCATATTTTAAAGGTGAAGAAAATCAAATTTCAGACTCTAATTTCAAAATTGGAAAGCAGACATTCCTAAGCTTGCGAGGTATGAGGACACCAGGATTTAGGGCTGAAGAACAGCTTAGGGCCCCCTTAAGCCAACCCCGCCCCCCCACCAGGGTACACGGGTAACAAGCAGAAGGAGCTGGTGTTCTGGGCACAATGCCAACCCCAAGTTCCTTTGGAATGTAAAGACCCAGGAAGATGGAAGTACCAAAACCAGAATCCAAATCCATCCAAAATGAAATAATTTGCTTAAACTAATATAGTGTTGTATACTGTTGTTGTATACTGTTTTTAGGGGGAAAAAATCCCCAAAATGTAGTGTGTTCTAACTACTTGACACTGTAAATCCTGATTGTGAATTGGGGTCTCTGAGCCAGGCCTTCTGACCTCTGTAGCCTCAGCCCCCCACCTACCCCTCCTCCTCTCCATGGATACCTTTGCCATGGAGATCAAGATGCTAGCAGATCAGCCCAGACCTAATCAGGGGAGCCGCAGGGGCCTGCCTGGACTGCCAAGAGCTAAGCTTGGGGACCAGGGGACCTGAGGATTCCAGCCAGAAACAAAGTGCCTCGGCCGGAGGGGAGGGGACTTTGGGGATCAATGAATCATGAACCCTCCAGAGGGCTGGATCCAAAGGGCTTATCTAATCCAACCCACCCCTGAAAACAGATTCTCTCGACATCATTCTCACCCCAGTACTGGTTCTGTATAGATCTTGTATATGTTTATAGACATCCATGTCCTCAGACCCTCTCCCACAAATAGCGTGCAAGTTTCCTGAGGGCAGGGGCAATTTAATTTTGGTTTCTGTACTTCTAGAATTTAACAAAGGGTAGGTGATTAATACATCCTTCTTACCTGATTGATGCCTAGAAGATTCCAGTGAGGGAGGACTATATTCTGAACACACCCCCCTCACACACATTAGCACTTGGGGGCCGCAGAATTAGGAAGATGTTGCTCACGTCAAGTCTTAATTAGAAGTTACCCATAGTAGACACTTAATAAATGCTGGCTGACCTGACTGCTCCCTATGGGAGGACACCAGACATGCTTGGTCCCAGAGGGCAGAAAGACAAAGGGCAGAGGAGGTTGTAAAGGGGCCAATCTGGGGTTTGGGAAAGTTTCCAAGCACTGTGAGTATTGATTGGTTCCAGGGACAGTAGATTTGCCTTCCCTGGAATTCTTGGGGCCAAGGCTGGACCACCACTTCTTAGGGTTGGTGCACCATTTTCCATGGGCACTTGGACTCCTATATGTTCTCTGAGGCTAATTCTATTCTGTGGATAGAGGAAGAAAATAAGCCCCACAGAAGGGGAGTAGCTTGTTCAAAATCACAGGGGAAGAGGGGACTGAACTCGCAGCTTCCCCACTCTCAACTGTCAAGTCAACAAGCATTTATCAAACACCTACAAGGTACCAGGCTGAGTAAAAGACAAAAACCAAGCAAATGGTCCCTGAGTTCAAGGTACAATGGGAGAGACAGGGTACAAACAACCATGTATCAACAAGCCACAGACAGAATACTTGGGAAATAAGGCCCTAGCATTAATGGGATCAGGAATTCATCAGTCATTAATTCCTTGAGTTCAGTTATTCAGCCAGTTCTGGATCCATATAACTGAACTATAATCCATGTCTCTCCATCTTCCCTACAAGAATCACATGAGAGACTTTATCAAGTAATTTGCTAAAATCTTGGTAAATTCTATCTCTAGCACTGCCTGACTGTCAGAAAAGCAAATAACATTAGTCTGGCTCAATCCACTCTTGCTGAAGCCCTGGGATTACTGCTTCCTTTTCCAAACGTTCACTCACCACCCCTTTAAAGATAAGTTCTCAAGTTTTGTCAGGGATGGAAGTCAAGTTCACTGATCCTGTACCTGGCCCAGGCCTGTCATACCTTCTCTAGGATCTTCCAAGGATTATGGAGGGGATGAAGCAAGAAGAATCAAGGGGGTAATTTATATAACAAGTACATTTTTAAAGTCAAAACGACTTTGAAACATTCCAGATGAGATCAATCCTGTGTATCATCATGACTTCAGAGGATTGATGAGAAAGCATGCTCCCTACCTCCTGACACTGAGGGGATGGACTTGGGGCACAGAAAGAGAGACACCTGCATTCTGGGACATGGTCCATGTGGGAATGTGCTTTGCTTGACTATGCCTCTTGGTTATGAGGGGTTTCTTTCCTTTTTACTTAAGCAAAAAAAGGCCCTTTATTTCATATTTATTTATTTATTGGTCATCAGGCAAAGGTTCTAGAGTCCTTATTTAATGGGATTGGGGTAGGAGGGAGAGATCCTTAGTGCTCACAAGTTGAAAAGTAACATTTAAATTGCTCAGCAATCAAACACACCAGTTTTTTTTCCATTATCACCAAGGATGGTAGCAGTGATAACAGAAGATGATGCTTTAAAGTTTACAAATAATAACTAGTATTTGTATATTATTTTACGGTGTGAGCCTCACAATAAGCCGGTGAAGTAAGTGCTCTTTATTATCTCTATTTTACAGATGAGGAAACTGAGGCAGACAGAGGATAAGTGACTTGCCCAGGGCCACACAGTTACTAAGTGTCTGAGACTGGATATGAACTCAGGTCTTCCCAGTGCCAGATTCTCTGCTTTCACGAGCTGTAGCATCGAGTTGCCCCAATGACATAGCTGCTAAAAGTATTAGTATCCCATTTTATAGAAGAGGAAACTGAGGTTCACAGAGGGGTGGAGACGACCAGTCACACAATTAATCAGTGTGCAAGGTAGGGTTCTAATCCAAGTCTCCTGACTCCCAGGCTTCTAAGGGATCTGTAGTGACTGACCCCAGTTCCCAGGAAGGTCTACACCCCCCATTGCACAAAGCAATGAGAAGAAAGGCCATCATAAGACACTCTTTGTAAACCCCATGGTCATCAATGTTGGCACCCAAGGTCACAGAAAGGCGAAGACAAAATTGTCCTCATTAGTTGAAGTTAATATATGCTTTTCAACAATCTCTAAATGATGTGTAGTTCACAGTTTTGGGTCCCAGGAGTTAAGATTTTTATTTATTTACTTAGACATTTGTGAATGTGTTTGCTCAATTTAGGACATTACAAACATTAGGTTGGAGTAGCGCAGAGAAGCCCAGGCAGGGTGTATTACCCCAGTCTGGCATGAGGCCTTTACCTTGATTTTGCTAAAGTCCAGTTGGGTTTGCAGGTTGTACATCTGTTCCGTCCTCTCCATCTTGTGAGCTCCCTCATTACACTGCTTCACCAGCTGTCAATAAAACATGGGCACAGGAGGTGAGTCAAAGCCAGGCTGATGACCTTGTGGGCTCAGCATTCCCCAGGAGCCCCCCAGCTATGACCCAATGGAGCTTAGGTGGGATGAAACTCAAACCATGAAACCATGGTTCTGGATGGATATATCTCATCAAAAGGAAAGGGGTTGGCACTGTACATGAAGAAGATATATTCATGCAAAAACATAGAAATCAGAGGGACAAAACAGGGAACAAAATATTTGAGTGAAAGTCAAAAGAGGCACAAATTGAAATAATCTTTTCATTTGGTCACCTGGGCAGAAAGAAGAAAGAGAGAAGGAGTTTGGGAAATATCCCAGATACCAAATCTCAAAAAGGCACAATATATCAGTCATTGGGGGTGGGTGGAGGGCACACTTCAATTACTCAGAGAGCTGTTGCAAAACCCAACCCTCCTCTTTTCTCTTCTCTCGCTCCCTCTCTCCCCTCCTCTCCTCTCTCCCTCTCAGAGCAGATAATCACTTCTTGGTTTGCCTTAATGATTATTTCATCTTTCAAAGGGAGGAAGAACCAACATGGGAAATTCCATTGTGGATCTGATTCTCACTAACAGGGAGGGGCTAGCTGCTGGGTCAGCAGTGATGGGAGCCTGGAGGACAGGGATGGCAACTGACCTCCCCACCCACTTTGAGTCTATGTTGAAGAAGGGATGGAAATGAGGACCTGGTCTGATATGCTCCCTAGACTTGGGGAAAACATTTCAAAGGGACTGGAGAAAAGGCAGGGAGGACCCCATTGAGTAAAATGCTATAAATAAGCCAGCCTAGGAGAGATGAGAGATGCTCCAGAATGGAATTCTGAAAATCCAAAGGGAAATAATTCCAAGGAGGAGGAAAACCAGGGAGGAGCCACACCCTACCTTGCTGATGGCTTTCAGAGCTCGGTTAGCAACTTTACATCGGTCTGGGTGGCCCTGGGTCTTCAGGCAGAGTGTCTGGAAAGGACACAAAAGCAAAGAAATATAAATTCTCACCCCAGACATTTGAGGTCTGAATCACACACAGGGAACCCAGACTCTGAGCCTCCCAACACAATCTAATCAATTCAGAAGCACTTCATCACTACCAAGCCTGAAAAAGGCCCAGGAGCATGCTGGAGAAGGTTTAGCAACCGGCTCCAATAACTGAGTCTCCAAATACTTGACCCACATTTTAAATTTAATCTGTTATTCATTTTTTCTCCATCACTTTCTTAGTCTAAACAACCAGCAAAACAACAGATCAAGTCGTGATATGTAGATTTGCTCGTTTCCATGGTATAAATGTTCATCCTGAAAATTTAACAGGTAGCTCTTTGAGCTCAGCACACACTGCTGGTACCTCCTAGACGAAAAACATTCTTCATCCAGACATTCTAGCACCTCTATATACAAGGTCTTCCTCACGGGAATGTAAGGGCCCTGAGGGCAGGGATTTTCTTGGTTATTGGTCTTTGTAGCCTCTGGGTTCGGTTCACTGACTCACACATGGCAAGTGCTTAATGAAGACAAACTTCCTGCCTTCCTACTCTTTTTCCTTTCCATCTTCTTTCCCTCCCTCCTTTCCTTTCTCCCTTCCTCTTTTCTTACCTTTCTTACTTCTTTCTCTCCTTCCTTTCCTCCCTCCTTTCCTTCCTTCCTACCTTCCCTTCTTCCTTCTTTCTTTCCTCCCTCCCTCCACATGCTAGGCATCATGTTAGGCATTAGCACTAGGATAAACATGGTCACCCTGTGGGTCACATCATGACCCTGCAGAAAGGACACATGTAAGACATCTCCCTCACTAACAGACAACTTAATGTCATGGTATCAAATTCCCTTAAACTTGCTTTTTTTCATTTCCATACCAACATATATATCTCATTCACATTCATTCATTCAACAAACGTGTTAAATACCTACTGTATGTGCCAGGAACAGGGAAAACAGAGAAAATAAGGCAACAGTCCCTTCCCTCAGGGAGTTTCTATTGAACAGCAGTGGTAGATGATACTCTGATAAATAAATGAAAGTACTTTAAGAGTCACAGGCCCCTCATGATTGGGCCTATCAGGAAAAGGTCATGGGAGCTGAGCTGTGAGGAGGAGAGGTAGGAGTGTATTTCAGACAAGGCAGCCTAGAGCTGGTGCAGGATGTCAAATTCAGAGAACAGCAAGAAGCTCATTTTGACTGCAACATAGAGTAAGAAAGAAACGGGTCTGGAGAAGCAGAAATTGGCCAGACCTTTACATCCCAGACCGAAAAGTTTGCATTTTATCTCAAGCAATGGAGAACCACTGAAGATTGAAGACCAGCCTGGACCTTAAAAGAGATCAGAGACACTGGAAGCAAAGCTATGATCCAGGTGAGGCCTGAGCTACGTGAGTGCAAAAGTCTCTTCACGTGGATGCGGTCCAGGATGGCTGATCATTTCTGTGAGAGGTCCCCAGGACTGTTATCTGAAGGACACACACTGCCTCTAGACATGGTCTGTAAGGGCTTGGGAACTCTCTGCTCAGCAAGGACATGCCCTCCCTGATGGGCAGGCAGATGTCACCGATGCCCAGGCAGGGGACAGAGCTCATTCCTTCCTGCTCTCCAGCCCACCCGGCTTTGGAGAATAATTGGTGCTTGTGTGTCCACAAAGGGGCAATGAGATACAACCTCCCACTGGCTGCCCGGCCAGCTGCAGCCCTCACCCCCCCGCCATGGGTCCTGCTGACCCAGGGCAGGAGAGTCATAAATAGATTGAAAGCAGGAGCCCTGGCATTGCTCCCTGAGTTCTTCCAACAAATCCCACCCCCAACCTGCCCTCTAAGAGGGCCTCTTCCCCAGATGTGGAAAGAGACCTAAAATAAATAACAAATGATAAGTAGCTAGGATTTACGTAGCGCTTTAAGGTTTACAAGTCATTATCTCAACAACTGATCCTTATGACCACCCTGGGAGGTGGATGCTATTCTTATCTCTATTTTACAGCTGAGGAAACTGAGCCAGACAGAAGTGAAGTAATTTGTCCAAAGTCACACGGCTTCTAAGCATCTGAGGCAGGATTCAAATTTAAGTAAAAAAGTCTCATCTTATATACACTAAGATTTTAGGGGCTTATTGTGTAGACCTTCCAGAATGGTATAAGTGGATAGGGCCATGAACTGGAGTCAGGAAGACCTGAGTTCAAATCCTAGTCAGAGACATACCAGTTGTATAACCCTGGGCAAGTCACTTAACTGCTACCTGCTTCCGTTTCCTCATTTGTAAAATTAGAGGGTTAGCTCTAATGACTTCTTAGATCTTAGGTCCGACTCTAGGTCCATGACATGAGATTGATAGCTTAAAAGAGAAAGCTAACACTAGGCACAGGGCAAGAATGAACAGAGTATAGGAATCTAGAGTCAGAGGACCTGAGTTCAAATCTCACTTCTTGAGTCTATTACTTTTATGATGTAGTAGTTACTTGCTATCCCCAGGTCTTAGACCCTTCACCTAGATGCTCTTTAAGGTCCCTTCCAGCTCTGGATTCATGATTCTAACTACAATTACTTTCCTTTTAAAAAAAATTTATTTTATTAACTATTTCCCAATTACATTAAAAAAATTAATTCTTTAAAAAAATTTGAGTTCTAAATTCTTTCCCTCCCCTCTTGCTCCTCTTCCAACTCTTGAGAAAACAAAGATTATCCATGCATATATTACTGTTCTTATTGGCCTCTCACTCACGTCCATCAGAAGAGGGAGCCGGGTCACTCTCTGCATGGGGAGGATGAGGAAGGAGATCATGGGCAGGCCCCCACAGGCTGGTTTCCTTTCAATCTCTTTCAGGACATCTCGGAAGGTTGGGTTGGAGTTCCTGGAAATTTAAGACAAAAACCCTTCTCAAGAACACATTCATTTGTGGTGCTACAGACATTAGGCAGGCCTACAGCATTTGGAATAAATACATCACCCATAGAAGAAAAGACATCAGGCATGGGCAGAAAAATATGAACCGGCTGCCTTGTGAGGGGATCTAAGTCACTAAGGACACTGGTACTTATATTTCTGCCTTATATTTCTGAGAACTCTCATCACAGGACTGAGGGGCAGACGGAAGGTAGCAGTAGAAACAGAAACAGCAATAGAGGTGGAGAAATTGACCCTAAACCTTGTAGAGGTTGGAATCTTATCCCTTCACTGGCTCATAGTTTAACTCATTTAAGAGAATCTAACAGAGTGACTGAATTCCAATTTCTTAGAGAAACTGGTAGAACAAGGATAAATCTCCTCCACTGTTTCTTCCTTTTGTTTTTATTGCCACATGTAAGGCTTACTGCTTAAGGCTTCTTTGGTATTAAAAAACTGTGCTTACTGGCTATTTGCATTTTTAACCATGATATTTGCTAGATAAATATAATTTTGTAAACTATATCCCAAGTATGTGTTTTTGCTATAATGAGTGAGAGAATGTGGAACTCAAAATTAAAAAAAAAGAGAGAGAATTTTTAAAATAATTAAGTTTGTCGGGGGAAAAAAAGTGTGAGAACAAGAAAGGAAACCCACGGATTGCAGTTAAATTCCCCCTCTCTGCTTATAAATCAATATTACCTGGAGGCTTGGAGCTTTTCATGAATGAGTATTTTTACCTTTTTAGCTTCAAATAAAAAGGAAGCCCTGGGGACCTGGGGTCTCCCTACTAGACCAAAACCCTGGTGAGATAATCACATTATTTCTCAGCAGGCAAGTCTTTACAGGGGCCTTTGGAGTTTTCTCCACCCACTGAAGACATACAGGTAGAGGGAGAGGAGAGACTTCAAGAGAAACTCACACTCCAAGCCACCACGGGGACTTCTCTTGGGCAACAGCTTTGGAATTCATTAAGGGAGCATGGCACAGTGGCCAGAAAGACCAGGGTTTAATTCAGGTTCTGTCTCTGAAACACACTGGCTGTATGACCCTGGGAAAGCCACTGAACTCACTTCTTAGTTCTCTCCAGACTATAAATTGTTGAGAAGGTGCCAACCTGCATTGGGAGATGATGGTTCTTGATCTTGAAATACCCTAATTGATGCAATCTTGGACCCAGGTCTTTATCCTTATAGATCATTCGTACACACACTCAGGAGCCAAACCATCAGCATTTCTCATCGCTGGATTTCCCCTCACATTCTTCCTTTATAGATCGCCATGCCAAAAAAGAAAGTGCATACCAGGAATGCGGGTGTCTCTACATGTCTTTAAGGGTGTCTCTACATGTTTTTAAATCAGGGACCTGGGATTTCCTCCATGTGTGAACTCCTTCCACCAACTCAGATCATAATCCAGCTATAATTTCTGTTGTGTTTTCTCTTCCTCTCCTTTTAATTTAACGCACAGAACAAACAAACAACCTAAGAGGTCATTACAAGGTAGCAGAAGCAGGACCAAGTTTCTCCAACGTGTGGTTTACAAACCTAAAAACCTGATAAGAATAAGGACAAGATTGTTTCATGTCATCCATCTATAAAGAGAGTTGTGTGCAGCCAAGCTAGACTGGCACCTGGGCAAAGAAGCAGGATTTGAATCCAGGTCTCCTGCTGCCTCATGGGGGCATGGAGATGGGCCTGGGCTCTCCCATGCCAGGAGAGTGCAAACTCTGGCTGACATTCTAATGCAAGCCCTGCAGAGCCAAGCACGAACTGTCTGTTGGTCAGTCAATGGCCCACCTGGATGAATCCTGAGGGGTTTGTCCCCAGGTTGGCTCAAGGGCCATACAATTTCCAGCCACAGCAGTTCAAAGGTCATCTACTAATCTGTAGAGGGTTCAGGATAGGCACTGGTCAAAAGACTGCCCACAAAGACAAAAACATGAATCCTTGAAACACCAAAGTGGACATAAATACACAAACTTAGACACACAATGGCGTGTTGGGAAGTGTGATGGATTTAGGGCCCAAGGTTTTGAGTCCCAGACTGGCCACTTACTCTGACCTTGGGCAAGTCGCTGAGAACTCTCTGGGTCTCAATTCCTCATCTTCAAAATAAGGGGGTTAAACCAGAAAACTTTCTGGTCCTAAATTTATCCAAGTTATAGATAGAAATAAATTAAAGCTAAGAATACATACTCATATGCATACAATGCAATACACATGTACATGTGTGTGTATATGAACACACATACTTAACATGCCTATGTACACATATTCCTTACATGTAGTTACATCATATACACACAAATCCCTACACACATTCACAAACCTATGTGTGTGCCCTTGGGCACCGGCATGTTTATGAGTACATGTGTGAAGACATGCATCCTATGCCTCTTGGGTAGTCAGGCTAATGAAGACTATGGCCCCCTCCTCAGAATCATGGTTTTAAATGCACATTAGAAAATCTACAGGTTTGCAAAGGAAACTACTGAAGTCAAAATGCAATGAAAACCCAAGAACTGCTAATTTGTAATATTCAATATTATTATAATAATGTTTATAACATGATATTCAATTAACCCAAAAGGTTGCCAATCTCAAGGACGCTAGCATGAGAAGTCACCCTTGGACATCCACCTGGTTCAGCCATGTAAGAGAGGGGAAGGGCCTCCCTACTCCAGGTTGCACGACCAGCTATCCTCACTGCTAACTCCAAGGCCCTGTCTTGTATTCCCTTCTGCCTCAGTTTACCAGTACTCTCCCTGGCACAAGCATTCTGGATAAGGGGCGCCTGAGCGTTTCCCTCAGCTCAGATGTCATGAGGGGTTGGCTGTTTGGAAGCTGGACTGAAGAGGTGGGGGAGTGGGGAGGCACTGCTGTATACTCACATCAGCTTTTGCAGGGTCCTCTGCTGGTAGACCTCATTGGAGCAGTACACCACATAGGGATGGAAGTGCTTTAGGGCGTGTTCTTCTAGGATATCACTAATGTCAGTGACGCAAACGTGCTCTTTGTGTCTCTTCTCCAGGTCTTCAAAAAACCTAGGGGATAAGAGAAGTCACAGACGAATGGTCAAGGATTAGCCGGTTTAATTTGGGAAGAGAAAACTTGGGGAGTTGTCTTCTAGCCTATGCTAAGTGCTTTACAAATACTGATCCTCACAGTGGCCTTGGGGAGAAAGTACTATTGTGATCCCCATTTTATAAATGGGGAAACTGAGGCAGAAGTTCAATGACTTGCCCAGAGTCACATAGCTAGTGTCTGAGGCTGGATTTGCACTCAGGTCTTCTGGAGTCTAGGCCCAATGTTCTGAATCACCCAGACACCTCTTAAGAGACACAAGGGGCCAGTTCAACCAACATCTGAAAAAGATGTCACTGAATCCCTTTTACATGGAGGAAACAGAAGCACAGGGGAGAGAAGGAGACAGTCCAGTGTCAGGGAGAGAATTACTCATCAATAATACTGTTTGATTAGTGCTTTCAAGGTTTGCAAAGAACTTTACACAAACCATATCTCATTGGATTACAATCCTGAGGGGATAGGTACTACTATTAGCTCCACTCTACAGATGAGGAAACTGAGGCAGACTAAGGGACTTGGGGTTATCAGAGAAGGCACTGCGATGACGGTTCCCCTCACCAGGTGTCAAGTTTAAAATGAGCAGAATGTCCAGGAACCACTTCCTGGCCTGCTCTTCCTCCCTCCATCTAACTGCCATTTACTCACTGTCTCCTATTACAATGAAAATTGCTTCAGGTAAGGACCTACATATATTCTCAGTGCACAGGATCTGGCACTTAGTAGGTGCTTAATAAAACTTCCTTCTTTGTACTGTCTTCCCCCCCATGAGATTGGAAGTCCCAGAGGGCAAGGTTTCCCCCTTTTTAAAAAAATTTGTATCCTAGCACTTAGCAAGGTGCCGGGCACATAGTAGGTGCATAATAAATCTTTATTGAATTGAACTGAATGAGCCTTTAGGCTCACTTTCATTCATTCATTCATGTGCTCTTTATGAGGAAGGACTATTGCTTCTGTTTTCTAACTCTAGTGCCCAGCAAAAGCCTCCCTGCACATTCCTAATCAATGACCACTGCAATGAGGATCATTTGCCCAGCTGATTATGGCCAGAGTGGATTAGGGAGAGGGTCTTAGGCAGATGCAGCTGGAGTCTGCCCCACTGCATGCCACATCCAAGCACGGCCACAGCCAAGGAAAGTCATGCCTGTACATCCATCTTGGCTTTGCCCAAGGTCACACAGTTACCAAGCAGCCAAGGCGGGAGTGGAACCCAGGCACTACCTAGACCCCAGATGCTCTTTAAGCCCTAAGAGAGACACAGAACCCAGGAACACTGAGGTGCCAGGCGTGACTGAGGATGGAGGGAGCACGGGTTCAAGTTAAGCATTTCAGAAAGAGGAGCTCTCCCTGAGGGTAGGAACTGACTCTGAATCCCTAGAACTTAGCACAGTGCCTAGACTAGAATGTAGTAGGTGCTTCAGAAATGCTTGCCAATTGATAAGCTGGAAAATCCAGAGAATGGTGACCAGGTCAAGAAGGATTCATCACACTAAGATGAAATTAGATCAGCTTAGTGAAGAGGAGACTCAAACATTTGAAGGGTTATGACCCAGTAGGTAAAGCCCGGGGCCTGAAGTCAGAAGAACTGAGCTCAAATGCAGCTGTGTGACCCTGGGCAAGTCTCTGACTCTGACTGCCTCAGTTTACTCATCTGTAAAACGGAAATAATAGCCCCTATCAGGGTTGTTGTGAAAGTCAAATGAATGTGCTTTTCAAGCTATTATGTATATATTATATATATTATTCTGATATGCAATGCAATAAACATAAAACATAATAATGTGAATATAAACAAAGATATATTTATATAATCAATGCAATATACAGTATTATGAACATATGAATATTATATTTACATTATTTGGAAAGCTATATGCTACACTGGTTAAAGCACTGGGCCTGGAGTCAGGAAGACTCATCTTCTGAGTTCAAATCCAGCCTCAAACACTTATTGGCTGTGTGACCCTGGATAAGTCACTTTACTCTGTTTGCCTCAGTTTCCTCTTCTGTAAAATGAGCTTGAGAAGAAAACAGCAAAACACTCCAGGATCTTTGCCAAGGAAACCCTAATTGGGGTCATGAAGCGTTACATATGATTAAATAGGACAAAATGTATTACTATTATTTTAAGGAAGAATTTTTGTCTTTCCTGGTCATCTTAGAACCTTGAGTGTGACCCAGGAAAACTCATTTCCTTTGTGTAATGAAGTAGTTGGACAAGATTACTTCTAAGGCCCTCCCAGCTCGGACATTGTGTTCTAAGCCCTTCCCAGCTCTGATATCGTATGACTTTATGATTTTTCTATTAAAAGAAAACAAAGAAGCTTTCTAGTGTCTCTGGGAACACTTCAGCGCTGGAGTAACTGAGTCATGGGTGACAGTACTGTCTACAGGTGGAAGGAAACTTTCGAGGTCATAGAGTCCTGTCCCCTCATTTTAAATTTGAGGAAAGTGAGCCCCAGAGTATGAGGATGCAGCCCTTGTCAGGATCTGAACCCAGGTCCCAGGATGCCAAAGCCAGGGTTCTTCCTGCTGGTGCTCTCTGCCTCTCCTGTTCTCCCCTCATGGTCAGCTCAAGTCAGTGAGGGAAAGCCCCTGGTCCCCCAAGGCCTCCTCCTCTGGGAAGCGTAGCCACACTCTTTGGTGGGGTGGTCTCAGAGGCACTACCCAGACCAGACCAGCCCTTGCCAGACCCTGGAAGCTCAGGGTTTTCTTTTCCCATGCTGTCATTTACAAGGCTCAGGCAAACCCTCTTCTGTCCCCTGTGGGTGTGGCAGGGGAACCTGAGAACTGGAATTTGAAACTCTTCCTGCCTCAGTGTGTCCAGCCCCACCCTTAACAAACAAGACTCCAGAACAAATACTAGATTAAGGATGACAAGGCTGGAGGGAGAGGTTGCTCCTGGGGTGAGGGGGTGGGGGCAGAGGTCAGCCTTGGCCTGAGGCCTCAGAAAGAGGGTCTTCTCAGGCATCTGAACACTGATACTGAGGGAGGGAGAGGATGGGGCAAGGGAAGGAAGAGGGATGAGGAAGGGAAGGAAGGGGGGATGAGGGAGAGAGAAAAGAGAACAGGAGGGAGGGAAAAAGGAGAGAAAGAGGAAGGGAGGGAGGGAGGAAGGGAGGGAGGGAGGAAGGAAGGAAGGAAAGGAAGGAAAGGAGAAAAGGAAAGGAGGGAGAAAAAGAGGGAGGGAAGGAAGGAAGGGCCAGAACAGGTGAACCCTGAAGCTGCCTCTATGGTCCATCAAGTAAAAGCTGCAGATCTCAGGTCTACAATGGGTCAGTCTGTCCTGGGGAACGGCCCCTAATCCACAAGGAGGGCGATGGTCCTGTTTGGCTCCTGGATCCAGGATAGAGAGATTGCACAGACACCAAGCGTCAGGGCGGCGCCAGCAGAGGACTGGGTCCAAAGGCCGCACCTGTTGCCAGGCATGGTGGAAATAATGCTGTATCGAGATTCAGAGGACCTGGGTTTAACCCTGCCTGGGCAGTGTGCCGTCCCCTCCTTGGAGGGATGCTACCAGCTCTGTGATCTAGAACACCAAGGACCATATCACCATAACCCTAACCCTCACTCCAAAACCATCAGAATTAATCAGTGAGGATTTGTTAAAACACCTGCTATGTACCAGGCACCTTTGGGGGTATTAAAACATTTCTATGGGTGCGGTGGATACAGCACCACGCCTAAAGTCAGGAGGACCAGAATTCAAATCTGCCCTCAAACCATTTCTAGCTGTGTGACCCCAGGCAAATCACTTAGCCCCTGTTTAACTCAGTCTCCTCATCTGTTAAATGGGATAGTAACGCAATATTATAATAATGTAAAACAACTTAGAATTGTCAAAAGGACCAAATAATTATAAAGAATTCTGCCAAACTTAAAGACTTAATGCTAGAGATTACTATTGCAAATAAGCTCTGTGAGGGCAGAAACCGTTTCCATGGTTGTGTCCTCAAAACCACAAACGGCACCTTTGCACACGGTAGGCAATTAGTAAATGTTAAAATGAGCTATTATTTTTATTGCTAACAATAAAGTGAATCCTCAGGCTGGTGTGGTGAGGATACGCCTTGGCCCGGGCAGCTTACTCATAGGCGATCCAGAAACACAACCCGGCTGGGACAAGCCTCTTTTAAGACCCAAGGCCTTCTGAATATACAGAAATGGATGCACGCACGCACACATACACACATACATACACACACACACACACACACACACACACACACACACACACACACACCACACTCACTCACACAACATACATGCCCTGATTCTAAGAATTCCTCTCTTTGGGGATTCTCTACAGGGATGAGAATCCATGTGTCCATCCTTGGGGGCAAAGGCCTCAGAGATTCCTGGAAGCGAAGCAGGGGAAAGGAGACAAGAGGGGAAATGTGGCCCTCTGGGATTCCCTCGGCAGACCGGGACAAGGGGCTGTATGACATGCCTCCATACCCCTCCCTCCATCCCTCTATGGGATGGGAAAGGGTCAGGGCCATTAGCAGAGAATGCCGGCAGCCTGAGCAAGCTGGGGGAGACCCCAGGCAGAGGAGCCTAGCCCCTCCAGAGGAAACAGGTGTGGGCTCCTCCCCCTGCCCTGCCCCCCCAGGCGTGGGTTCCTTAAGGAGCTCAGGTAGCAGAGACAGTGAGTGTGCCACAGGTGCCTCAGCTGGAGGCCAGAGACCTGGGTTCAAATCCTAGCACTAAAGTTTATTAGCCACAAGTCAAGTCAGTGAGCAGGAACAATGGATCTGAGAGCCGGAAGAGACCTTCAGGGTTTGTCTTATTCAGCTCCTTCACTTGACATGTAAGGAAACTGAGTTTCAGAGGTGGAGTTGATCAAGGAGACAAAGGCAGAAAGCGGCAAGGCCAGGATTCACCCTTAGGACCTCTGACTCCAAATTCAAGTTATTTTCACACCCCGTGCCATCCTTTAAGCTTTCTGTGCCTCACAGCCTGAGAGCAGGAAGGGATCTCAGAGGATATCCTCCTGTCTGTTGTTGGTCAGCTATGAATGACTCTCCATGACCCACTTCAGGTTTTATTGACCAAGACACTGGAGGGGTTTGCCATTTCCTTCTCCAGCTCATTTTACAGATGGAGAAACAGGCAAAATGGGTGACATGAGTTGTCACCCAACTGGTGATGGTCTGGGATTGGATATGAACTCAGGTCTTCCTGACTCCAGGCCCAGCACTCTATCCACTGTGCCACTTAGCTTCTCCCCACCCCGCACTTACAGAAGAAACAGAGGCATCATAGATTTAGAATGGGAAGGGACCTCAGAGACCATCTTACAGAGGAAGAGACAGGCCCAGAGAGGTCCAAGGATCACAGAGTAGAGACTCAGCCCCAGGCCTTCTGAATCCCAAGCCCAGGGATCTTTCCACTTACCCTTATTTTCTCTCTCTGGATCTTAGTTTCCTTAACTGTAAAATGGGTCTAAGAATTCTTATACCTTCTCCCTGAGGGGGCTGTCACATTTATAAACCTTTAGGCATCATGGAAGGCCGAACCGTTCTTTTAAGGCCATTATTACTAACGATACTGCTGTTGCAGTTATTCCAGTGTCTACCCAAGAATGAAAGGCCTCAGCCAACGATGCAGTTCCCATCCTCCCCATCTCCCCAGAGCTCCCTTGGGCACAGAGGACGAGGCCAGAGTGCATGCCGGCCGGCCGCAGGCTCCGCTCATTTTTCCGCTCTAATGCTTTAGGGGAATTCTTGGGACACTTGGGCTATTTGTGGGATGGGCCAATTTTGGAGGCTGGAGCTTGGAATGGTGACCTTAGCCTCTCCGTGTCCTGCCCTCCAGATGTCCCTGCCTGCGGCCCATCCATCCGCCCCGCCACGGTCAAACAGTATTCCAAAAGCTTGGTACTGACTTGCGTCACCACCCTACACAACAATCTCCCATAGGCTTCTAGGATCAGTTACAAACTCCTCCTCTCTCCTGGGACTTCCCAACCAGCTCCCTCTCCTCCATGTTCCTCTCAAAACTGACCAGCTCCTGGCTGCCTGTGGTAGACACCCCATTTCCCACCTCCACATCTTTGCATGCTTCCCTCATCACCTCCAACTCCTGGAAACCCTCACTCTTTGAGAGGTCAGCCCAGGGGCTAATGTTCTACAAGAGGCTTTTCCTGTTTCTTCCAGGTGCCAGCCCTTCAGTTCCAATTGGTATTTAGTCTACACCTCTCTCTATATATTTATATATATTTGTGTGTGTATATGTATCTATATATGTGTGTGTAATGATATATATGTAACTGTGTGTGTATCTGTATATATATATATCTGTGTGCAACCACATATGTGTATACATATATGTGTGCATTCCTGTATATATGTATCTATATATATGTGTATGTAACTGTATATATTTATCTATATATGTATGTGTATGTGTCTATATATGTATCTATATGCATGTAACTGTGTATATATGTATCCATATATGTGGGTGTAACTGTATATCTAAATATATATATCTATATATGTGTGTAACTCTGTATATATGTATCTGCATATATATGTATCTGCATATATATGTGTGTATATATCGTATATATATATATATATATGTGTGTAATGGTATATATATGTAAATGTATATATATCTGTATGTATGCATATATATCTGTATATACATATACAGTTATACATACACACACATAAGTGTGTATGTGTCTGTATATGTGTGTATTTGTACACATGTATGTGTATGCACATGTACACATGCATATATATGTACAAATGTATGTATATGTACCTGTGTATAATACACATAGATATCTAGATAGATATTTATCTGAGAGGTATTTTAAAATTCCTTCATTTACAAATTTGCTATTTCCTTCTAGGAGAATGTGTATCTGTGGAGGGCAGGGACTGTTCTGTCTGCCTTTTTATCTCCAGGGCTTGGTATGGAGCTGGGCACCAGTAGGTGCTTAATAATTAAAACTCGAGCCCCCATCAGATCATAGGACAGAGGCCAGGAAGGGAGCACAGAGAAGCAATCTTAGCCCTTTGGGTTTTTACTGGGGAGGCCAGGAGGAGGGAGGGAAGGAAAGCCCTGAACCTGGGAGTCAAAGGGCCCGAGCTCAAAGCCTGGCTCAGACACTCAGAAGCTGTGTAACCAGGGACCAGTTTTTACCCCCAAGTCTCCCCTACCCAAAATGATTTTCCTAAAGTCTAAGTCCGAACATCACCTTCTTCTCGTTAAACTCCAATGACTCCCTATTACCCCATGATTAATCATAAAATCCTGTTTGGCTTTTAAAATCAATCAATAAACATTGATTGAATGCCTACTATGTGCCAGGCACTTGGGGATACAAAAGGAGGCAAAACACAGTCCCTGCCCTCAAGGGGTTTATGATCTAATTGTATTCTAAAAACAAACAAAACCTCTTATAAAGTGGCTTATTACTATTCCCGCTATCTTATAACCTCTTAACTCTCCTCTCCACTTTCTACAATCCAGCAATCCTGGCATTCTTGCTGTTCTCCTCACATTTATCTCCCATCTCCACACCTTTGCACTGGCTGTTCCCCATGCTTGGTATGCTCTTCCTCCTTGTCTCCCCTACCTAGCTTCCTTCAAGCCTCCTACGGGAGGCCTTTCCTAGTCTCCCTTAATGCTGGCACCTTCCTCTGAGATGATCTCCAATTTACACAGCCTAGATCTTGTCTGTACCTAGTTATCTGCATGCTTGTCCCATTAGACCATAAAGTCCCTGAGGCTAGGTACTGTGTTTTTGCATTTCTCAGTATCCCAAGGTACTAGCCCAGCACATAACAGGCATTTGTTAAATACTTCCTGGCAGCCTGCCAGCCCCAGCAGGAAGTAGGGAATACTTCTGGACACAGGGAGCATCTCAGTCATCTGGCCTCCTGCAAAGGTTGGCACGGAGGCCGGGAGGGCCCTCCTTCTTAAGGATGCAACCTGAGCCGAGCCTGGGCAGGTCTGGAGGCCACCGGACACCAGGCCTGGACTAAACCTGACCCCAGGCCTGTAACTTGAAGCTGGCTGCTGAGAGTCAACTCCTACCTTACCTAGCAGACCCTCCTGGGCAGTGGCTGACCCTCCAGCCCACCCTCCATGACTCAGCTTTCCTAATCCGCACCTCCGTCTTTCCTTCTCTCTCTCTCCAGACTCTGGGACGGCAGAGGAGGAGCAGTCCAGAGAAGGTCTTGAGCTCTTTGGAAAGGTGTACTAGCATCTAGTTTATTATTAAAAGGAACCAGGAGTACTCTCTAGGTCGGCCAAAGCTCACGAGCTAAGAGACACCTGGCACTGTACAGCCAACAAAGTCAAGCTATTCCAAAGTCACCCGAAGCTGAGTATCCCCCACAGGCTGCAAAGAACTGACTGCCCCAAAGGGATGGGCAACATGAAGGACAGCTTTCACCCTCCAAACTCTGCCATGCCACATGCCCTGCTCAGGTCTGCCCAGCCCCCACAAAGCTCCCCCAGCCCTCAAGCCTTGTTCTCATTGGGTTAGGAAAACACTGAGGTTCTAAGTGACCATCACTGACAATCCCAGAGGGCTGGAGAGAGGGAGTGGTCAATGGGCACTTAGCTGGCGTGTGAGGAGGGGCCTGTGCTGACCACTTCACAGGGATCTGTGAACTTAGATGGAGAAAGTTACATCTGCTATTCTCACTAGCTTCTACCTGAAGTTGAACATTTCCTTCAACTGATTAAAAAAGCACAATTGAGTAGAAGCTAGGTGGTATAGGGCATAGAGCTCCAGGCCTAGAGCCAGGGGGATCTGAGTTCAAATTTGACCTCAGACACTTACTAGCTGTGTGACCTTGGGCAAGTCACTTCACCCTGACAGCATCCAAAAAAACAAAACAAATCAAGTTTTTGGGAGGAGGGATCCCCAGGCTGCACCAGCTGCCAAAGGGGTCCATGAGCCAGAAAAGGTTAACGATTCCTGGTCTAGTCCAATCTCTTCTTTTAACAGATGAGCAAACAGGCCCCAAGAATGGAGGGGGTGGCAAAGTGGGGGTGCCTAAGACTGGCCCCAGATCTCTGAGAACCTGGAAGAGGCTTCAGAACTCATTTAGTTTATTTTATAGCTGAAGAAACTGAGGCCCAGGAGGTGATGTAGTTTGTTCAAAGTCACCCAGGAGTTCAAGAGCACCTGAAGTCTATGACTCCAGAGTTCTGAATTCTCCCCCCAGGCCAAGCTGTCTCCCACCAGGATCTCTTAGGATATAGGACTTTAGATATGCTGGTTACTGGTTCCCTGTCAGAGAGAGCTGAGATGTTTCAGAGGGTCTGGGTTTGAATTTTACACCAGTTAGTACTTGTGGGACCCTGGACAAGTCACTTAACCTTTGTGTGTCATGGCTTCCTCCTTTGTAAAATACAGGCATTGGACCAGATTGGGGGAGGCGGGGCCTTAATCTTTTTTTTTTGAGTCCTTATCTACTCTGGTGAAGTGAATAATGTTTTACAATAATTGAAAGAAATTTTAAAATAGATTTCCCAGCCCCCCAAGAATCTGTCCTAGTCTACTCTTGGGGGGCCATGAACTCCAGGCTAAGACCTGATGAATTCTGGAGTTCCTTCCAATTCTCCATCTTTACTGAGAAGGAGAAGGGTCCTAGGACTTTCTCAGACTCTCCTCTGACCTGATCCTTTCTCAGGAGGTCACTGGTCAGCACTGACCCCAAGAAGCCATTCCAAGCCTTGCAGCTTGGGTCACTCCAACCTCTCTAGAAACCCCCAAAGAGCACCATGGCCCTGCTGGGCGGTCTTCAGGCATTCTGAGGGCTGGAGGACAGGAACTCACTTCTGGCTGGCCCCCTGGACATCCACGATGTTAGAGAAGAGATGATGATGCTCTGTCTGGGTCATGGTCTCCTTCAACTCCTTAGACTTCAGGAACTCGGACACGAGGATCTTCAGGCTGTGCAGGTAGGAGAACTCTGAAGTGATGATCTCAAAAATGGCCTGTGCTCATGGGGAGGGGGAGAGGGAGAGATGAGGGAAGGGGAAGGATGGGGGGGGGATATGGAATGAGAGAGGGAGAGACAAGATGAGGAGGAGAGGAGAGAAAGAAAGAGAGGGAGGGAATGGGAGAGGGAGAGATGAAATGAAGAGGAAAGAAAGAAAAAAGAAAGAAAGAAAGAAGGAAGGAAGGAAGGAAAGAAAGAAATAAAGAAGGAAGGAAAGAAGGAAAGAAAGAAAGAAAGAAAGAAAGAAAGAAAGAAAGAAAGAAAGAAAGAGAAAGAAAATGAGAGAGGGAGAGATAAGATGGTGGAGAAAGGGATGAGATGAGGAGAGAGAGAAAGAGAAGATGGGGAAGGAGAGAGAGAATGGAGGAAGGGAGAGATGGGAGGGAAAGACAGATGGGAAGATATGGGAAAGAAAGATGGGAGTGGGAGACAGTCAAGAGGAAGGGAGAAAAGACAAGGATGGAGAGTCAAGGTAAGAAGTAGAGAGAGATGCCACATACAGACACAGAGAGACACAGAGAAAGCCCATCAATCAGTTGGTCATATACCACGGGGACAGAGGAGCAGGAACATCAGGCAGACAGGGCCTGGCAAAGGATCCTCCCCCCATACTCATCACTGCCCACGGTGGAAGGGAAGTGGGGAGAGCTCTTCTGGGAGGGATAAAAACACTCAGGAAGGGAATCCCCATTCTCAAAGGAAAGGTAAAGGCAACTCATGATGAGGAGCAAAAGCCAAGGAAAGCTCTCATCCAGGAAAGCCCAAGTGTGGAGAAAAGTGGAGGCAGGTACAAGGCACAACAGGATGGACCTGGAATCAGGAAGACCAGAGTTCGAATCCAGTTTCAGACATTTGCTGGCCATGCTAGCAAATCCTTCAACTGTCTTCTGCCTCAATTTCCTCATCTGTAATATAGCAATAGTAATAACAGTATCTAATTCCCAGGGTTGTTGTGAACATCAAATGAGATAATGACTGTAAACTGATTTGCAGACGTTAAAATGATTTATAAATCTTAGTTGATGATGACAATGAAGATGAAATCTGGCCTCTCTCATCCCTTTCCAGGAGACTCAGGGATGGTAGAGCAAAGATTCAGGATTCAACGTTATTGAGGGAATAAACCCAGGATCTGTAAAGACCTCAGCACAGAGAATTCAGACAGGAAATACCATTTGCTAAAACAGATCACAACCCATCTGTGACTTAGTAGATCAGTCTTGGGAAAAAACCTAAGGTTCTGAAGGATTTAAATGACCTGCCCAGTGTCACAGCAAAGTATAAGTCAGAAACAAGGAATTGAACCTGGGTCGACCTGATGCTAAGCCCAAAGCTTCCACTCATTACATCACACTACGTGACTCCATGTTATTAATAAAATGCCATCTAATAAAATGCAATCACAGGCATCTGATAGGATACCAAAGCTGCAATCTGAGGCTGGCCCTGTCCTGGTTCATCTCTCCCCACCCCTACTCCATCTCTCCTCCTTCCCCCATCTTTCTCTCCTCCAGTCTCTCCCCACTAATGTCTTTTACTCTCTCCCCCTCCCTCCTCCTCCTTCTCTCTTCTCTATCTCTCCCCCCATCTCAATCTCTCTGTTTCTCTGTCTCTCTCCTGCTCCCTCCTTCCATCTCAATCTTTCTCTTCCCTTCTTCTCCTTCTCCTTTTTTCTCTTTCTCCCATCTCTCCCTCTCTCCCTGTCTCTCTCAGATAGACAAATGAGAGAAGAGGTCATCTTTCCTCTTGGAGGCAGAAAGCAATCACGCAGCAAAGGAACATCCAGTGTGTGTTAGCTTTCATCTGGGGAGGATGCAGGAAACAGCTGCCAGGATGGCCCTTACCTCTTGCCGCTTTCGCTCCTCAGGGGACAGCTGGTCCAGTATCCCAGATTCCACAACCTGAGGAATACAAAGGCACAAATAGCATGAGCTCTGTGCGGATTCCAGGGTCAAGAATGAAGGCTGGAGGGAAGGCCAGGACCAGGACTTCCTGGGGAAAAAGCCTTCACAGTCTGGCTAACCCTCCCCTTTCCCAGCAGATTTCCCATTATTCCTCCTCACACACCCGACATTCTAACAAAACTGCTTCCTATCCCTAAAATTTCATCTCTGATCTCTGGACCTTTGCTCATCCCGTGCTCTCCCTCCTCAATCCTGCCTCTCAGAATTCTGATCCCCATATAAGATAGCTCAAGTGTCAACCTCAATATGTCTTTCCCAATATCTCCCATTATCAGCAATCTCTCCCTCAAATTTCTTTGTAATTTGGCTCAGTTCCATATTAATGATGAATTTCCTGAAGAGACTGCCTTATTTGAATGTGTACTGCCTATTTCCATTGGGATGGAACCAATGACCATATTTTACACAATTTTAACCTCAAACAGTGCACATTTGAATATATGTGACCACTTCTGGGGATTCATTATCACACCAATCAGGAGCTGGCTTCATTTCCTTATCTGTGTCTATGATAGACTAAAAGATCTCTGAGGTCAGGGACTCTCATTTTTGTATGTGTATCTCCTTCACCTTTCTCAGTATCTGGCACACCGTAGGCACTTGATAAATGCTAGCTGTTAAGTCTGGCTCTATCCTCCTAAAAACTACTCTACTGAGTATACTCACTACTCCACTACTCCACATCTGAATATATCCCCCCATATATATATATATATATATATACACCTTCCCCCATAGCTCCCCAAGAGGAACAGCTGTCTTTCTATCTTCACCACTAAAAGTATGCCTGGCGCATACTAGGAAATCCATGAAGGCGGTTCTGTGGGCTCCAGGTTCAGAACCCCTGGTCTAGCAGCTGGGTGCCCCAGAGAAGGTACTGAGGGCCTGGGAGCAGAGGGAAGGGAACAGACTCATGAGATGTGGTGGAAGCAGGAGACTTGGAAACTGGTTGACTAGAGTCACAAAAGCCCAGAAGGCTGCCAACCTGAGTGCCTGGCAGGTTGCCAGAAGGATGTTAGGAGGAGGTTGAATTTATGGGGAGCCCCCATACCAAGGTGCTCCTGAAAGAGCCCACACATCAGTCTGGGAACGACTAGCCCCACTCATGAGGGGCAGAAAGCAAGAACAAAGGAAGTCCAAATGCAGCTCAGGCTAGCTTGGCACCCTGGTCTCCCTGCGGAGGCAGCACAATGCCTCCCTGAACGAGTCCTCCTGGGCTGGCCCGCCCACCAGCAGCTGCAGGTGGGATGATTGCCCAGACCCAAACGGCTGAGCCAGCACTTGGGTACTCATAAAACTCTGCTGCTACACATTCCTTGCTCACGCTGAGCACCCCTGTGGGCACTGCCCACCCAGAACGCTCTTCCTCTTCTCCCCCACCGCTGGTCATCAGACAAGATCTGGAGAGGGCAGAGAGCTTAGACCCTGTCTTCAGACCCAATGAGGAAACTGGGGTCCAGACAAACAGAGTGACTTAGCATTAGAGCTGAGATTTGAATCCAGGTCCTCAGATCATTCAGTGGACCTTCTGCTACAGCATGGGGAAGGAGAAGAGAGAAAGGAAAGGGAGGGAAGAAGGGAGGGGAGAAGGAAAGGGGAAGGAGAGAAAGAAGGAGGGAAGGGGGGAAGGGGAAAATGAGGAGAGAAAGGGACAAGAAAGGAAACTCAAAAAGAGAAAGGCAGAGATAAATGGAGTAAAAAAAAACTGAAATCGGGCAGTGAGACTTGGACAGAATTCTGAGGGGTTGTCCCTGATTCTGGCTACATTTTCTCCTTTGTTATTGGAGACTGAAGGAAGCCGGAGGTGGGGAAAGGTGAGCCAAAGCAGAAATCCCCTTTCCTCTGGTAATACCAGTGAGGCTACTGTAGGGCCCAATCACTGACCAGCCCTCCCCCACTGGCTTTCCTGTACTCCCAGGTGAGTCACTGCCTCTCAGGGCATCTCCAGAGCTGCCCAGGGATGGCCCCACCCTGTACAGGCTGCTGCCACCTAGCTGCTCTCTCTGTCCTCAGGCTGTCTTGGGAGTGGAGTGACTGCCTACCTAGCTTGGCTCGTGACTTGGCGCACACACACCCAGCCCTTGTGGGGAGGACTGGGCAGCCAAGCTGGGGGAGTGGGGTGGGAGGCTTCCGGTGATGGCATGGGAAACTCCTTCACTGCCCAGCAGTATTTACTCACAGCTTCCTGCCTGTGATGGCATGGGAGGGAGAAGGAAGTGGGGCAGCTTGGGGAGACACAAGCAGACTACCTAGCTCCTTGGCCATATTCGGTGAATCAGGACAGGAGCCAGGCTTCCAGGTAGGGAGAGCCCAGGAGCTCCAGACCTAAGTCACTGGGACTGCAGTCAGTCATACAAAAGTGCCAGCTAAAATCTCATTTTTAAGGAAGCCTTTCCCATCCCCTTACCTCTGCTTATCATTTCCTATTTATCCTCTGCTTTGTATATATTGATTACGTTCTGTTTTGGCCATTAGGTTATAAGATCCTTGAGGACAGGAACTGTCTTTTGCCTCTTTTTTTTTCAACCCAATATTTGGCAGTGTCTGGAACATAGTTGGTATTAATAAATGTTTGTTGAATTGAATTAAATTCTCTTTTCTGTCTGACAGAGAAAGTTTAAAAACTTTCCCACAAAGCCTTCCATCACAACATCATGTATTTGGAGGCAGAAGGGACACTGAAGGTCATCCATTCCAAACAATCCCTTTATTTTTACAGAGGGGGGGAAACAGAGGCAGAGACAGGATTTGAATCTACACCGTTTGACACTAAGATACTTAATAAATGTTTAATGATTGAGTGATTCGAATTCCACTTTTCACACATATTAGATGGGTAACACTGGCCTCAATATCTCTGAGCTCCGGCTTTCTGCCTGTAACATGGGGCTAGCGACCTGCCATGTGCACCCTGCAAGGTGATCATGAGCATGAAGCTTTTCTGCAAGCCTCAAAGGCTAATATAACAAGCTGTAAAACATGTAAAGCGTTAGCTAATTTGATGGAAAAAAGGAAAGAGAAAACCAAATTGCCACTATCAAAAATGAAAAAGGAGTGGTTATAATACATAAAGAAGAAATAAAGAATATTATTCAAAACTTCTGCCCAACGACATGATGATACAAGCAACAACTTATATGATGTAAATGAATAAAAATATTGAAATTACCGAAAAAAATACTGAAATGATGAAAAAATGAATAAAAAATAAAATCAGCAAAAAAAGAGAGAATTTAAGTAAGCAAACCTCAGAAAAAGAAACTAAACAAATCATAAATGAACTCCCAAAGGGAAAAAAAAACCAATTCCAGCACCATATGGATTCTATCAACATTCCCAAAATCCCAAATTAACTGCAATATTCGACTGTTTACCAAAAATAGCAAAAAGGATCCTACCAAATTCCTTCTATGACAAAATTGTGGTCTGTGTGCCTAAGCCAACAAGAGTTAAAACAGAAAAAAACAAAAACTACAGACCACTATCTCTAATAAATATTGATGCAAAAACTTTAAATAAAATATTAGAAAAGACCTTATGACAACGTATCACCAAGTTGGATGTTGATTGAAACAAATTTAATCATATTAATAATAAAACAATAAAAATCATATTATCAATAGATGCTGAAAGAGATCTGGATAAAATACAACCACCCCTTCTATTAAAAAAAACAACCACAACTAGAAAATATAGGAACAAACCTGATAAATTTCACATATCTAAAACCAAGAGACATCACAGAGCCAGGACAAACTTAACGTTTTCCATTAAGGTCAGGGATAAAACAAAGGTATCCATTGTCACCACTTCTACTTGACAAGATATTAGCAAAACTAGCTATTATAATAAGATAAGAAAAAGAAGTGGAAGAAATAAGCACAGACAAGGAAGAAACCAAATTACCCCTTTTTTTGCCAGTGAGATGATGGTTTAAAGATCCCTAGAGAATCTACTAAAATTAACTGACATAATAACTTCAATAAAGCTATAGGATATATAATAAATCCATACAAATCATCAGCATTTCTTTATAATACCAATAAAACCCAGCAAGAAAGACAAAGAAATTCCATTCAAAATGACTAGAGAATGTATAAAATACTTGGGAGTCTAACTACCAAGATATACACAAGCATTACATAAATATAATTACAAGCTACTGTTTATAGATAGAACCAAATAAATGGAGAAATATTCATTGCTTATGGATAGGTTGGTAATAAAAATGAGAAGGAATGGGGCCCTAGCAGTGTCTACAAAGCAGTAATTCTCAAAACAATTTGGTATTGGTTAAAAAGTTGAGAGACTGATAGGTGGAGCAGATTAGGCACACAATACCCAGAAGCAAAGACAGCTAGAAAACTAGCATTCAATAAACTCAAAGACCCCAGCTATTGGGGTAAGGACTCAATATTTGAATAAAAAAACAAAAACTGATGTGAACACTGGACAGCATTAAGGTATATTGTACAATTTATATATATATATATATATTTGTTTGTGTAAATCCAATACAGGTAAGATTAGAAGGGAAATAATTTGCATCCAATACAGGTAAGATTAGAAGGGAAATAATTTGCTAGGAGAAAAAATATTTGCAGCAAGGTTCTCTGGTAAAAGTTTCTTTTCCAACATACAAAATGCTAATTCAGATTTATAAGAATAAGAATTGAAATATGGTCCAAACGTATGAACATCCAGTTCTCATGGGAAAAAAATCCAGGCTATCTATAGCCATATGAAAAAAAATGCTCCAAATCACTACTAGAGAAAAGAAATGAATGAATTCTGAAGTTCCAACTTAGACTCATCACATTTGGAAAGATAATGAAAAAAACCAGAAATATTGGAAGAGTTATAGGAAAACATTGATAGCCTATTAGTAGAGCTCTGAATAGGGCAATTCCAGAAAGCAATTTGGAGTTATGCATAAAAAGTTACTAATAAGTACATGCCCTTTGACCCAGCCATACCAAAGAGACCCAAGAAAGAGGGAAAAGATTCCATATGTACAAAAGTATTTATAGCAGCTCTTTTGGGGAAGGCAAAGAACTAGAAACAGAGGAGATGCCTGTCAATTGGGTAATCAAGCCATGGTCTGTGAATGTGGTGGAATATTACTGTACTGTGAGAAAAGAGGAAATAGATGGAAACATGGAAAGACTTGGATAAACTGATGCAGAAAGAGGAATCAGGACAAAAAGTCCTACTGTAAATCAGTGATATAAAAATACACATTTCTGAAAGCTTCATTCCCATCTCCCTCTGTATTTATTTTATCCACAGCTTATTTTCTTTCCCATTAACAGCAAACTCCTTGAAGGCAGGAACTGTGATTTACCTTTCTTTGCATCCCCAAAACACTTTGTGCCTGGCACCTAGTAGGTGCTTAATAAATGTTGATTGGTTGATCTTAAGAACTCTGATTTTTGAATGACCAGCCATAAGTAGGAGGACTGACAAAGAACACTGCCCACCTCAAGGCCAATGTGCAGAATAAGAAATACATTTTTGAAAATGACCAATGTGGGAATGTATTTTTTTAATTGTGCTTACATGATGAGAGAATTTTTTTTTAATCAGTCAGTAGGTGGGGACAAAAAATAAATGTTTCATAGTTGAAGAATAAAATTAAATTAAGAAAAAACAACACATAAAGAAAAGTCTCAAACAAGGACATAGATTCCTTTTTTTTTTTGGACAGTCCAGGCCCTGTGTAAGACTTTTCTGAGAATCTGCAGATGGATCTGAAAAAGGACAGGAGGAGAGCATGGCTATGAGGGACTTGGGGACCCCGGTCCCTTCCCAGAGTACTCACCTCAGGGAGCTGGCTCCAGGTGACCTGGGCAGGCCGGTAGCTCTTCACCACTATTGTGGTGTCTGTTTTCCGAGGTCCCTCTGGGCTAGAGCAATCTTCAGGCTGATCATCGTCCGATTCGTGGCTGGTGTTCAGGCCCCTCTCACGGATTTCCTGGTAGAACCTTGGATCTGGGGACAGAAGGCGAGTCACAAGTTGACACAGGGACTCTGAAGAGATCTCCCTGCCCTGCACCTCTGAGGCAGCATCTTTTGCTAAGACCCCAGGGGGTGGTGAGCCCTCCCTAGGGCCCCACAGAGGCCCCGAAGTTGACAGGCGGCGGAGAGCCCCCCAGAACGGGCTGTCTCCCATGACCACACAGGGCTCCGCCAATTTGTTGGAGAGCTCTAGAGAAGGGCAGCATCCCAGTGTAGAATGTGACACCTTCGAGACCAGGGTCCTGGCTGGTGATCATGGCCCCCAGAGAAGGAAAGGCAAAGCAAGGACCTGGGGAGGGAGGGACCACCAAGCACAGGCACATGTGGTCCCACCGGAGTCCCAGAATGCCACACGATTGGACTGGGGGATCCCTACCAAAGAATGCCCCCTCCCCTAAATCCACCTTTCAACAGACCTATTAATTGTAGACTATATTCTTCAACCTAGACAAGGCAGGCAAGAGGAACGGGCCACATGACCACCCTAGGGCTCTCAGACACAGCACAGCTGCAGGGACTCACTCTGGAGGTACCACTGAGGCCCCTCCAAAGACCCTTCAGAGTCAGGGATCACCCCCTACCTCCACCCCCAGGATTCGAAGGCCCCTGGGCTAAGTTTGGGAAAGCATTCTGCAAACATGAGAAGACCTATAAACAATTCTTCCTCCTCTCATCAGCAGCTAGACCCTTGAATCCTCCTAAACATTTTTTTTCCGGAAATCTGGCAGATCACAGCATTGGGGAATACCCTCTTCCTAATTCTGTGGCATCTTTTTGGTAGCAGCAGAAGAGACAGTCCCTAAGAGAAGGTAAGCTGCTTCATTAATCAGTCATGAAATACTCCATACCTACTATGTGCCAAACTTGGTGCCAGGCACAGGGGAATGCAAAGATTTTAAAAAATCAAACAATTCCTATCTTCAAGGCAGCTTACGTTCTATCAGGGGAGAGATGATATGTACACATATAAAGATAAATAGCCTGAACACATAAAGTAGATATAGACTGTCTACTTCTGTTTTTGCATTCTCAGCACTTAGCACACAGTAGGGATTTAATATTTGTTGATTGATGGGGGGAGGGAGGGAAGGGCACCACTCTGTAGGGACTTAATGTTTGTTGATTGGTACTGGGAGGGAAGGGCAGCACACAGTAGGGGCTTAATGTTTGTTGACTGGTGGGAGGAGGAAAGGGCAGCACACAGTAGGGGCTTAATGTTTGTTGACTGATTGGTGTGGGGAGGAAAGGGCAGCACACAGTGGGGGCTTATGTTTGTTGACTGGTGGGAAGAGGAAAGGGCAGTACACAGCAGAGGCTTAATGTTTGTTGACTGGTGGGGGAGGGAGGGAAGGGCAGCACACAGTAGGGGCTTAATGTTTGTTGATTGATTGGGGGAGGAGGGAGGGAAGGGCTAGAGAAGGTAATGTCCTGAGTGCTAGACTTGGAATCAGGAAGACCTGGGCTCTAATCTTGCCTTTAATATTCATTACCTGTGCAACCCTGGACAAAGCTGCCTTACCTGTCTCATCCCGACTTTTTTCTAAAGTAACAGTGGTTCAGATGTATAGAATGCTTTTATGCCTACAAAGCACTGTCCCTGTGTTATCTCATGTGGTCCTCACCATGACCTCCTGAGGAGGAAACGAAGGCAGGACTCAACACAATACAGAGGAAAGAGCACTGATTGGAGAGCTGGGCAACGTGTTCAAATCCTGGCTCTGAAATAACATGTGTGTTACCCACGGCAGGTCATTTAATCACTTTCAGTTTTGCTGTTTGTAAAAGCCCAACGCCAGGGCTCTTTCCGTTGTAAATCCTAAAGCCTAGTTAATCATGGTTCTCCAAAGGGCCCCTCAGAGATGAGGACTTTCATACACCCCCTTTCCCCACATTCTGTCTTCCAAGATGCTACAGAAACAGTCACAGGCAGGGACAATAGAGGGAAGGAAGAAAGGAAGGAAAGAAGAAGGGAAGGATGGAAAGGAGGAAGGAAGGAAGAGGGAGTGAAGGGGAGAAGGAGAAAAGGAGTGAGAGAGAAAGGAGGGAGGACAGAGAGAGAAAAAGAAAGAGAGGGGGGAGAGAGAAGAAGGAGAAAAGAGACAGAGAAAGAGAGAGGGGGGAGAGAGAAGAAGGAGAAGAGAGAGAGAGAGAGAGAGAGAGAGAGAGAGAGAGAGAGAGAGAGAGAGAGAGGGAGAGAGAGAGAGACAGCTTATTCTCCCACAGACTCCCATTTTAAAGATGATCATTTTGAAACCAAATACTTTAGGGAAATGGAGTTTCATCCACCAAATTGGAATTTACAGTTGATTTGGCTCCAGTACAGCCCTGGGGGACAGCAAGGGAGGAATCCAGCAACATGCTGTTTGAAGTGCAAATGCCTTCTTGAAAATTCCTTCTTTCTTTCTTCCCCCTTGGTTCCAGGACAGTTTAACTGCTATCCTGCCCTGAGGGCCAGGATGGAGGTGGTTCCCCCCCCCAATTTCCCAGCTCCCCAGAGGGCCCAGAGCATCTTAGAAAACGACAACACCCCCATGGAGGCTGTGCTGACCACCCCAGCAGGGAAGCTGGTGACCAGTGGCTGGAAGGGCCTGCACAGTCTCCAGCCAAGGCCAGACTCACCATCCTTGAAAGAGCCCTTGTGTGCACGCTTCCTCCCCAGAGTTTTCTGTAGCAATGAGAGAAAGGCAGAAAGGCAATCGGTTAAAAGGAGGTGGCCCATTTTGGTTTTCTTCTCATCCTTCTCTCTTGCTCCCGCCTTTGCCTCCTCTAGATGGACAGTGGGTTAAAGGATGCCCTGTACCAGTGCCTGGATCGTGAGTCTACACCAAACATAATCTGCACTTCCCCTTGCCAGTCCCCACTGGGGATCTGGAGCCCAGTCTGCTTTGAGCCTCTCCACCACCAAGGTCTGATGAGGCTAGCTGGGCAGTCTTCTCTCCCTGCTGCCCTTGGGAATACCAATTGTCCTCCCAGGCAGAGTTTGGGGACGGCCTCTTCTCTGAGGCCCTTCCAGATCTCTTCTAGCTGTTGGTGCTTTGCTCTGAAATGTTGGCATCTCCCCCACCAACTCCCTCCCTAGAACGGCAGCTTCAGGAGGGCAGGGCAGTTTAGGGAGCCCAAGCACCTGGCACAAAGCTGGGGTTCAATGAATATTCCCAGGGTCCAGTTACTGAATCATGGGGACCACTTTCCTTCCCCTCCAGGGCCCCAGAAATGATGACTCTCCTTCCTTGCAGTGAGCTAGCCATTCCTTGAAGAGATCCCTTACTCTGTGAGCACCTGCCTATTCCTGTTCTGGGAGAGGACCAGGCTGGATTTCATCAGAACAAGCAGGGACCAGAAACCTTCCCAGCTACTTGGCTTAAAGCAAACCCTTCTCCTGGTGCTAAAAGCAGAGAAAAGAAACAGTGGGGACCTAGATGGAAGGGTTCAGAGGGAAGCCCATGGGAGACCCAGATCCAGTTTGCCAGCCCCTAGTTCTGAGAGCAAAATTTTTAAGTGCTTTGCCTGGAGGGGTCTCTCTCCAACATATGCCCCCACTGTCCCTGTATGGAACATTCAGGTGATACAAGAACAATCCAGTAAAACTCATCACTACTTGCTTTGCACTGGGGAGGGCAGCTAGGTGGTGCAGTAGATAGAGTGAGGGCCTGGAGTGGGAAGACCTGAGCTCAAATTTAGTCTCAGATACTTACTAGCCGTGTGACCCTGGGCAAGTCACTTAACCTGTTTGTCTTCTGTGTGTTTGTGAGACCATGCCATCAGAGAAATGATGACATGACTTGCACTTGACTTTGTTTTGAGTGAGGGAGGGCTGTGCAGGTCACCAGCCTCACTTCTCCTCCAGAGCCATCTGAATCCAATGACCAGACATTTATCAAGATGACTGGAGATGACTCAGGATGAGGCAATTGGGGTGAAGTAACTTGCCCAAAGTCACACAGCTAGTGAGCATCAAGAGTCTGAGGTGAGATTTGAACTCAGGTCCTCCCGACTCCTGCACTGGTGCTCTATCCACTGCACCACCCAGCTGCCCCAACCTGTTTGCTTTAATCTAGTAAGGAAGGAAGGGCTTCTAGGAGATGCAGTAGATAGATTACCAGCCCTGGAGTCAGGAGGACCTGAGTTCGAATGTGACCTCAGATACCTCCTAGTTGTGTGACCTTGGGCAAGTCACTTCACCCTGTTTGCCTCAGTGTACTCATCTGCAAAATGAGCTGGAGAAAGAAAGGGCAAATCACTCCAGCATCTTTGCCAAGAAAACCCAGATAGGGTGACAAAACATTGGACAGGACTGAAACAACAAAAAGGGGGCCTCATGGCCTTAATGTTCTATCATTCAGCATTTATTAGGATCACGAATTTAGAGCCAGAAGGGACCTCAAGGGACACTACCCTGACCCCCTCATTTTGCAGATGAGGAAACAGTCAAGAAAGGATAAGTAACAACCATAGATAGATGAGGAGTTAAGAAGTCAGAGGTGAGATCTGGGTCTTCACTCTCTGACCTGGATCCTCTACCTACTCTATACCAAGCACCCAGTGGCTTCCTAAGGCTTTCCATAACAGAGAGGCTGCTGACCTGCACCTGGGGACTTTCTCCACTGGGAATTCCAGATATCCATGAAATCACAGGTTGAGAGACACTCTCCAACCTCACAAAAATAAAAATGAAAAGAATACAGGTCACAATGCTGAGTACTAGGGAGCCACTGGCAGTTCTCAAGAAGAGAAGGAGCTCAAATTACCTTCTATTTGCTTATTTCAAATCCTGCCTAAGACACTTCCTAGCTATGTGATCCTGGGCAAGACAATCACTGTCTGCCTCAGTTTCCTCAACTGTAAAATAAGCATAATAACAACACTTGCCTCCTGGGGATGTTGTGAGGAGCAAATGATGTGATAGCTGTAAAATGCTTATCACAAGTGTATAGCACATAGTAGGCGCAATATAAATGCTATGATTATGTATTAGCATATATTGCTGTTATAACGTAATATGTACTATGATATATTTCTTAGTCCTTTCAATGGGGAAATTCTATCTGTTCAGGCAGGAGATCTTCAGAAGCCAGGTGGTCCTGAGAAGTCCCCAGGGTCAGGACTGTATATAATATAA